>WEKX01019967.1:0-148402 GCA_013390025.1 Pitta sordida
TCGACCCGGGGACGACAGTTCTTCCAACAGTCTCTGTTGTCCGAAAGTCACAGCCAGGNCAGAAATATTCTCTCTCAATTTTCTAGTAAATCCTGACTTCTCTTTGCCTGAGTTAATGATGTGATTTTTCATCTTTGCAGTAGTTGGTTTTACTGGACTCATATAAATACTCTGGGTTTAGTGGACCTTCAGTACAGTCTGCCTTGATCCACAATGTTATTTCCAGTGTTCCTACAAGGACTAATGTCATCATGACAGCATTTGAACAGGGAATCCCAGTGGTCTAGCTTGAGGGACTATGTTGTTACTGGGAGAATTAAAGATGTCCAAAGAGGGAAAAACAAAAATTAAACAAGAGTTAAGTACCATTTCTCCTGGCACTAAACAGCCAAATTCTAAAGTAATTTTGTAAAGCATCCCCTATAATATCCATTTCTTTATCTGATTAAAACTTCTTCTCTGTTTAAAAATAAATCTCCCATTCTTTCAGTTTTCTAAAAATATTCACATTTCTAGCTGAGATGTTGCTAATTGGTGACATCTTTGTATTCTCAGTCTTACTCATTCCTCATCAAATGTGGGAGTCAGGCTTCACTGGCTCTTGATTTTGGTGTTAAAAGATTTACACACTGGACGTCCCTTCTCTGGTTTATGAAAAACAAAGCTTGTTTGGGGTTTTTTTCCCTTAATGTGCATGAAATTTTGGAGGTAATTTCCTGCTAGGGTTCCTGACCTGCCTTATTATTACTGTCTTCATATGTTTCTGTTTTCTTTCTATGGAACCCTCTTTATAACAACTGAACTTTGTAACAACTGTGTATTTTAAAGTTCTGCTGGTGGAATAAAATCACTCCCATGAATAACTGAGCCCAAATCCAGTGTTGTAGTCTTTGTGGGCAGGATGCATTCATTCCATTAGGAGTCTGTATGTAGGATGATCCTGTGAATAAACCCAGGGAAATCAGTGATTTCTGGTGAGTTAAATTCATTGACAGAAACAGGACTTGCATATGGAATGGAAGTCACAGCACATATAGGATGAAAACCTGGTGCTGTCCACGTCAAGAATGGGAGTTTTGAGTCAGTAGTTTAGATTCCACACACGGTTTGTTGTTTTCTTCCCTCTAAGTTTTACAGACATGCAATTATTTGCACAAGTAGGATAGGACTGGCAAATTCAATAAGGCAAGATTTTGATAAAGGTCTTTAGCTAATTTAGTACCAGACTTGGAAAAAAAAATACATAGGTTTAGGATGTTGAGCTTAATGAAGTGTATTTTGGAGGTGTCCTGAACTGGATGCATTAGAAAATATGTCAAGAGAGTAGCAGCAGAACTATCAAGCCAGATAGATGCTTGACTTAGGGACTCCAGGAACTGAAGAGCACTGAGGAGTCAGAAGTAAATAAAGCCGCAGTGAAATAGGGATGGAATGGGCTGCTAATTGCTCTGGGTTGAGCAGATACCGAGCACCCTACATGGAAACAGTAAGAAAGTGGGAAATCCCTCTAGAAGACGCCTGGCTGACATTGCCTCTGTACAGTAGAGCAAGCCGTCTCTTATTATCACTTCCATCTCTCGTGCTGGGTTTTGTAGTGTGATAAAGAATTACGTTGAGTAAATTAGGTAAGGGATAGGGAATTTGGAAATGACACCCCCCCATGATTGATGATACTAATAAGTATTGTGTCAAGGAGATCCCCTTCCTCCATCAAACAGGGCACACGGCCTCGCACACTGCCTGATCATAAACATCACTGTACACAACATACAGTGAGGTATTTACAGAGGGGTAATGAAAAATATACATAACAGGCTTTATTTATGCAAAATCTGTACAATGTTGCTAAATATACACACACTATTCCTCTAAGCAGAAGCCTGCAAAGAGGTGCACCATTTATATGCACAATTTATATACACAGAAATGTGTATGTTTTAAGAATCTCCCTGCGCACATAGCTCCCTTTACAAAAAGATAATGGAACCAAACCATGACAGATGATTGTTAATCTTTCACTGCAGGAAACTCGAGCTCAGTTCCCCAGTTTTGCTTCATTTGAGGCAAAATTCGAACCATTCCCCTGAGGGGAATATGTTCTGCACAGAAAATCTTTTTGCTTCAGTATGTTCATTCGAACAGGGAGAACTGGCAGTAGGGTTATGGTAGGATGTGGGAGAGCAGTTGTACTTCTCTGCTTCAAATGATTCAGAGTAAAATTTGAACCTGCCTGTCACACACCAGTGCTGTAACCACCAAGATGTATGGGGCTGCCAGAGTGGCAAGACGGGGAGGTGTAATAGTGAAAACATATATATAATGGCCATATTTATCCCTATGCTGTTCACTGGGTGAACCACAGCTCATTTAACCATCTTTCCAAGGTTTTTCCAAGGCACTGGATACTCAAGTGGTGAAAGTCTTCATCTGAAGATATTCAAGTCCTGGTTCAGCTTGAGCTGAAGTCCTTAGGATCCTCTCAGTTATAAGCAGCATCTGTATTCAGGCACCTTGGATAAGCACAGGAGTGTGTGGAAGCTTAATATTATTTTTTGAACTGAAATAGCGCCCAGCTGATAGATTTGGGTGCTGAAGGATACCTAAATACCCTTTGAAGAGCTGGACCTGTGTTGCTATGGTGATGAGAACTGTATAAAAAGCTACATGGAGTGGAATGAAATATTGTATTTAAACAGATCTGTGGAGATCTACGAGTTTATTTCTTTTTTATGTTTCATACCCATGCACACTCTGCTGTCCCTGCCATAGCTTCAACCTGCCTCTTTGGTTTGTCACACAGGGAATGGCAGTGCACTCTGTGCTCTCCTGCAGCCGCCGGCTCATACAGCCAAAGGCTTGTAGTGCTGAGAAAACCAGAAACGCTACTTTTGCCCACTCATCAGAAATGTGTTAATCACATAGGAACTAACTGGTGACTGGTGCTAGAAGGTTTTTGAAAGATGGTGTAGATGCGTGTAGATGTGAGGTTGGGGGAGAGGGGGTGTCTCTGCGTGTGTGTCTGTATGTTCGTCTGTGTGTGCTGGCAGCAGACTTCTTTGTTTCAGACCAAACCGGGGGCTATTGCTACACAGACGACTGCAAGCCTGGGACTTCAGTCTTGCTCACACCCAAACACAGTAACAGTAAAAATTAATGCTGACTTCTTGCCCCAGGGTATTTCCTTCTCTCTTCCCAACATTTTAATCCAGAGCTGGATGGGGTCCCCTGAACGCACAGTAACTCCTCAGCTTCTATGAGAATCATTTTAGAGCATCAAAAGACTTTGTTCTGCTGTCAGCTGACAGACAGCTTTTTTGTTCTAGTCTCTTGGTCTGAGCATTGCATTTCAGCTACAAAATATGCCCAGAATTGTCCAAATCACAGAATCAAAGAAATGTTGGCTGGAACAGACATCTGGAGATCTCTAGTCTCCATCGTGTTACTCAGCTGGACAATCACACATCAGGGACAAGGTCTGCATCTTTGTGTAACTGAGACTTGCAAACCTTGAAACACGGAGGTTGCATGGCAGTTCTGGTGAGCTCTTGCACTGCTGTGTCCTACTGCTGAAACACGTTCTCTTAATGTTCAGATTGAAATTCCGAATCTCATTTTGTGGTCTTTGCCCTTCTATCAAGAAGGATTTGAACCTTCCATTTTTCTAGCTGTCCATCAAATCGTTTTAGTTACAAGTTTGTCCCTTATCCTTCTCTCTACAAAGACAGAATAGGTCCAAATCCCTCAATCTCTCCTTGTGAGACATGAGGTCCCAAACTCATGCCATTTTGGTAGCCCTCCATTAGGTCTGCTGCAGCTTCCTCCTATCCTTCTTCAGCTGGGGCCCAAACCAGACACAAAAGCACAGATATGATTTCATGACAGCTCTGCACTCTGCTCATTGTTAGCTACCAACCAGACATCAAGTCACTGATTTCTCTGCATTCCTTCATGAAATCCAGTGGCACCTCAAAATCTGCAGGCATCACAGCCTTGAGCATCAGTGTTCCCAAGGTAATTCATGTTGTGTTTTCAGATGAGCCCAGAAGTTTCGCGCTTTTAACAGGTCTGAGCAGTTCAACATTCATGACTCCTGTTGGTAGCCACAAATTAGGCATCTGTCCTGCATGCAGGGGAGCCTAAGCCTGTGATTCAGGAGCAAAAGACCAGATGATATACAGAAAGATAACAAATAACCTGTGAAGTCTACTGTGACAACTCACTGCCAGTCTCCTGTCAGTGTCCCTGCAGATCTTCTCTTTTTCAGGATATTGGCTGCCTGTGACATTTTACTTCATCCAACATTCAAATTAGAGTGATCAGAGGCTGACCCGCAGAGTCTAGTTCATCATGAATTTTTTCCTACTGATTGCATAAATAATCACAGGCAGGGAAGTGCCTTTTACATCAATACACAATTGCATAAGCTTTTGTAAGAACAGAAGGAGAAGTATTTTGAGTGGTAAAGCCATGCCTGAATTGTCTTATTTATCTTGTGAGTCTAAAGGCCTGTCATCTGCGAAATGACAGAGTTGCCCGTTTAACCTAAACTCATCTCTGTTTTCTAACCTATTAATGCATTTGAAGTGCCCAGATAAAGAACAGTATTTAGCATTGATGCTCCTCATGGTACTCTTTTTTCTGAGCTCTGTGAGAGTCTGTATATTGGGCACTTTTTTCCTCTTTTAAGGGATTAATGGCAGAATCATGGGCAAATTCAAGGGATTAGGATGGGCTTCTTTCTTCAACAAAAGAAATGTGCAAAAGCAAAGGAATAAGTAACCTGTTATGCAAATCAAAACTATGAGGTCAAGTAGAAAATAGACAGGGAATTGCCTAGAGGCATATGATGAAAAGAGGTACAGATCTGTGAAAACACGACAAAGACAAGGCTATCGACTTCCTGCATTCAATAAAATACGGACACTGCACTGTGAGATCATAGTGATGGAATAATCTGCCTTTTGGATGACCCACCTCATCTTCAGTCTTCAAGGAAAGATAGGCAAATACAGCACAGAAGTTACTTCATGCCAACTAGTGAAATTTCTGAAATAAATCCTCTCAATTTCATCCTACTTATGTGACTTTCCAACAGATGATTGAAGGTCATAGGAAGGAAGATTGTAAACTCTGTTTGGTCATGCAGTTGGGGTAGCAAATAGAGAAAATGAGTCACTAGCTCTAATATTAAACATACATGTCTTTCCACTTCTCAGAAAGTGATCTTTATACGTAGGTTCTGCAGCCACTCAGCCAGCTGGCACAGGAGTCTGAGACACCTTCTGAGCATTCTTTCATGTCACTGCGGCAGAAGTTTCTGTTCTGGCACAGCTAAGGAGCCTGCTTGTGGCTGGCCAGAGTCTCTTCATGTTTCAGATCTGTGTTCAGCATCACAGCTGGGTCCTTCTGTTACCAGAGCTAATTAGAATCCTGCAGGCCACTGCCTTCATGAAGATGTTTCTGTTGCTCTGATCCCAAGTACCCATTCCTCATCTACTGGCACTTATCATACTTCCAGCACAGAGCCCTAAAGCTCAAAGACACGAGTGAAGACAGACTCTCAGTACAATAATTAGTCCGAAACACAGAAGAAAAGCAATCCATTTTCTCCTGTCACAGTTAGCATCACGTCTTAGGTCCATTCTCTCCCTCCAATCCTAGATTGCTGTGGGGTACATGTAATAGTAGCATCATCTAATTAATGCATTTGGGTCTAGTTTGTAAGATGCCTGCTAGATGGGAAGCTCTGCTGGGAGGTTTGTGGGGTGGATCTGACAGAGGGGTGAAATCTGCTCACCTCTAAGGGGCAAGTTTCACAGACAGATAGGGCAAGCTCACAATTCACTGCTCTGGGAGGCAGGCCCCATCCTGTGCATCCCCTTGCAGCTGGTGGTGCTGCCCCATTGTGTTTTTGCAGACTATGAGCTGAAGGCTGAACTGTCTCAAAAAACCTTGTCCTAAGTAGTATGACTCATTGGAGGATAACAAAGAAAAATGGACTCTGGTCTTGACCTCTTCCTGGGAACGTATAACACTAAAAACCTGCATGCTCTAAGCAAAGATCTGCTCAAAAGAGAGATGTTGTACCCTTCCATACAGTATTTGTGGTACTCTGTCAAGGATGTTACACTTATCTACCATATCTTACAACAAGAAAAAACATAGAATCATGATAGAATCACAGAATTGTCTGGGTTGGAAGGGAGCTTAAAGATCATTTAGTTCCAACTGCCCACCATGGACAGGGACACCTCTCACTAGATGAGGTTTGTCAAAGCCCTGTCCAACTTGTCTTTGAACACTTCCAGGGGTGGGAAGTGAACACTGACTATTGCACCCTGAGCACAGGTACCATCAGTAAAAGCTTAGCAAGGAAAGAGAAGGTCTCTATTTTGTTTATAAACTGTGGAACCTTTAGGTATGCAGTGAATATCCAAAGAGAAAATCTTCTGGCAATGGTAAAACAGGAGAGATACTTTGTTATGCAGGAGTATGGATTAGTCTGATGATAGCTATCTAGTTAAGTAAGAAACAAATCCCCTTCTCAATGAGGCAAATGTGAAATGTTCTTTTATTGATCAACTTCAGTGAGATTTACCAAGAGCTGTATCCATGCAGCATCTAGAATTAGGCCCTTAGTGCTTAATTTTCAGGGAAGGTAAAAACCTTTTTGAATAATCAAAATATGTGAATATGGATTGCATACTGTGCTGGAACCTCTGGAACTTGATTCACCGGGGTGTTGGAGGTGTCTAACTGCTGCTCTGTGTGCTAACTTCCAAATTAGCCATCTTCAAGACCTCCTTGGTTCCTAAATTGCATAGATACCACAGTTCTCCTCCTGTACAGAAATCTCTGTGGCACCTGAATTTCAACTACTGCTGCTCCATATCTCAGGCTCACAAATCAAACATTTCCCTGCTTGCTGTGCTCATGGGACCTGAGATATTCCATGCTGCAATAAAAACATAAATATTCATTAAGTCACAGGGAACAAGAAGCTGAAAAGAGTTGATTCTGCAGCCTTGAGGGTTGGATCCTTACCTGCACTGGAGGAGAGGCAGGGCTGGCTCCCTTAGTCCATGAATACTGAACTGCAAATCCAAAGGAAAGGGCTCCTATTAAACTGGGAATAATTTATGGGGTTGGCTGAGACAGCTACATCTTATGTCACTCAGTATCCCACTGGTAAAAATGTTCCCAGAAAGAGGGGAGATTAAGCAGTGAGTTTCTATCCCAAAACAGACAAAGCAGGGATTTGGTCTCAGGAATTCTCAGAGCTGGTAAAAAGATGTGTAGCAAGGAGGAGTGTTTAGCTGTGTTATGTGAGAAGATGTAGGGAGGTTGAGGAAAAGCAGGCTCCAAGAGTGGCTGCGGGATCTGCTTCTCTGAAGAACACAGAAAATTTGTGAGTGAAACAGATATCAAGGAACTCAGAGTCATCAAATTGCAGGTGAAAGTCTATCTTTGAGAGCCCAGTGCCATGGATTTTGCCAGTACCTGGAAAACTTGACAAGTGAAAACTTTTGTATTTAGGGAATTAAACAACTCCTGTAAGGGGATAGGAGACAGTTAAAAAATTTACATATGGACTTAGAGAATAAAATGGCTGTTGGCATCCTGAGCTGTCCTTGTAAATCCAGCCCCAAGGCTGTAGCTCATTTTTATTTATTTTTTTAACCACTTGCTCTATCTCTCCAGGATTTTCTAAAAATAGTAAGGATAATAATACATGGGAAAAAACCCAAGATCCAAAGACCCTACAGGGCAGAGCCAACAGCACACAAATGATCACTTTCTCCCCTGACTGCATGGCAGGCAGTTATCAATGTCAGTCTAATTCCCCATCTTCACTCTTCTGATATCAGCTAAACAAAAGGGGCCAAGCAAATCCCTGGTGTCACTCCAAGGAAGTTGCCTGAGCTACCTCAGGCGTGGGTTTGCCCAGTACATTTGCCAGTGTGATGTATGCTAATGTGCAGGCATCTCCCCGGGTGCATCTGCACCTGGCCTGTGGTCCTGACCAAATATCTGTCTGTCATTGCATTTCTCTACTTGTGTTTTGGATTTCTAGGAAAATATATGCTTGCCTCTTTTGTTTAACCTTTGTCTTCCAGTTTTTGTCTGCCTTGTGAGTTCTGCCTAATTAGGAACCTTTCAAATTCCCTTGTGGCCTCGAGTTTTCTCATGCAGAATTTGGAATTAATACGCTTTCTTTTTTTTTTTTTTTTTGTGGCTAGTTTTCAGGGCCAGGTTCATGCTTTTAAAGTGCTAAAATAACAATTAACAATACTTGTCACTTCCACACATTTTTTTCCCCCTCTGGGGATTTGAAAGCACTTTATAAGCAGCAATTAATTAAGATTCAACATTATGTAGGGAGGAAGGCATAGGGACACATTTCTTTTCCACTGTAGGAATACAGACAACTCTGGGGTAGATAGTAATAACTGGTTTAAGAGTTACTACAAATTATTGAATACCAGACAGCAGTTTTCAGGCTGTAAAGTGGAAAACCAATAGAATACCCAGCTGCATGGGCAAAAGAGATTTATAAAATCAGAATGAAATTACAGAAATGAATTTTGTCTACAATGCCAAGGTCAGCCCCCTGCCTCCCACCCACGGTCAGAAATGTCTTCGTGTCCTGCAACCAGCCTTGATAATAGACTCAGACTGGGCACTTTGGCCTTACAGCCCCCCACACATGGTGCTGGGACTTGGATTTGCTCCTAAACCAAGAGGAAATAGTGCCACCTACTGAACCACCACCCCTCAAAGGACCAGTGTTGGAGGTGATTTCCCGGACAGTAGTGATACCCGCACCCAGCATCTGAAATACAGCATGTTTTCTAAGTGATGTATTTACAAAACGTATGGAGAGAGAAAGAGAGAGGCCGGCAGACAGCAGAAGAGTCGATATGCCAGAAAAGATGCAAACTTGGGGTTATGTAATTATACCACTTTTTTGTTATGTTGAGCACAAAAGACCTGAGTGTGGACTGAAGCACCAGCTGGAAGCCCTGTATTTCAAGGCCCTTCAGTAAACAGCAGTCACATCTTGCCTTTGCTCCCGTAGCCTTCGGCATATTAATGAAGGAAAGAGTGTTTATTATTTTCAACATTCCTTCTCCCTACAAGGATAGTATTAATGATGTAAGGAAGTAAACAATTCACTGAGCCACAAAGCTCTAACAGTTATTAATTTCCAAGGAACTATCCTCACACCAATCTGGGAACTGGAACACTGAAGAATGGTGTGAATAAATATGAACACAGACACATGCTGGTTTACAAATATCAAACATTGGCCCAGTTTGTCAAAACTGCTCCTTTTCTACAGTCACACATTTGGATGCTGACAGCTAAATCCACACAGATTTAGCCTGAATCTTGCCCAGGCTCTCTGCTGCTGTCACTGGTGTAGGCAACATGGTTAGGGCTGCTGAACCTAAAACAACCGAAGCATGGAGCAATGGGCACCTACACCCTCCTTCAGTATCCAGATGAGTCAAGACTTCTCCTGATACCACCAAAGGTGATGCAAACATTTCCCTATTGCTGTTATGGCTGCAGCATGCTGGGGCATGTCTGCTGGCATAGTTCAGCATCACTGGATAAAAACCAGGAGAAAGCCATAGCAAAGCTCATGCGTGCCCAATGAGTGCCTGGCTCCTGGCACTTTCATAGATTCATGGAATCACAGAAGAGTTTGGGTTGGGAAGAACATTTAAAGTTCATCTAGCCCTAGCCCCCTACAATAAACAGGGGCATTTTCAACTAGCTCGGGATGCTCAGAGCCCCTTACAGCCCGTCCTTGCACATTACCAGGGATGAGGCATCCACCACCTCTCTGGGCAATAGTTCTCATGCCCCCTTTGTGGTAACTCACCAGGTCTTTATGTGCAGTGCCAGAACTAGATCTCAGAGAGCTCTGCAAAACCCAGGCAAAAGCTGCAATTCAGGATCTGCATTCAGCAGAGCTTAAGAGTACAAAGCCAGCTCAAGGCTGATCCTTACTACAGGTAAAATTCAATTCTGCAAAAGCAAATAAAATATTTAGATGAAGAGTGTAGGAAAAGCTGGGAGACACTAGTTTGGTGGAAGATTGTTTTTCTACTTTCTCTCTGGGCTACTGGACCTGAACACTTTGTGACTGTGGAACAGGAGATGTTGGATCAGGCGAAGAGGGGAAAGGACAAGCCTGGGAAGGAGAACTGAACTTTTGGAGGAAAGGGGGGAGCTGGCACCCAAATTAGTAATCATTGTGTGCTACAGTCTCTGCCAGCAGCTCTGCAGACTGAAACTGGGTAGACTGGAGACTGGGACAGTGCTTTGCCACATACCTTGTCCAAGCAAGGCAGTCTGCTGCAGGGAACCATGAGCTGTGCCTGTCTGTAAAGGCAACACTGGAGGTAGGAAGACAGAGGAGTAAGTTTTTATCTTGGAGTAGTTTTTCCAAAAAGCTCTGTGTTACCACAGGGATTCATCCTGCTGATGTCCTCTGGAGATATTGGACCCTTGTAAGGAAGCTCCACACACACCATGGCTACTGTCTCTCCTTTTAAACCATAGCCATCTGAGCTCACTTATCGTCCTGTTGGGAAAGGAATTCAATTTTTCTGAAAGGGAATGGCTGGTTTCATTTTCTTATATATGAATCCGCATTTGATTGCAAGCTGTTTGTACATGGTACTGAGCACAGAGGCCCTAATCCTCACCAAAGCCCCTGGGCATGCCTACACTACAGGAACAAATAAAAACAGTGATTGCATTAGGTATCCATTCATTAAACCTGCATGCCATCTAAGGGGACTGCTTCTTGTTGTCCTCCTGTAAAACACCATTTTCAAAAATGAAAATAATTTCAAGTAATAATCTCAGTTTCAGGTTGCTCGAAGCCAGACACTCATAAGGGCAGGCTGTCAACTTTCCAGCACCAATTAATGTATTGATAAAGCTTCTGGAGTAGTGACATTAACAACAATATCTTACAAAGATACCTGCAGGTAATATCAACCCAATTACTATTGAATTCAAACTGGGGGAACTGGTGAGCCTGCCTTAACAGAATTACCAAGATACATTGAATTATTTCTACCAATATGGAAACTTATATAAGAACAAAGCACTGAGTGAGACATATTTGTCTTTGTTGAGTAAAGCTGAAGTAGAGATGTTCCCCAGGCCATTCTAGCCCATGATGGTGATATATTCAGAGCTCTGCATGTTCCAAATAGATACATCCTTAGCCACATTCCCTCTACTGTTCCTACTGATTTTGATTAAAAGAGCAGACTCTCAAAGCAAAGGGTTATCCAGCTACAGAAATGTGATTTTTATCTGTAACACCACAGCCAGGGAGGAGGTTAAGCACCAAGGTGGTGCTAAACCACCTTGATGCTAAACAAGAGGACACCAGAAGAACATGCTTTTGGATTGGCACAAGGTATTTATCCATTTTTACTCCAGTAGCAAAAACCAGTGTTTAACATCCTTTGGACTTACTCCAGCCAATTCAGAGATACCAGCTTCAGGGTGAGGAGACGGGCAATGTGATCAGACAGGAAGAGTCACAGGGCATTTTGGTGTAAACAAAAAGAAAGGATGCTGGATGAAAGCTGAGATGTGTCCATCTTAGCCCTAGTGCCAAATGCTTCTACTGTTTGAAAATTTGAGTGTGTCTTTTAAACAGATCTTTTAAAGTCTTAATGTGCCCCAGCCATGCTCTGTTACTTTTTCACTTAATCCATATATGTATATATGCACATATACAAACATATGATTTTTTTTATTAAGTCACCCATTAAAGAAACAAAGGAGCAAACACCACACAGGGTGAGAAATCCTAGTCAAAGACACTGCTTTCCCTGTTTCACTTGCTTTGGTAGATTGCTATATTGTGCAGCGATACCTTCTCACTGTTTTCTCTTAATTATCCTTAATTCTATTGAACAGACAAACATCAATTACAAATAATGCATGCTTAATTATGCAGTGTTGGTGGTTGATGCTGTATTACCACCAGCTTTTCTTTTAATATTTTGGCAACACACAAATGAAATTGCCACAGTATGTTTAAATAGCCTCTCTCAGAGTAGTGGTCGTGAATCCACTGCTTAGCCTCACCTCTGCCTCTAGAAGCCTAGCAGAGATGGTGAAAGAGGGAAGTTCCCACCCCAAATGAGTTTCCAGATGCCCTTGCTGGATATGGATCTGATGGCAGGAGGCTAGCAAATGGTTGCCAGGTGACCCTGGAGATAGGCAGGAAGTGCTGTCATGTAACACAAAACAATCATTTTCAAAATAAAGCAAAAATTCCCTGGGTTTTGTCATGATTATTATTTGTAATCGCTTCTGAGGATGGAGAAGGCTTGTCAGAACAGATGGGACCAGCACATATAATGAATGACACAGTACAATGCGCAGGAACCAGAGGTAGCTGAGAGCAGTAGTGCCCCAGGACTGTCACTATTGCATTAGGGACAAACAGGACCACAGGGATACCAGTAAAAGATGCAGCTAATTCACAAGGACATTGCACAGATGACATATGATGGACTGCATTTTTTACCTGCAAACACAAAAAATCTGGTATAGTCCGTTGCAGCCAGTCTTTACCTGTGACATGGTAGACTTGGTCTGGCTCTCCAGGTGTCTAGGGTCTTCTTGAGTTCGGCTTTGTGTGCCAGATTTTCCACAGAATCTGCAATTAAAACCAGAGTACAGTAGCTTGTTTATGCTGAATGTTTCCAGGAACAGATCAAGGCATTAAAAATTTGCTAAAATGGGATTTCTTTTGCTTGATGTATGACTTCGCTTTATTGTCTTTATTGTCTTTTTCATCTATGTGCTGCCCATGCAGAAGTGGCACATTTTCCTATCATTACATAACTGCTGAAATAGACCCATGAGCCATGTCCCCATTTCAAAGGGCACAAAGCACCTGAGAATGGCTCTGTGCCAGCAACCAGGTAATGAGATGAGCTAAACCAAGATTTAAGAGTTAAACTTAGGCTGCAGGGTAGTAGGCCCAAACTATGGTTTGGAAGCAACTGGATAGAACAGTCCTTTTACAGCCAGTTGGTCAAATGGTTTCAAGTAGATTCATCCTCATGCTAATTTGCAGAAGCCCTGCTTGAAAGCATTGAATTTGCTTGAGATGAGACTATAAAGAGGATTTGGCCCTTGACCCGTTGAGTATACACCATTCCAAACATAGCAGGGCAAGTTCAGTTCTTCTTCCAGACCATCCAAAATATTTTAAATGAGTTGGGCAAAACAGGTCTCAGGCCAGTGCTGGCCCTGCTTGAAAAGGGAGTTTGGACTAGGTGGTCTCCAAAGGCCCTTTCCAGTGTGAAAAATGCTGGAGTGGTGCAGTGGTGAGGAAGAAACCTGAACACTGTGAAGCCCATTCAGAGCTCTTGAAGCATCCTAAACCTCACATCGCCAAAAGTACCAGGCGTAGAGATTCCCTTCTCTGCTGAGGCCACTGACTGAATCAATCAAGAGCTTGAAACACTTTCAGGGTGCAGAGGCAGCTCCCTGTATTCACATGGCTGAGTCACACAAGCCGGAGACAGCCTCCCGCCAACGTGGGGACTGGCACAAAAGCTGAATAATGAAGAGATGTTTACGCTGCTGCGACTGCTGCTGCCTTTACTCCGGGACTCGTTTTATTCTTGCAGGCTCTCAGGCAGTCACCATTCATGCACAGGTGCAACCATAAAGGGGCCAAATGTGGAAGGCAGGGTGTGACTAAGCCCAAAAAATGAGCGACACAAATGCATTATTCATGCAGAAGGCTTACAATGCTCCACAATTCCTTTCTTCAGAGCAGATCACTCCGCTATCAACATCAGCTACACGATTCTTCATTTCTGACACCTGCCTTTGTTCCTTTTCTACCTCAGAAGCGAGGTGACCTGAGTATTCACATGAAATGGTTGCTCGGGACAAATTTTCCTGCAAGGCTGGGTAAGAGCCTGGGACTTTTAGGAAGTAGCAGTGACACAAGTGGCAACGGGGGCCAGCTGTCTTATGCCATGCCTTATCAGGAACTTAGCTAGATAAATGTATAAGAGGGAAAAAAAGGTATAAAAAAGAGACAGGAAGAGGATGCCAGAGAGAGAAAAAAGTGAAAGAGCATGGGAAGACAGAGAAACTTCCAACCAATATAGAAAGAGATGGAAACTTGACTATGGAGTTCAAAATAATAGGGGTTTTAACAGTTAAAAGGTTTTAAAAGGTCATTATGCATTTAGCAGCAAAAGAGTAATATGAATTTCTAAACAGCAACATCTGGAAGATCAAAAGAAATCATACTTCAATCAACATGAAAATCTCTGCTCATTACACACAATCATATTTAGTTATTAATAGACACAGGCTAGACACTGACATTTTGCACATTTCATCCTATGATGCGCCAGGGACACTTCTGGCATTTAGTTTATCATTTTCATCAGTGTCATGGAAAGAGTGACCGATATGACCCCAAAAAATCTCACACTGTCAGTCATCGTAAGTGAATTTATCAACACATACGAAATCGGAATCCACCTGAGAGTTTTAACTGTTTGCATACTAAATCAATTCATTCTTCACGCTTCAAAAAAAAAAATCAGTTTTGCATAATAAATAATGATAAGGGCCAGTGGACAATTACATAGGTGAAAACAGTATGCAAAATACTTGCAATTCAAATTTGATGTGTGAATATATCCAGAAGTTGTTTAAGTAATCAGCTCAGCAGCTGTATTACCCATTGTTAGAGCTTAATACAAAAGCTCTTCAGCTTATATTAAAAGCAGCCCAACTTAAACTGCAGTTGGCACATGTCCTGTTAGTATTTTCATTTTGTTAGACAGCTTCCAACCAATTCAGATGTGCAATTAGGTCAATATTAAAATTAAATGGTTTGTGGTTTTAATTCAGAATATGAAGAGGTCTTTGGGAGGAAGGAGTCAGTTCAAAAATAATACTGACTCCAAGATGAGCACAAAAGGAGAGTGATATAAGCCAGCAGCTTGAATTTCTACCTTGTGGCGTGAAAAAGAAGGCTCTTAGCTGAGAATCGTTTTCTAAACTGGCATATTCGATTTCATGACTGATTTTTGTGTGTAATAATTGCATTAAAAAAATAATGAGAGTGGGTTTCTTTCTAGTTTTACCAATCACTATGGCAAACATGCTGAGACACTTCAGACAGAAATGTGATTTTACTTCTAATGACAATTATTTTTGGACTGAATTGTAATTTAGTTCGTTAATTAGATCTGTCACTGCATTTTCTAACTCAGTTATTGCATCCTTTGATGATTTTACCAGAATTATACTTCTATTTCTGCCACTTTGCATTCTATGCTTTAATAATTCTTCAGACAAGGATGCTAGGCAGTTGATTGCATTTTGTGGCAGCAGTAATGTAAACCCTCTCCTGTGTTACATTGATTCAAAAATCACGCTGGTCACTGAACCAACACACTAAGCCAATACTGCTCTGAACGAGTGAACTATTCAGAGGAATTCAGCCAGGGACAGATTGTGGACATGCTTTTTTAGTCATTAAATGGATATAAACAGTTACAAGCCATTGTAAATGAAAACAAGATTAAAAAAAAATTACCTTGAATGTTCTAAAATTCATTTAGGTATCAGCAAAATGAGATCTTATCTACTAAATTATTTTAGGGCAAGTTGGCACAGGATTATTATATATTAATGAACTGACATATTTTTAAAGATTTGCCATTTCAACAACTTTAAAAAATGGGTTGTTTTTATATGAGGTCTGGCTTTATGCTGACCCAGAACTGAGGGTGTAGTTAGAAATTCATGTTTGAAATAAAGGCAATATGATCAAAATAGTCACATCCAAAAAAACCTCCAGCACTTCCAAGCTACTGATTCCTCCTTAGCCTCACTGGGTATCCAGACATCTACCAGGCAGGTGCTGTTTGACGTGGATTAGAAGACAAAATCCTGATACTGAAAATACCCACCACAAAACATTGCTGGTACAGTAGTGAGCAGCCCACTAGACTATGCTGGTTGTAATTTCACTGTCTGCCCAGCACAGACGACAGCTTGCAGATCCCCTGCTGCCTGGGCAGAACAGGGAATGACCACAGTTTCCCTCCTGTCTTTGCTTGCTCAAAGGAGAAACATTTGCTCTGCTTCTTTTCCTGGAATTAAACCGTTTCTGTTCTATCTTTCTCTTACAAGGGAGGACTCATGGTGCAAGAACTCCACAAATTGCCAAATTCTACCTGATATCTTCTTATCCATTTTGGTCCCATCCCTAAAAAACGTATTTGGTAGAAGATTTTAATTAAACATATTCAGTGATATTTTTAATGTCAGTTTAAGAGTACATATTTTCATATTTATTGTAGTGTTGGATTTTTTCAGAGTAACTATGCAGGCCTAGGAATATATCTCGGGAATCTAGCATTCAGTCATTTGGCTTTAGGGATGCTATGAATTTCCTAGTGGTTCACTACAGGACTTACAGGACACTGGGACGAGCTAATCACTTCCCAATAGTCTTCCTCCTGCATTTCATTTAGCTCATCTGAATGGGCTCAATTTTCAATGCACTAAGCAATAGCACAGGGCAAAAATATTTGTAATTCTGATAGTTGATTTCTAATTATTTCTCAGCCTCCACGGATTTCTTTTCTGTAAGTGTATGCTTTCTTGAGATGGGCTGCAAAACAGAAATGGACATTGCTTCAAAAGGCTTTATAAACCTGAAAAACTGAACAATACTTATGTACCAGACTAGTGATTGGAAAAGCCTTGCCAGGGCAGGAAGGAAACACTGAATCAGCACAGCTCCATAAAGAGACTGTCCATTATTCTGTAGTCCAGCACTGAAACTGAGAACTAATTTTCTTTCTTTAAATCTTCTCTAATACAGTTTTGAATCATACAAATGCTTTCCAAATAACTAGACTTTATAAAAATAGATTTGAATCTGAATTGTTAAAATTTCCAAGAATATTATTAAAAATAACAAATAATTCCTTATAAAGGTGCTTTCTATACTGAGGCATACATCCCAAGCAGGAAATGATGGTGGGGATGAGCTCATGGGTTTGGAAGTGGAGTTGCAAAGGAGGATGTTTGGGAATTTCTGCCTTATCATCTCTACAGATTTTTGTCATGTTGTCATGGTTTAATTTTGGCAATTTACCTCCTCTACTATAAATGTAGTTAAAAAAACTAAGAGATAGTTCACTCGTTGGTTTTTTGAACCAAGTTTTTTCTACTCCAGTAAACATGTCATGCAAAATCCTGATACTTCAATGTCTACTGTGCCCTGTGGAGAGGGTAAAACTAGAAGAGTGATTAAAGAGGCATGAGAAAGAACGTTATGGACATGTGGAAAAGGTGGGATATTTGGCCAATCCTTGAAAAATTAGACACTTGGAACAAAACAAAGCTGTCAAAAGTATAAAGTTGTAGGAGCACCATATGAGCAGGGCAGGAGGGGTGTGGGTTTGAAGGACACGAGCAAAAAAAAGAATCACTGATCTTTTAACGACCACTATTTATACCCATTTCAAACTTTGCAAAATCATGTGCAGAACTTTAGAAGGAATGAACAGTAGGAGACCTCCTTTATATTGCAGTAATCCCACATGTGTTCCTTGGGTGCAGTAGGGTGCTGGCCCTTGTCCCAAGGTGCTTTCTTCCCGCATGCCTCACTCCAGGCACAGGTAGGTCACAGCAGAACACTAACTCAGTGAAAACTGGACATGCTCTTCTCCTGGGAGCGAAAAAAACCCTGAGAAATCCCAGGGCATGGCATCCACACTGGGTCAGTAATTGAGTGGGAGAGGGGAGGAAGGGTAAAAGAGCAAGAGGGCTGTTAGGCAAGCAGAAAAGCAAAGGAGCAAAAGTGGTTGTCTCTCAAGACAAAGACCACCCTGTGACATCTGGTCAGGATGCTTGTGGAGCAGTAGGATTCATGCAGGTAAAAAACTCCAGCCTGATGGAGGCCTGGAACAAGGCAAGGTGGGCTAGCTGTGGGAGGGCTGTCAGAAGGGATGTAGTCACTCTGAAATAGCGATGCCTCCGCACAAAACTTGTACCAGTGCAACTCATTCCAAAACAGAGTCATGCTGCTTCGAAAGTGGTTTAATTAAAGCAGAATCAAAATGTCATCTTATAAAAAAGAAAAAAGAAAAGAACTTTTGTATGAAAACAGAAGGCATCTGATGCCAAAAACCAAAAAATTATAGGGGAGCAAAAAAAGTCCCAACATTTCTAGCTTGCCAAAGACCCTTCTTACTGGAGGGGATTTCATTTGAATAGTTTCCACTGCCAGCAGCTGGAGTTGCAAACTGAGCAGGGGAGCAGCAGGAGTCTCATTCTATCACCTTGCTGACCAAGGGCTCTGACAATCCAGCTCTTTATTTTCAAAGGCACAGCTCAAAGCAGCAGTCCCACAGCTTGCTGGGCCCACATTAGTCCATTTGCAGCATTTGTACCATCCAGTGACTGGGATTCTGGCAGGGACCGAGATAAAAACCATTAGAAAGGATGTTTGGAGAATGACAGCACTGAAAAGCACTTCTGCTTTTGCCATGCAGGGGAAAATTCAGTGAGAAATGCAGCACAAGGCGGCACCCAGCTGCAGTTTTGGGGAAACAGTGTAAGGGGTGGAAAGAGAGAATTTCACTCTGAGTGGAGAAGTCATAGGGGCCCTTCTTCCACTGAATGTTTACAAAAGGTGTATGGATGTCCACATGCACTTTGGAAAATGAACAGAGGAAACTGAAGCTGGGATTGCTGGTTTTGCTCCAGACTGGCTTGGGCATCTGGGCAGTTTCTCAGCTGCACAGCACCAGTGCCTTTTCTCATCCTCTTGCATACCACAGGCAAAGGTCCACGTAGTAGCTCCAGAGTTGGTTTTGGGAAAGGCTCCTCAGTGCCAGACCAGGCAAAATCAGTTCATGGCAAAAAGAAACTCAGAACACCTGCAACAAAAGTGGTTATTGTTGTTAGGGGTTGTTAAGCTTTTCTTGTCTAAAAACAATGGTAAATGAAACTTAGCAAAATTTCCTCTGAGAAACTTCACTGGGGACAAAATTTTTGTCTGAGTTATACACCCAAGGAATTAACAACATTACAATGGAGATGATAGTAAAACCCATACTATAATAGTGCTACAGGGAATGTCTAATTCTGGGAGATGCTCTTCCCTTCGTCTCGGTACAGTTCTTTTCTTCCCAAGTTAGAAATAAATATATAAGTTAAATTAAATTAAAATGCCCACGTAATTGTGCAGATGCATAGTTAATTAATCACTTAATTTAACTCACTTATCTTCAGTAGGAAAGAAATGCAATCTGGCAGTCAAGGCAACAATATTTTTTCATTCATTCTAGTGTCTGAAAGTATCTATTTTTTTTAAATAGTGCCTGCGTTCAATGGATTGATGTTAATTTTTTTGCTTAATTTGGCTTTAGAATTGTTGTATAACATTTAATAGGTAAACAATGCACCTTAGGTAAAAACAACAGTGTCATAATGTTTCTGGGAAATATTAGCAAATTTTATTAAAAATAAATATATATATTGGTGGATAGATTGATTAAAATGTACTTAGCTGTGAAAATTTGCTTTGGGCTGAAAGTTGATCAAAATCATGTGCTCACGATTCCAAAGCACACACTGCTACAAAATGTTGAACTGTGTGGTTTGTTATACGTATTTTAAATCTGAGATTCCCCTGTTAATGGCTCTCCGATATGCATTAACATAATGCAGCATTAAACAAGTTATGCTACACTGCCTCCACAACACACTGCTGTCCATCAGCGGGGAGCTGGGCACTGGGGACCTGATCTGGAGCTCAATGCAGCCAAAGGCTGATCTGCCTGTTTTCCCCGGCTTTCCTTTCACCTACAGCATGAGATGGCACCTGCGCCCCGACAGCGCTCACGTTAAGCACCACTGAGCAGGTTCTGCTGCTCTCGCTGCACCTCTTGCTCAACACACACTATACATATATAAAGGCAAAGGCAGCCCAATCTAACTCAGGAGGCAGGGAAAACAGATTTCACAGAATCACAGAATTAACAAGGTTGGAAAAGACCTTTGAGATCATCAAGTCCAACCTATTACCTATCACCGTATCATCATTTAAACCATGTCACTCAGTGCCGCGTCAAGCCTACTCTTAAACATCTCCAGGGACGGTGATTCCACTCCCTCCCTGGGCAGACCATTCCAATGACAGATCACTCTTTTAGTGAAAAAGTTTTTCCTAATATCCAGAGCTTGAGACTGTGTCCTCTTGTTCTGTCTCCAGTCACCTGAGACAAAAGACTGACCTCTGCTTGCAGGTAGTTACAGACAGCAATAAGGTCACCCCTCAGCCTCCTCTTCTCCAGGCTAAACAGCCCCAGATCCTTCAGCCACTCCTCACAGGGCTTGTACTCCAGTCCCCTGACCATCCTTGTCACCCTTCTCTGACCCTGAGGATGAAGAATCAGGGTCAGGTTTCTGGATCTCTGCCCACCATAGAAGGCTCTTATTTGAACTTACCCATTCTGATATTGCCAGGGATGGCAGCAAGCACACCTTCTCCAAGAGTTGCATAACTACTGCCCTCAGCATCTTATAGATCCTTGCCAGCAGCATCAGATCTGCTGTCCAAGGCACCAGGACAGTGACCCCTATACAGCAAACTACAGTTTGTTTTGTCTGCTCTTAGACGTGGTCCTACTTGAAGGAACCAAGAAAAAGTCTATATCTAAACAGATAGTGCATGCAGCACACAATCCTAAGATGCATATGCATGTATCAGAGTACTGTCTTTTCCAAACTACTAGAAAATGAGGAATATTGGAGTCTATAAAAGGGTTAGTAACAAAATTCTGCACTGTGCTCTCCTGGAAGGTTTTTGGGAAAGACTTAAGTAAAACTTTCAAGTAAAGCTCAGTGCAAGTACCAATATACTCAAATGTGCTTGAGTCTTGGACTGGGTTCAAAGCTGTAAAGAAATAATATCCATAGTAATGCAGACTACATGCCTCTCCATAAGCTATACTGAGCTATTACATTTGAGGACAAAACCACTATGGCACAATGTCCTTCTTTACCAACACACAGTCACGCATTCATATAGGTATATATACAAGCACACATAAATACATATATGTATGTGCACAGAATCTACAATCTAAAGATCATAACATCTTTTCAACATAATTTCCGTGACTTAAACCATCTACTCTGAGCTTTACAGTTACTGAATTTTTATCTCACTAATGGCTCTGGAAAAAATGTCATTGAAATAACTGTCTCGTTCCAGACCACTTTGTTAGTTGTCAGCAAAGAGAGAAATATTTTAAAATCATTGTATCAAGTAAAACAAAATGCTTCATGTACCAAAATAATTTGTTTTCCATTTGATGTTAAGATTTTTAAGTCTTTTTGAAATAACTCCTCGTGTCATTTCTATCTGAAATGTATTAAAAAAAATCAAATCCTGACAGTATTACAAAGGAACATACTTTTAGAAATAAGAAAAAAATATTCACAGTGAGATAAAATTTGTTTACAAGTAAATATTTAGTATCATGGAAACTTCTTGGTTCACCAGAAGTTTTGGATAAAGTAGTTCATCCAGTTCTGTCTTTTGGGACCAGCATCTGTTCCTGTTGCAATTTTGAAATTGTAGACAGATTGGAAAAGGTTTAAAATATATCACCAGTCCCTCAGCCTTTTTCATGCAATTATATATTTTGTGCTGTTGGGGTAGGAGACATCAGAGAAAGGAATGCATTTGTAATAAATGGTACTTGGGCTGCACTAGAACTGCAAAATGCAATATTTAGTTTGGCAATGAATATATTAAGGAAAAAAGTGAAAAGAGAGTAATTACTTGTCCACAGTGTAGCAAATTATTTTGCTCCATGTGTCCCTGACATTGCATTATGGTCAACATGTTCCTGTCAGTTATCTCTATCCATCTTTGTCCAGAAGACAATTCAGCAAATCCAGTAGGTGAGCACATCCTTCTGCCCCTGTCCATGGCCATGGCAAAGAGGCTGCTACCTGCAGCTGCCACATCAGTGCAGGGAGGAAAAGACTTGGCCCAGCTTTCCCTGACATGCTGCCCCTGCACCTGAGTCGTCTCCTTCCACCTTCACTGAGCAGCTAGGGAAAAGGGAAGGGAAGAGAAGCAAGAAGCTCAAAACCAAGATCCTCTGCTGTGGCTACAGTGACCTAGAAAAAGGTGTTTATCTCCTGCCTCACACATACTGATGTCACATTTCTCAGAGGTATCCTTCTCCAAGGAAAAAAATGGCTCCATGGTTAGTCGTGGAACTGTTGGGGTCTCCAGCTGCCTGCAGCCAATGGAGTCTGGCAACCCCAAGTCCAGGGAACTGAGAAGGAAACTGGACCTGAGGAGCTGGAGACAGGTGAAATAAATCAAAGAAAGACTAAAAATTGTTATTTCCTAAATGCATAGCAATAGAATTTAATGACTGTTCAGCTAAAAAAATAAGCATCAGCATGTGGAAGAAACCCTGATCAGGAAATAACAAAAAGAGAAAGGCCAGATTATGCTATCATTTGTGTAATCAGAAATATAATGGATGATGGTGAAGGAAAAGGTTTTGCCAGCAAAGAAGTTTAGTTGGATACTTAGTGAGGCATAAGCTTAATCCCAGAAAGTGTTTCTAGAAAAATAAATTCATACTGGCTCCAATACAGGCACAGTCACACAGAGTGACAACTGGCTGAGTGGCTGTAAACAAAAGGTAACGATAAATGACACTGCATCAGGTCGGGGTGTCTGTGTGGAAGTCACGGCCAACAAGACACCATTGAGAAGAGGCTGGAGCTGTCAGAGAGCAAGACTGGTTTTATTTAACATCTTTGCTAATGATCTGGAAAAGGAAGGAGAAATGCACCATATTTACTTCATTTGATTTTCGAGAAAAGAGGCAAGACTCTCACCTGCTCTTAGGAGACTCCTAATACCAAAGCACTGTTAACCTACTGTCAGTTGAGAGATGGATTGCTCCGAGGCTGTGCAGGCAATTGTTTGGGAAAAAGCCCGATGGTGGAGGTGGTGGCAGCGGTACAAAAGAATATGTAGCAATTATCTGCCTGGTGAGGGGGCTGCACAGGAGCAATCCAGCTCTTGACGTAAGCAAAATGCAGTAAAGCAGATAAATAAATCTGTGTGTGTCGAGGAGGGAGGTGTTCAATAAACCTGCAGGGATTTTTGCTCCAAATTATTTTAAGCATTTGTGATATTTCCATGGGGAATTTCTTATCTCCTCCTTCCATTGTGAGGGAGTTCATTCACCTCGCAGACATATGAGTAAAGAGAAAGAGGTGAGATGGCTTTCATTACCTGGATGCTGAGGTTTTACATGACAAGCAGGGGGAAGAGTAGCAAGAGGGGTGTTTGAGCAGGTAGACCAAAGGAGGAGCAGAGGCAGAGAAATAGAATGGAGGGGGTTAGGCAGAGATCTCACAAAATATGCTGAAGCCAAATGGAAAAGGACTATTTTCTTTCTGATTCTTAGATAAAGGCAGGCCTGGCTCTGCTGTTTCCTGCACACCTAGGAAATAGTGCAAGTCTGCATTTATGTCCAAGTTTTGGCAAACTAAGTGTACTACTGCCTTTTCTTGATTCTTATCTTATTTGCCTAGAGGTTTTTTTAAAGTGATTTTTCCTGTGCTATAAGCCAGGGAATGCTATCCCCATATACAGAGTTCTGTCATTTCATAGTAACATGCAGGGTGAAGTATGTCAAGATCATTATGCTTGCAAAGGAATACTGAAGCTGAGAGGTGGAGGATGTTCCCAACAGCCTGAATCACATCCTCAGGTTGCACAGGTACAACACCTGAGATGAACTGATGTTCTTTCACAGAAGTCAGTCTGGTTGTTCCCAGACCTGCCGTGAAAACTGGAAATAATGGAATTTTCAAGCAATGTCACATTGTATGTTTGGACCAGATATGTGCATTAGTAGATGTTGTTGGAGCACAAATAATTCATAAATATGACCAAGAGTGTGTCCTGTAACAGCTTCAGCCAAGGAACATCAAGCATCAGTATCCAATGGCCTTTTAAACAAATCTGTCCACATTTTCATCATAATGTGAAAGTGGACCTTGACTCTCTAAAAGGTTATTTCCCTGAGCTCTGAGCGATATAAATACAATATGATTTCATGACTTTAGACATGTGATACTGTCCAGAGCAGGTTGTTCTGTATCACTGAGATGCTAAAATTTGGCTAACAGAAGCGGAAACACAGCAGGTAACAATCCAGCAGAGCCAGGCTAATGAAACTATTTTATTCTGTTCTGTGCTGTGACCCATCTTACAAGAGAAAAATACTCTGGAATGTTGGTCTCTCCTTGTGAGTCAAACAGAAGGGAGAGTTGTTGTGCCTCCCCACGACACAGTCATGACCATAGGTCAAGAATTACTGACACAATGGTCTAATAAAACTCTTCTCTTTGACTATGGCGATCAGGTCATGCTGGGAAACTTCCACCTCTCTTGTCAGAAGAGATTCAACAGTCAAAATTCACTCCTATTCCTATTCAAGGGCAAATATGCCACTGGCATCAATAGGAGCAGCACTGGTATGAAGGAGTTGAAATGTCAAGTGTGTATTTGCAGAAAGTGATTCTACTGAAGACTATGCGGATATAATTATGCTCTCTCTTCCCCATTGCTCTCCTTTTATATTATCTAAGGCAAAGTGCCCACAGAGGACACAGATGCACTCCATTAGATGTGGAGTGTGTATTGTTAAAAATATCCTCTCTAATACCAACTACATATTTACTCCTTTGTAACCTCATCAACAGTGACACTATGTAATTACAGATTGTTCAGGAGTCCTGTCTGCCCACTCAGTGCCAGAATGAAAAACAACTAAAGAAAAATATAAAAAGCAAAACAGACAACTAAGCATGAGCCCTACACCGTGTTCCCAAGAGGCTCAGTAGCCAAACATACTTTTCACATGTCAGGGGAGATAGTGCCTATCTACAACATTTTCTTCTTCAGCAAGCACTTTTAGAACAATAAAGTCACTAACAGAAGAAAACAGCAGCATGTGGAAAAGTAAAGCTTATATAGAATCAACATGGATGAGTCATTTTTAATTTTTTATTTCTGCTTCAAAAGCTTTCAAGAAAAGTCTATGGGGTGGTTTTTTTAATGATTTCCTCTGTCATGCTGTGTTGGTACACCCAGCACTATCCCAGGACTCCACCTGAAGGCCACAGGAAGGGCTATCCCTGTTGCAGCCCTTGTCCCGTTGTCAGCCCTGCATAGGCAGTACAGGCAGAGCTCTTCTGAGTTTTGGGAGCTCTGCATGGATGAGACAATCTTCCCACGCAGATCAAGGATTGAGAGTGAGGCTTAAGAGAGAAAATAACAAACAAGGGGATAAAACACACTGTGAAATACCGGGTAATTTTTTAAAATGTAATTTAGCAGGTGTTTAGTTATTACCCTGAAAATAAGGCAGAAACACTTTCATGACTCATATTTGTGCTTCAGTTGAATTCTCTCTTCCATGCTATAGCTGTAATTTAAAACATTTGCTTCATCCTGAGAGGAAAAATGAAGATGTTAGAAATAAATCAGTTCTGCAGAACTTACCCTCATAGGGTACAAACAGAAACTACATCAGCAGCAAATGTTGAATTCTGATCATGGTTCCTCCTTGGGGAAGAGCTGTACTCACCTTCTTATTTTGGATTCCTCTCTCCTTCTACACTAAATACTTTCATCTTGTCAGCTATAAAGAGCTAATACGTATTACAGATCCACAGCTTGCTGGGATGGGGACTGCATGACATTTTTGTCCTAATCTAGCAATGTCCTACACTGGCAGGTCTATCTCAATGTTTTCATAATGTAAAAGTTTAGTTCTAATTATATAAATTAATAACTGGTGGGTGTAGGGTGACAAACAACATCTTGGCAGCAAATTGGCAGTGAAATTGTTACTGTTCCTTTGTGTTTAACACAGACTTGCTAAATTAAGTGGTTGGGGTTTTGCATGATTCCATTGTGACTCTGAAGAGCACCATACAGCATGCTACAGGTTATCACTGCTTTAGTCAGTGTTCCTTATCATCCATATGCCTCTTTGTAAAGCACTTGCTACCTCAAATGCTATAAAGAGCAGCAGCTTCACGGGCAGGAGCTGATCTCACTGGAGGTTGGCTGGTTTATTGCCAGGTGTGGTCCAGGACAGGGCACTACTTATCAGTACTATAGAAATGAGCTCATAGCCTGTTCAGGGGTAGGCTCTGAGTGTTTAGCAGAGATTTAAAGACTTTCTTTTCAAGAGAAGGTGCCTCTTCAAATACGCATACAGTGTTCACTCATCAAACAATTCCTTTTGAACTTCTCATCTTTCTTTCTTCTCATAATTTCCGTCTTTCCTCATGTCTTGTTAGAAGGCAGTGTTTGTTTCTCACCATCCAGCACATAGAATAAAGAAATCTCTGCTGAAATTTGGGGAAAGCAAGAGTTTGGAACTGCTTTTTAGAGGCAGAACTTTTATTTATTTGACTATTTGGAGATTGGGGTTTTTTCAAAATTACGGACTTGCCATGATTGACAAGAAGGCATCAAACAAACAAGATCTGTATTCTAACCAGACAGAGACAAATGTTCCCAGATACTACATTTGTATTTCTGGCTTTTAAGCACAGAATCATTTTGATTAGAGGTTGGAAAGAGTTTCTCAGGTCAAATTGAAAAGAAATTAGTTAAAAGATGGGAGAAAGTACTATTTTCACTTAATTGCGATCAATTAGGCATGTCCCATTTAATAGATTCCATCATCACTGGGGCCTCACACAGGTTTGGCACTATAGTTCGTTCTTTCTGTGTTATGGCTGTGGCATGCAACTGTTACCCCTGAAGATTTAAGTTCTTTAATCTAACTAAAGCCATCATGCTGAAAATATCTGTGACCCATGTAAAACTGAACTGACCATATTATACAGGAGATCGAACTAAATGATTTTATGGTCCCTTCCCACCTGAGAGAAAATTACGCTTAAGAAGTCAAGGATCAATATTGTTTTCCTTTATCACAATATGAGTTGTGATAACAATGCCAACAAAATTCAAAGCTAGCACAGGCAACTCGAAACATGCCAACTTTGCTAATAGCTGTGAGTTCAAGACCTCCTCGAAAAGCTCCAACAATGCACAGTGCAGCAGCCCACTCTGTTACACAGTGATTGCTGAAGGGAAGCTGAAGCTTTTGTTTGCAAATAAGGTGAATAATGTTTTAACTATTACACACCAATTATCTATGCTGCTTTTACTCACACAACCTGCTACCATATCAACATTTCTGCAACACAGGCACTTACCCCATATGGAACATCCATAATTCTGGTACCATAGTCCTTTCTCCAGAAAGAACCTATCCATCATGGTACCTTTTCTTCCCAGGACATACATATTAGAAGCTATTTGTAATGTAGTAGAATTATGGCGTGTGGGATCCACATCCAAAGTCCTGTTATTCCTCTTCTGTCACTGTTTTATCTGTTTGGGACAAATGGCAGCATCTTGATCAATTCTATTCGATCACAGAACATGGACAAAGCAGTGGGGTGCGTCACTATGGTAATCATTGCAAATACACAGGGGTTTGTGGAGATGTATGAGACATCTCACTGCTGGCTGGCTCCAGCTTCACAACTCAGCTGCCAGCTCACTTGGAAAGCTGGAGCTGCTACCAAGCTGCTTTTAAACCAGATTATGTGGCTACACTTGCAGTGATCCTACGAACAGCTGCTGCATGAAGAGCGAGAAGGAAAGGCCAGGAACCAGTCGCTTTAGAGTAACTGTTTTTAGCTAATTCAGAAAAATGCTCTTTCCAGGCTCATAAACAAGTTTTGTGTGGAAGAGAATTGTGCGTCACGCAGCAAGGACAAGCAGGGATGAGATGTTTCATACAATCTTAGAATCTCTTAGACTGGAAAGACTGAGTCCAACCATTAACTCAGCACTGCCAAGTCTGCCACTAAACCATGCCCTTAAGTGTCACAACTCCATATCTTTTAAATACTTCCAGGTCTACTTCCCTGGGCAGTCTGTTCCAATGGTTCACAGTTCTTGCAGTGAAAACATCCAATTAAAAACTCCCCTGGTGCACCCCGAGGCTGTGTCCTCTTGTCCTATTGCAGTTACCTTGAGAGGAGAGACCAACTCCCTCTTGGCTACAACATCCTTTCAGGTAGTTGTGGAGAACAATAAGGAGCCCTGAGGCCCCTTTTATTCAGGCTGAACAAGCCCAGCTACCTCAGTCACTCCTCATAGGACATGCCCTCCAGACCCTTCACCAGGTTTGTTGCGCTTCTCTGGACATACCCCAGCCCTTCAATGTCTTTCTTGTCATGGAGGCCTCAGAAACGAAAACAGGATTCAAGGTGGATCCTCATCAGTGCCTAGTACAGGGGGACAATCACTTCCTTGGTCCGGCTGGCCACACTATTTCTTACATAGGCCAGGATGCCATTGGTCTTCTTGGCCAGTTGGGCACACACAGGCTCAAGTTTAGATGCTGTCAACCAGCAGTCTCGCATTCTTTTCCACTGGGTAGCTTTCTAGTCACTCCGTCCCCAGCCTGTAGCAGTGTCTGGGATTGTTGTTACCAAAGTGCAGGAACCACCACTTCACTTTGTTGAACCTCACATCACAAAATCCACTTTAGTACTGTGGTGAGTGTCCCTGCCTCTCACACAGGAGACTGGAGGTTTGATTCCTGCCAGGGATGCAGTGGTGCGGTTAAAGAGTTGGACTCGATGATCCTTGTGGGTCCCTTCCAACTCAGAATATTCTGTGATTCTGTGACTCTGTGATCATGGGCCTCAGTCCACCAATCCAGCCTGTCCAGATCCATTTGCAGAGCCTTCCTGCCCTCCAGCAGATCAATAGATCCACTCAATGTGGTCTCATCCACAAACTGACTGAGGGTGCACTTGATCTTTCATCCAGATAATTGATAAAGATATGCCCCAGTACTGAGCACTAGGAAACACCACTTGTGACCGGCCACCAGCTGGATACAACCCCATTCACCATCACTCCCTCAGCCCATCCAGACTGATTTTATTCAGTAAATAGTGTCCAAGCCATGAGCAGCCAGTTTCTGCAGGAGGATGCTACAGGAACAAGTGCAAAATACCTTGCTAGAGTCCAGGTAAACAAGATCAACAGCCTTTCCCTCTTCCACTAAGAAGGTCACCTTGTCATAGGAGATCAGTTTGGTCAAGACTTGCATTTCACAAACCCTTGCTGGCTGGGATGTTTCCTGAAGAGCTGGAGTCACCACAACCCATTGTGACAGCATCGTTTCTCGCCTTGTGATTCCAAGGCACATACTTTCAGGACATGGGCTTATCTCAAACTAATGAAGACAGTACTAAATAGATCAAACAAATTATATGCCAAATAATGTTTGTCTCCAATGCCTGGGCTCACTAGATCTGCTATAAATGTCTTCTCTATAAATATCTAACATATGATGAGATAAATTCCATCACTGTGAAGAGGAAGGCTTGGAGAGTGCATCATATTAGCTGCTCTTTCTCACAGGACAATTACTCTGCAAACAGAACAAAATCTGGAACACTGACTTGCTCTAATAACCACAAAGGTTAATAGCACCAGCAGCCTTTGAGTCACTCATCTCTTTCTTCCCAATCTGTATCTCTCAGTATCCACTATTCCAATAATAGAATGTGAGAACATATTTGCATATTATGACAACATCTAAATGGGTAGGCCTCATCAGTTTGACCAAAGCCCTGGCTGAGTTTACAGACTACATAATGATGAAGTTTTTTGCCTAATGCTGTATCATAAATAGGGACAAGCCATGTCCCACAGCACATTGACAACTTGCATGTTACAAAATACACCGCACAGTGTTGTATTGGGATTTTTCCTCTGGTACAAAACACAACTTTCAAGAACTAAACATGAATTTAAGGGATCCCTGAAAATTCAAAGGTACTAAAAAAATCAGTAAGGTGTTGTTAACCTGAAAATTTTGAGCAATGATTGAAAAATTCCTTCTATTTCACAGGGGACTTGGTGCACATCCATGGGAACATTTACAGTAAAGTGCCTATTATGGCTCTGAAGTTACAGGACCAAGCTGCATTGCTGCTCATTCTAGAGTAGAAGAGTTAACATTCTTCTCACTTTGCAGGACCTTGCTGGGGACATTTTCTCAAGCCGTATCATCATGTATCATGTTTTTCTCCCAAAATGGATCCTCTGCTTCCTAGTCACGTGAAATACTGCCCCATCCTCCATGAAAGGGCTACATATAGAGAGGTTCACTCAGTTATCACTCTGCATCTACTCTGGTCCTATTCCTTCCAATTTAGTATTGTATCAAGAGGTACAACTCCTTTAAGTGAGGATAAATGAAGTACCCCCATCAGCAACCATCTAAACACTCCAGAATAGCACCAAAGTGCTATGGAATGCAAAGGTGTGCAAGATGGAAATGGACTTGACACCAGTACTATTAAATGTCATTTGTGGGTGAAAGAGATGAAGCGGTGAAAAGAGATTCTTGCTGTCATGGAAAGTGAAAAGAGGAGCAGTTGCCCACTGTGTATTTTGTGCACTTTCAGGGCCTGGCACTGAGCCCACATGTCTCCTAGGAGGAGGATTTTCCCTGAAATCCCAGTCTTTAGCAAACCTGATGAGGAACATTAGAAAGAGCAAAGAGGATATGTTTCGAAAAACTCCCTGCAATCCCACAGAGGTGAGCCCAAATGGGACAAATTTATGTCTGAGAAGCCAGAAGGAGGCCCAGGGATAGATTAAAAAAGAACTCACCATATCCTTGTTCATACTAATAACAAGAGCTGCCTGTCTTAGGGTTTGCTAACAGACTGTTCCCAGTGCCCTTGACCTGAAACTCACTTTACTTTTGACATTTCCTGAGCAGCTGGCATTAAACAGAGGGTTTCTTTATCTGGACCGCAATACTCTACCTTATCCTTTGTTGATTCTCATCAGTTTCATCACACTATACAACGTTTGTGGATTAATGTAAACTCTATGAAGATTACTGATAGCATAAACCAGGTGAAATTACTTGAGTAGAAAATGTTTTGAATTATAGAAGGATCTTTGTGAAGAATATGTTTGCACTGAAGCATTATTTTAAAACTCTTATTGTTAAAAATGCAAAGCTTTTCCGTTTATACAGTCCTTAATAGAAAAGGAGCCTTAGAGAGTTTGCATTCTTTATAAGTAAATTGAAAGAAGCCTTTTGTTTCTAGAAGAAAGAAACTTCTACTGAAACAGTAACCTTGAAAATTTGGGGGGAAAAGATGAAACTTTGATATTTTCCATGGAAATAGACTGGATTTTTTTTCAATCAGATGCCACAGATATGAAGAAAACAAATTACAATTTGTTACTTTTCCTCCATTTCTCATAACTGCTCCTGCTTTCTGAAGATTTTCTATTGCTCCACCCTGGCCACACACCAACCTCCCACTCATCGTGCACCAAAAAGTTCCTGTCCTCGTTCAGCTCTTTCCTTAAGAGCTGCTTCTTTTGTGAAAGCTTCCTGCATCCTTTTTCTCCCTGTTAGTGACTTCAGACCTTCTCACACTTGACCTACGGTCCAGTATGTATTGTATCCATCTGAGTCAGGTTGTTAGGTCCACACCACAAAGGCCTCCAGCTTCTCCTTTGCCCTTCAGCACACAAACACAGCAAAAGGAATTATAAAACCTTAATCACGAAAGCTCAGGTCATTCCTGAGGAGCAAGCGGGAGATGCAAGGCTTGCTGGAGGTCCAGGCACTTTTTTACTGAAGTTAGGACCAATGCAGGAAGGCAAAAGTTATGCTGTCCATACCATTACAATACCCAGCTCTACTAAGAGTTTTCCACAACCTGACAGCATAATTACAGAAAAACCTTGGCTGCTGCTGGTTGAACTCCTTGTGATTCCTCAACAGAAAGCATGGGAGAGATGCTAAGGCCATTTATAGCACTGGAGATATGCATTTGTTTAAATTGCATATGTGCTTAAGAAGCCCTTTGCTCCCTCTTTGCTGAGTCTTTAAGCTATCCCAAATTTCCCGGTGCAGGCAGCCTGTATTTATGTAGATGTGGGAATAGCCATTTTTCAATGTGTTAGGCATATAGTATTACATATATACAAAAATAAAGATTGCTAAATGAAAAGTGTAAACCACAATTAATTGGTTCACAAAAACGTGACCTACATTTCTTGCAAGTACAAATTGTTAATGTATTTTTTGTTTTAATATATGTTGCATAAAACAACTGTCACAAAAAAATCAACAAATTAATAGTGTTTCTATTACATATGCATTTGTATATACATTAGCACTATGTTTTCAGCAAACCACATCTCAGGCATTTCTCAGCTTTAAGCTTCACTGCAGCTCTAATGACATATCTATAGCCTGGATTTTTTTTGAAATGAAATTTGATGAAAGCTCTGTCAAGATGGTTGAGATAGGCAATACATTTTTACCTTAACTATTTTCTTCAATAGAAAACATTTTAATAATAGAAAATAATAAAATATAAAGGCCATTGCAGCAGACGCTCTTAGGCACTGCCTGATAGCCAGAACTGAGTATAAGTGTTTTCTGTTCCTTTATGCAGTGTTTTGCAGATTCTTCATTTTTTTTCTTTTCAGTGCTCATTGGTTTTTACACAACAGAACATTTTGTTTAACAATCCCAGAAAAAAATCATTCTACTCTCAATCACAGAAGGGTCAGATAAATTTCATCTTCATCTCAAACCTCTTACTTAAGTATTTACTTCTGCCTGAGGAAGAACCATGACCCAGTCAGGATTTGAGGTGTAAAGGACATAAATTCCACAAAACAAAATACTTAGAATACATCTAATTGCTCAGTTAGTTCCTTGCTGGGTAAATTTTTTAGTGTGCAGTTTTCTGAAAAACTGGGTTTTGAGGAGGTGTGAGGCAATCTCATCCCTCACATCAGTCACGAACCTTCAAGGTACCAAGAGACCTCTGCCAAGGTCAATATTTGGACAGCTGAGGATGCCCACCCTCAGCCGAATCTGGCCAAAGCTACACAATCTGATTCAAGACAAGGATCAGGTTCATTATTTTCTCCAAAATTAAAAATTTTCCAATTCACATTTGTCCATGGAGGCTTGACACAGAAAGGAGTTAAATAATTTGTCACCAGTATGAAAAAGAAAAACCCAAAACTAAACTTCTGCATGAGCTCAAGAGAGGTGTCTCTTCTGACATCAGTATTCATTAGGTATAGGAAAATATTACAATTTCAGTAGCATATCATCGACTGTACTTCTTAAATGAAGATTAGGGGAATTGAATTAATTATAGTAACCTGTTTATACAGGTATGAAGCATTAGAGGTTTTGTTCATGTCGGGGTTCAAGCTGGGGAATGACCTGTGGGGAACATCCAGCTTTGTGAAGAAGGGAAGCAGGCATGTTACAGCTGTGGCACTTGGAGGGAGCATCTCTTGAGCCAAAGGCTACTGTCATCACTAAGAAAAGTCCGAGCCAAGTGATCCACACCGACGGAAAGTCTTGGGTCATGTCTGGGCGAAGACATCTTTCAGGAGGCGAGAAAAGCCAATCTGGGTGCTGGATTCCTCATGTTCCCTCGTGCTGCGAAGGGACAATTTCCTCTCTAACTGTTAGAAAATACCACTTCTGGTGTTTGTATCCTATTTTGTCTCTGAACCAAAGAGGAGCAAAAAAAATAATACCCCAGTGGGTCACGGAGTTCAGTGAAAATCCTACAAGCTTTTCCTGAACAAATAACAGATAGTGACCTCTGGCCCTGCCTTTGCATGAGAATTGCCATCAGCATTCGGAGACGCTGCTGCAGCGAGGGACACGCAAATGGCAGATTCTGATTTAAAACTCAGATTATTTTTTCCCCTTTTTTTCCTTTAAATATATTTTTTTTAAAGAATCCAGAAGAAAAGGTGTGGGGGGAGGCCTGGTAGCTCATCTGCATTACAGATCAGACCCTCTTTGAGAAAACCAACCATCCATAATTCATTACATGTTTCCTGCAGGGCCTGGAGACGGCAAAGCCTCCCTGGCAACAGAGTCATGGCAACAGCGCCCGGCCACAGCCAATCCATGGGCTCCTTTCAGCTGCCACTCAGTCAATCCGAAGAGGTGACACAGACGGAGGGCGGGCATCGTCGTCTGGGCGGGTTCTGAGGGAATTGCGTGGGTTTGGGAGTGTGTGTGTCCAAGCCTTAATACCATGTGCTGGTGCGAAAAGTAACAGAAACTGAGTGTTTTGATCAGTAGGAAGTGGAATAATGGATTTTTTTTAAATGTATTTTAAAACACCCTCACCTTGAGGAGCAGTTCTCTGAGGAAAAAAGCCATGTATGCACTTAGCACAAAATCTCTGTAAATCTCCACTCCCCCCCCCCCCNAAGATTGAAAATTTCAAATAGATGCATTATTTGAAAAACAGGATTTTATATGTAGTCTTAATGAAGCAGAAATGCTCCCCCCAACACCTTGGTGTAATACTCTAGTGGGAGTATTACTCTATGAGAGATCACTATAAAGAATCAACTTGAAAATCAGATTATTTCTTTTCCCTCCGTTGCACCCTCCAGCAATAACCATTGTGTTGTGGCTTTGCCCTTCCATGCCCATGGCGTGTCTTACCTCACACAGTCATTGCTCTCTGGTGACATACGGGAGAACAAAGCAAAAATGCAGTAAGTGTGGAAACGGAATAGTGGCAGAAACAACCCAAAAATGCCGTAGTAGAAGCTGCACATGGGAACAAAAAATGCTGAACGCGTTGAGCCTTACCACACGCAATTCTTTTGTGAAGTTTTGTTAACTCTTGTCATAGTACTGCTACACAGGCAAAAATGTGTAATTTCCCTTCTTTGAGGGGGAGGAAAGGGGTTGAGCTTTGTGTAGATTAAATGAGAACAGTGAAGGCAGAAAAGCTCGTTGATCACTAAAGGCACACAATGGTAACTTATTGCAACCATCATGTTCTGTAAAATAGGATCATTTTTCTCAGAATGGAAATAAGGAAAATACTTGCTTTTGCAATATTTGTATTTAACGTACATTTTAAAGCAATACTTGTTGTCCATGCAGGTACAGAGGTCTATAAATCCTAGTATAAAACTGTATCTTTTATCTTTGGGGAAAATGAAAAGCAATCATTTATCCAAACCTGAACATTGCACTTGAAGCTGAGATACTGTAGGTTATCTAAGTAAGCGCTTCACCCCTCAACCTAAAAGCTGATCCTAAATTCCACTCTAATGCATATGTTGCTCAGATAGCGAAAGCAGAGATTAGAAGATTTGCTATGGATGCTTCAAAGTACACTTTGGGACCCAGTGCCCTGTATTGAACTTCAAGAGATGATGCATAAATTGACTAAAGCCATGAAAGCTGCCAGGGGAAGATTGAAAAATACATTCCAATCTCCCCTCATATATTTTATAAAATGTTGCAAACTATCTGCTTTGTCAAGGCCATGCCTTCTGAGATTTCACAGATGAAAAAATACTGTATCATTACCTTTTTTGATCTGGCAAATGGATGAGAACTCCACTTTATAATTTCTTTCTTTAAAAAATTAGTATGACTAATTACTATGTTTTCTGCTTAGAAGTGGCAGTTTTCCCCTTGTTTGAAGAGAAATCATGTTAAGATTTTCGCAGCAGTATTTTGCAAGCAGTTAAACCTGAAATCAAAATGTTTATTTTTACCTTTAAAAAAAAAAATTAGGCTGAAAACATAATTAATGACCATAATTTTTTTTCATGTCAAGAAAGATCAATTTAGCAATTTCATATTTTGCTTGCAATTAGACACAAATGCAGATTTGAACATCAGACCTGTGACTGTTCATTAAAATAATTTAATGAACCCTGTGGTCTGCATAGTTAAAAATCAGAAATTGCCTTCCAAGATGTTTTAGTCGTCCCGTACCTTTATCCTTGTCTTTGACAGATTCTACGTAGGACTTGCATGCTCACTCTGAAAGGCGCAGTGCTCTCTAATGAGCTGCTACAATCACACAACTTAAGCTAATGAATTTCTTATCCTCTTATGTGGATAAAAGTTTCTCTTAGAAGTCAAAAGATCTCTGCTTTTTAAGTGGATTCGTATTTTACGTTTGTGGAGGGAAGAAAGGAAAGGATACTGCAGTGACTGAAATTCATTGCGTTCTTAACAAGCAACACTGTGTGGCAATAACAAAATCATCACAATTAATAAAGAATTCTGGCATGCTCCATTTGAAATGTGGAATGCTGCAAGGCAAAGACATGGATCCAAGGGCACAGAGGGATACAGGATCTCACACTTGAATGAATCAAGTGAGTCTATCCGGGAGAGAGGATCCTGCTCCCCCTCATGTCCTTCAATGACTGTGGGTGTGGGGAGAAAGGCTCAGTGCTGGACAGAGGACCAGCATCCCCACTTGTGTTACTGCAACACTTTGTGTACAATAATCTGTTACTTCCATGTACAAAGGCTAAATCCTTCATTTGTAAGGGGGACTGTCTCAGGCACCGATGAATGGCATTAGTCCTGAGCTGCACAGAAATGAGGTGCTCTGGAATAACAATATTGCACACTCAGGTGGGGATCTCAAAGCATTTTTAGCCATTTACTGCCTAAGCCTAACAGCATCACAGAGATATATTTCACCTAGGCCATAAAACCTGTATTGTTCCACATTTAAGTGCTGCCACTTCTGAAGAAACTATGTGTAATCTCTAGAGCTGGAAGGGAAAGTCTGAATTATTTCAATGCTCTGATGTGCAGACTGCAGTCACAGGTCAACATCTGCCTTAAGAGTAGTCATTCTGACTTTGCAAAGGAAGTGGGGAGAAAAAAAAAGAAGTCCCGACTACAATTTGTTATCCTGTAAATAGTCTTGGAGTGTATCAAAAAGAGCTTTGAATCCTGCCAAGGAGTTAACGTGGAGGTTCTGAGGACACATTAATTTATGCTGCTGAATTAGTTCCTCTACTCAGCAAGTAGAGAATTGTTTTCTCCACTCTACTCTTATAACTGTGTTAAGAATCTTAGGATTTTTTTTGAGTTGTTCACTCTTCTTGTCATTTAAATAGTGAAGGCTAAAATTGTAGGATGCTTTGACAATGTAAAAGTGTTTCCTACTATAATCATGGGGCCAAATTCTTGCTCCAAGGTAAGTAGCTACACAATGCTTATTTCCCTGGGTGCTGCTTTGGAGGTGGCGAAGTCTCATTGAATTCGGTGGGAACTTCAAGTCCCTAGCTGTGAACAAAATTTGGCCTAAAGACTGGAAAGAATAGATGCTACATGTGAAAAGGTAGGTCTTGACAAGTACTCTTAATTCCACATTAACTCCTTAAAGATCTTCCCAGAGACTAATGTAAGGACAGAAGTCCAGTCATGGCCTGAACAAAAGCACACAAAATTCGGCCATAACACTCATGTTACTTCAAAAGATTCAGATTAGGTCTCAAAGGGGTCATCTGTAACAATTTAAACCCCGAACAACAGGCAGGATAGGTGCTTTTATTTCTGTTTGCTGTCTGATAGCACAGAACCTGAATTTTCCTGTGTAGTTCACATGATCCTTGCTTTCTTAAAGTGCTTCACAGAAGCTTAGTGTTTTCCCCAAATTTAGGGCTTATGTGTAGGGAGAAGTCAGAGGATTTGTGGGGGATTTGCAACTGCACAGGGCAGTGTCACCAAAACCTCCAAGTGGCTAGAAACTTGTACTTCAGTATTTCACTTTTATTTGGATTTTAAAGCTTTACTCAGCTAATTCTACTATGCCCCAGCAGCCTGGAAAATCCTCAGGGAATAAAACAAAAAACCCTAGGGACGGCCCTTCTGTTATTGTCTCTTTCTGAAAGGGGCCCAGGTAGTGACTTGTGAGTTCCTTCTAGACAAAGTGGAGAGAGGAAAAAAGAACTAATCTCCCCTGCCCCCCCTCATGCGAGAGAAAGCGAGGGCTCAGCAGCGTGTGTGCGTCCCAGCGAGCGGGGCTGGGGCAGGGGATGACCTCTGGCTGCCTATCCACCACAAAGGGACCATGGCATTGACACAGCCTAACTGCCCTCCTTCTGAGGGGGACAGATTGAGAGGAAGTGACCCTTGGTGCCCCTCTTCTGCGGGGGACCTTGTGAAATAACTGTTGCTCTTCTCTTCCTTCCTTCCTCAGGCAGGTCAAAGAAATTAATGATGAGAAATCATTTGCTTTCACTTTGTCATTTGAAGAGCAAGAAATGAAGAGACTTCTTCCTTGAAAGGGATGAGGAGGAAGTGTAGAGGTGCTAACCTTAACTGTTTACTTCTGTCTTGGAAAATGCAGAGTGGTTCCAAAACTGGTCCACAGCCTTCATGGGTGACAGGGCAGCAGGAGCTCCGGGTGAGGCTCTGGGAGTCTGTAAGGAGTTGTTTTCTAGGGGGACTCATAAATGATCCCTGAGGCTCCCAAGAACATCAGGAGGTTCAGAGCTGTTTAACACATCTCCCTAATGGCATCTGGTTAATTCCTAGTGAAACCCAGATGTGGGAAGAGAATGAGGATCCCTGGGGATTGCGGGAAGGAAAAGGCTGGTTTGGGATTAGAAAAGGAAGCAGGAATGGTTAGGCCCATGTCACAGCTGTGTGAGCAATCTCTGCCCATCGATGCTGAAGTTCGCAGTGCCAAGTATCAAAGTCTTATGAAGAGTGACTGAGGGCGCTGGAGGTCTTTATCCTGGAGAAAAGAATGCTCAGGGGGGAACCTCATCACTCTTTACAACTACTAGAAAGGAGATTCTAGCTGGATAGGGGTTATTCTCTTCTCCCAAGTAACAAGGGATAGAACAAGAGAAAATGCCTTGAGGTTGTGCCAGGAAAGGTTTAGGTTGGATATTAGGAGAAATTTATTCAATGAAACAGTTATCAAGCATTGGAACAGACTGCCCAGGGAAGTGGTGGAGTCGCCATTCTGGAGGTATTTCTGAGATGTGTAGCTGTGGCACTGAGGGTCATGGTTTAGTGGTGGACTTGGCGGTGCTAGGTAAATGGTTGGATCTGATGATGTTAAAGGTGTTTTGCAGCCTAAACAATTATGTGATTCTGTGATGAACATTTCAGGCATAGCCCTAATTCAGATCTCCTGGTTGTTGAGGGACAATAGGTAAAGCCCATGGACTCAGTCTCTCCCCTCCCTCTTCAAAGGAGTTTAAAATGTCTCTCAGATGCACTTGGGGTGAGTTGGGGAGGGAGGGAATGACCTTTGGATTCTCCCTCCAAAGGGAACCTGAGAAAATGACCTTTTGGCCCTTAGCTCTGCAGGGGCTCGGGAGAGGTCGGGAGGAATGACTCTTGGTCCAATCTGGCTCACCGCAGGGGCTAGGGGGAGGAAAAAGAGAAAGAACCCCGAGAATATGTGATCACGGGAATTTCTGTCATCTTCTGAAAAAGAGGCATGTTTACTTCATAACCCCATTAAGAAAAATAACCTGCCACTGAGAAACAAGTAAGTCCATTTAAAGCAAGAGAAAGCCTCAACTCGGTGACCTAGAAATCAATGCCAAAAGTAAAAGCTGATAAATAAATAAATAAGTAAATAAAATAATCAGGGATGTCGCACAGAATCAAGGGGTGCCCTCTGAAGAGGTGCAATCAAGGCTCTGAGCCATCAGTTATAATGGTTTTGATTAAAGAAAGCTGTGCAGAAGTAATCTATTTTATTTTTAAATGGCCTGATTTTCCCTTGCTACTCTCATGGAGGCTGAACCTAGAACAATTTGGAGGAGGACATGAAATGTTCAGTGAAAAAAGGAAGTGAAGAAGCATGTATTTAATAAGGAAGAAAACCCGCATCTGTTTAAGTTACTTTTGAGTTTTGATGGCACACATTAAAATTCACTGAAAATAGCAATGCTTTGGTAAAATAAAATAAAATCATGAAAGGCCTTCCAAATCCTGGCTGATCGAGGCACAGTTCTGCACTTTTCCCACAAAACCTGTAGCATAATTACAGTTGCAGTTGTCTCTCTTAGCTGGGGATGGGGCTCATATGCTGTGTACCTGGAAAGACGAGGGGGTTTATCTGTTCCCGGTATTCTTCACAGTATCAAAAACTTTAAAACGTTCTTCCTAAAAACATTATATTTGTTCACAATTTTGGGCTACTACTTCACTTGTTTCCAGTATAGCTGAAAACTTCTTTGAGTGTGAAAGTCTTGTGTTCTTATGTAGGGTCAAACATGTCGTGTTTGCTGGGTAAATAAAGACAAATAGCAGAAAAGAACCTCAAAAGAATCCCATCTATGGTAGGAAGGGAGGGAGGTTTACATTTTCTTCCTCAAGAAGGTCAGATGTTTATTCAGCCTATCCAAGCCTTTTGAACAGAGCATGGGCTGTGCTGGAAATCTCCTGAGAGCAGCATTTCTTAGAGAATGGAAGGGATAACTGCCTTCAGAACAGCCAGCCAGAGTGCTCTGCTGGCTTTAGAGTCTGGCAATGCCAAAGGTGCCCTGAAATACAAGGTGCACAAACGTAGTCTCTTTCCAAAGCAATTATTTGAATAAAGTGAGCGGAGTTCTTGTAATAACCTGCACTGTGGCAAGAAGAGTGAAGGGGGCCTCATTTCCTACCCAGCACTCCAGTTCCTCACAGATTGAATGACAGTTCCTCACATGTTGAAACAAGGGAATTCTGTGCCCTTACCTAGGGTTTCACAGGTCAGTATTTTTAGTTGCAGTAGGTTTTAGGAGAACTTTGAAACATTATTATCAATGCTCTGCTCTTCCCCTCTTGTTTTTTTAATTTTGTTTCAAATAAGACACATAAACTATTTGAGCCTGGAAAAACAAAAACACCAAAAACTCCTGCTCAGTGTGCAGCTTTGGTTTGGTAAGTTATATGTTTCAGTGAAAACCTAGGCTTAATATTCAATTTCTTCTGGTCAGATTTTTTTGGAAAATAAAGGAACTGATCTCAGTTGGTTTATTTTGACACCTCTTGATGCTTCAGGCTCACTATGGTGTTATCTTCACATTCAAAGTTTGACATACAGACTAATACACCAAGAAAAATTAAAGTTTTCATAGAAAAAGACCCCACCATTTTGTAATTTGGCCTAAAAAAGCATCAACATCACATTTACAACATAGCAGAGAGCTGTTTAAAGCTGAACGTCTTAACACTAATTGATGGAGGACGGGCTGAGAAACCAGCACAGGCAACATGCTGATGTCCTCTTTGCAAAAGCAAGCAGGAGCATTAGACAGTGCCTGCAGCCACAGCTTTCTCTGCAAAAACTAGGAGCTGGAAGCACTGCTCTCCTAATAAAATACAAGAATCAAAACAGACCTGCAAAATGCAATTTTTGTAGAGGCTTGGAAATTATCTTTGTCCACAATGAATGGGCAAAAGCTTATTGTGTCCTCCAATCCCCACTTATAATTAACATTTGATTTCTAAAAGCGTGGCAATCTTGTATGTTCTTTTCAGTAACAGCATGTGTTCTCTATTCACGGGAAATCAAAGTTGTATGATGTTTACATTTCAGCAGCATGTTTCAGAGAATGAATTTAGCCATTCAAAGCAGAGCTGCTTTTAAATACTACGTACTAAGATAACAAAGAAGTCGTGGAACAGTGGAATAAATGAAGTTACATTCCTTACCTGCTAAAATTACCTTCTTAATATGCTGTCTGCTGCCTTAGCTTCAAAGGTCTGGAGGTAAAATAAACAATGGTCTAAAACAAAGCTGTTTAACCCATTTGTGAGGAATAATGTCATGACACTCTTGGCCTTGCCAGGGTATCTGGACCATCCCTTCCCCAAACTGAGACATCCTCCACACCTATCTGGGAGCTTCCTACTCAGCAGCCATGTGGCACTTGTTCTACTGGGAAGAGATTTTACATCCCTTGAAACAAATTTTTACAAGGTACTTATGCATTCATGTGCTGCCCATCCTGAGTTCTACCTGTTCTGACTTCTGGGAAAGCACGCCAGAGGTCATTTACGGGTCCTGTGATACCTTAAGGTGCCCCAGTTATCTCTGCATAATGCTAAACCCTGTCGTGACACTCTTTGTGACACTCTTCAGGAGAAAATCTAGTCCTTTAACAATGAAAAGAAGTTGGACAAAATTTGATTTATACAGAAATAATGCCTTGCAGTTTTTTACAAGGTGTACAGAGAAGAAAAATCCCCATTCAGCTCTAAGACACACAGTCACTTTAAATAAACTTTTAATCACCACCTAAATTTCCACATCAATGTGGTGTGCAAGTGCATTGGCCAAATTCCTGTGATTATTAAAGATGGAGAGTTTGTTTGGTGTGTCACCTATGAAGCAAGGACTTGGTTTCAGCAGATGATTTGTCTCTTGATTTGTGTCCCAGTATTGTTTAGTTCATGTTCAGCAACACTTTACAGGTTATGCAGAGATCTCTGCAGCACACGTTCCATTTAGATGAAACGCAAATCCACTAAATTTTTGCAATTGATGATTGAAAAATGTGTTTAATGTGACCAAAATCTCTGTCTTTGACACCAGTTAAGATCTTTCTGTTAATACTGGTGTTAGTATTTGTTGTAAATATGTGTGGATTTGTGTGAACAAAGTGGAAAATAATCAGAAAGGTGACTGGAGTCATAGTAGTGTAGGGATACCCAGAATCACAGAATTCTTGTACAAGGATTCATTGCCATGCCTTTGGCATGCGTTTTTTTGTCAAAATACCACTGAGCAATGCATGTTTGCTGGGTTTGTATTGTGGCACAGACTAACACAAAACAGGGACGGGGCATTCAGTGACACATTCTGATTAATTGGTTAACGGGAGCTTCCTCATACTCATTACAGCCATTCAGCCATATCACTTTTGAAATCTGAAAACACAATATTATCTGAGAGTCCATATGGCTTATCAGGGAACTGTGCATATAGAAAACTACCACAATCCTGAACCAAGATAATATTTATCTAATAGACCATAACAGCTCGGAAAGAGTCAATATGGTCTCTCATTTGAGCATGCATTTTGATATGCATTCTACCTATCCAAACACAAGTCATTTACATTGCAAGCTATCTGCCTGCTAAATCCATGTTTAGGTAATTCTCATAACGGTGGGGCTTTTTTGCAGGAGAGATTATAAAGATGACTTGAATGCATTGTAGTCTAGACTAATTTGGAAATTACTGAGTATTTGCCTGATAGGTTGTAATGGACTCTGATGGAGCTGTAGGCTTTTATCAGCTATACCCATATTTTGATACGTAAGCAAATTTGAAAAAGCAAAATATTTGCAGAATAATCAAGCAGGCTGCTCTGTTTGACTTGCAACATCCTGCCTGCTTTGTGTCACCAGGCTGATGAAAGGAGTGAACTATTTGCTACCAGGGCCCAGACCTGGCAGAAATGAGCCGTTGCTGTAAATTCTCTCATGTCCCTTGAACTCTGAGAAGCCTGAGAGTATGGAGGGCAGATTGCTGGTGGTTAATGGCTGAGTAGAAAGTGAGTGGTAACCCCTCTCACCTAATCCATCCAACTCTGCAGAGAATATCCTGTGGTGGAGCCATACTTGCCCTGAGAGTCCTGACTGAATCCCTGGCTACGTATTTAGGGAGGATTTTCCAGGGTAGTTAAATAGGCTTAATCATCTTTTCTCTCTCTCTCTGTTTTCTCTTCTGTTTTCCCTCCATTGGAAAACCAAAGGAAAATGGAAAGGAGGAAGAAAAAGAAAATTAGCAACAGGATATTGTATAGGTTTTATTTCAGTTTGGACACTGTTCAAAGTGAAGGGTCAGAAAAATTTTAAGAAAGACAGGTTTTTGTGAAAAATACATCTAAAGAGAGGTTTTTTTAAGGCAACATTTCTGGCAAACCACAGCCAAGAAAAATAAGTTTTCCTGAGGAAGGACTGTTCAAAATCACAGTGGCCTCTCAGCATAAATTATGAGAGGCCACGATGAGAAGAATGAAGTTGTCTCTCCACTGAATGTAGAGGGACCCCACGTGGCTGGTGTAGACTATGTGCCTGCTACTGGAATTACTCAAGTTAGGGGAGTTGAACTCTACCCAAATTCTGCTTTTTCACCGGATTATCTCATTGAAGAAAAATCAAAAATCAGTCAGGCAGTACCAGCCTTTCCAGAAATTTCCCACGTTTCCAAAGCAAATCTCCCCATATATTGATATTAACAATCTTTTTAAGTAAATTGGTCTCAGTCATGTGTTTATAGCATCTCCAAGTCATTTGGTGACATTTCCAGAAGAGGCAGGAGGTACTGACACAGAGTGGAATAGAGAGAGATCTATTCTGTGTTGGAACCACAACCCACATAGACACTGCTGCTGTGTGCTGCAGTTTTGGTAGGTCTTAGTGTAAATATGCATAGAGTGCAATTATTAGCATAATGAGACATTTATGAAGTCTAAATTAAAATCCTGACAAATAATGTAAACTTAAATGCAAATTTTTATCAAGTCTCACTTTTCTGGAGGAGCATCAGTATAACAAATGTTGACAAAGTCCTGGTAGGATAATATAATGAAAGGTAGTATTTATTTCATCAAAAATGTATTTAGATTTAATTATTGAGGGTCTATTGTCAGGTGTTAAACTGGTAGAACTGGCTTCAATACCTACGCGATGAACTACAACCCTTCTTATTAGCTAAATAAATAAATATAATCCTCCACTGTAGCTATTGAAGAAGCAAGTTGCTGTGTGGCAGAAATGAAGACGACATGAAGAAATGAGGATTCTGAGAAAGCTTGCACTAATCTCTGTGGGTTTTCCTTAGCTTTTAAGAAGAGAATTAGAAAGGAATATACTAAAAAGAAATTGGCTCATTTTTGCCCTGCTATGTCTTGCCCATCTTAACAACATGAATGAGGGAAGATTAGCCTTTCCCCAGTATTCCCCACTTTTACTGATGTAGTATAAGGATACCTAGGAAGCTCCAAGCTTGTACCTGTTATTCTGCCTTTTAAGTGTATTACTTCTAATTTCCATTGAAACAACAGCACACATTCCACAGTGCATCTTCCTGACACTTCCTACATACCTTTGTGTCTTGTCTGTTACCTGCAGTCTCAGTCCTTGCTCTTCCTCAATTTCTACTGCTGTCAAACCAGCGATAGTTGTTCCTGTTGTTCTCAACAGTACTTCTTTCTCAAGCCCATCCCTAACTATCTCCTGCTGTGGTCTTCAGCCACATGTACAGCTTTTGTCTCAGCAAACTAAACAGCTGCGTGTTTCTAACCATAGAATAATTCTAAGTGCAGCCATCACATTGTCCCTGTCTTAAGGAGGAGGGATTTCACAGAATCACAGAATATTCTGAGTTGAAAGGGACCCACAAGGATCATCGAGTCCAACTCAGATAATTATTAAGTTATTATTATTTCAGATAATTATTAAGTTCAGGAAAGCAGTGTTTGCAATCAGTGAGAGTGGCCCATGTTTGAAGTATATATTTAAGCATATGTATTTGCAGAATCAGAATGGCAGTCACCTACGTGCCTCAGTTTCCCCTCAGTTTCACTGCAGGAGTTGCCATTTACTCACATTACTGTTGTGCAGTGAGCTCCTGCTGACTGACGCTCACGGTGTGCTTGGGAGAATGCCATCAGCTTTTCCAAATGTGTGAATTGCCTCTCTTTAATTTTAACTGGTTTCGTTCATAACCTCCAATGTTCTTTCCCTGTAGATTGTCAGCGTGTGATTTCTTTATGGGTAAAATTAAAATGCATCAGGAAAGTTCCTGAATAACAAAATGCAGCACTCCAAGCCTCCTGGAGTTTAATGTTATTTGTGTGCCCACTCCTGCCTTGTGACTCTTTCAGAGGTTCCTGCTCACAGCTGCAGCTAAGTGGGCATGTCTAAAGGTGACAGTTTGAGAATACATATATGTCCAAGTATATCCATATAAATGTGTATATAGATGTCCATTCCTCCTTTGTTTCTTCCTCCTGTTCACTGATGCTAAAATAACCCACTTGCGATTTAAAACATAATACATATTGTTCTTTGGGGGAAAAGAAGTATTGGTTACCTAGATTGCTTTCACAGAATTTCACAAACATTATTTCTCTCATTTCTGGTTGACAAGGGACTCTCACAAAGCTCGTGATCCTCTTCTTGGTCTGTACCCTTGTCATCCTAGCAAAAGTGTTTCCTACACCTCAGCTTTCCCATGTAGGTCTAAGCTGACAGCTGACTAGGAAAGCTTCAGATCCCAATCAGACTTCTTGACATGAGTGATATGTTCCTCATAAGATTATGTGGAGTCTCATGGCTTTTATTGCATTATATTTACCTGAAAAATCCAGAGTCTGGTCAATACTGTAAAGCTCTCAAAGTTGAAGGCACTTGCATTGGCATGGAGGGGGAAGGCATGATTCTGGGCTTACATTTTTACTTCTGTTTGCTTCAACCACCATTGTGCTGCTTTTGTGTTCACTTTCTTTGAATATTCATGTGATTGAATTCTGCGTCCATTAACATTCACTGAAAGTGAACCTCATAGATGGACATGTATCTGCAGAAGCAGCAGTTTACATTTGCACACTCAGGTATTCACAGCTAAAAGCACTCAGTCGAGGAGCAAAATCACTACCATTTAGCCAGTCAGTCCCATGCAAAACTGTTTATTACCCACAAAGAACTGATTTTTGATCCTGCTATAGAAATTTTTTTGTTTGCTTATAGAAAAAAATTGTGTGTGGAAATCACTACTTTCCATACATTTGTGCAAGTAGAAGCAAAGCTTAGACAGGTTATGTACTAGAAAGTATATGTTTAGGATTTGGATCGTCCTGCCACAAACGCGTGACCTCTGGTAGATGTTAGTGGTACAGAAACTATGACATGCAGCTGAGCAGATACAGGCTTTTCAGCAGAGATGTTACACATCCACCTGACACAGTTAATTAAAATGTCACTTCTATGGGAGTAAAGGGAGATGAATGTGAGCCAAACAGCTGAGCAGAGAATTTTGTTTTGCCTTTGAGCAATTCACTGTAATTTTGTTTAAACACAGGGTGGGTTTTTCCTATTGTATTCATCAATATAAAGCTACAAAATTTGCCCTAAAAAAACCACTGGCATATTCAAACCGTTTTTTTCACAACTTACACTTATAGGTCTTAAACTTTCCAGCCTATTCAATGGGGTGGCCTGGCACATTATCATTCCTGCAAAGACCCCTTTTTATTTCAGTGGGGGTTAAAACAATCCTGCCAGGAGGGTGTTCAGCATTAAATGCTGCACTAAGTGACGACGTGGGGTTAAGCCACCCTCCATCAGGATATGTGAAATAGAATGTGGTTTGCTGAAAATGTAGCCTAAATGCAAATAACTAAATTGGCACAAATGTCAGGAGCATGTTGCTGATGTATGCTGATGGCAGAAGACTGGGATGTTTTCTCAACAGAGAATTAGTATCTTGTGCAGGAGCAATTGCATGGCACTTTGGACTGAAATAACGGTAAATTATTAGGGTAAAATTCATTCAAGGCACAACATACTAACTGGAAGATCTGGAACTAACACCCAAAACACCTCCTGTAAGATGGGAACTCATCACTGGAAATGACTGAAAGGTCACGAGCTGATCATACAGCAGCTGTGAGCCACCAGTCCAGGGCACTTGTGAGAAGAATGTCTTCGGTTATACCAAGAGTAATATATCTGGGAGAGCTAAGGATGTATTAAGCTGAGTATCACTAACTGTTGGGCTGATCTAATGGTTCGTTACTGCTATAAAAATGGAGACAATGAGTTGTGTTCTTTTCCTATACTCAGACTTCTTCTCCTATTATTTTCTGTGCACCAACTCTTGTTTCCTCAGAATCTTCTCATGATCTGCTGCTGCCTGCTAGCCCAGTCTCCTACAATTTTTGGTAACCAAAGGAAAAAATTGGTTTCTTGCTGAGTTAATGAGCATCCATTTGCACTGCTTCCCGTCTTGGGAAAACTGCTGCCATAGTGTCTTTGAGTAAGGTTTTGTCTGAGAGATGCTCATCTGAAGCATTGTGTACATATGATGGTCACACTGAGATGGGTCTTTTGGTGGTATCTTTGCAGAGCAGACAGAGAAGGGTGTTCAGACTGCCTCACTGCCCTCCAGAGATGCTCCTGGGACAGTCAGGGGTTGAGATTTGCTTGCCAGTTGAAAAATATATACTGTCTCTGTGAAAGGCTTGCTCTCAGATCTCTATTGTGTGATAGCAACTCATCAACAGCAAGCAGCCTCCACGGAGTCTGGCATGTCGGCACATGAGTGCTGCTAACACCATTATATGGTCCTTTTTGGAAACCTACTGGGGGGGGGTTGTCCTCTACTGAAAACCTGGTCCAGAATCTGACCTCTGTACTTGGTAGAAATCTACTAATTTTCAGCTAATACATTTAATACACTTGTATTTAAGACGGGTGTACACAGGGGATCAAGTAAACTCAATGGCAAAACAAGAGAAAAGGCAATTAGCAGGATATATGGCCAGGCTCTTAATTACCAAATTGAAAGCAAAGGGTCACAAGCATACAAATATAAAAGGCAAATCTACTCAGGGATAGCAGCCGGCCTCCAGCACCTAGACGCCCCGGGAGCATTGTCAGCTGCCAGACCTGGGAATCAGGAGCAACCAGACACTCTGCCTTCCAAATTACTCCGCCATTTTCATGTATACACATACTCCTGGTGTTGTGACAGCTTCAGGAGCTGGTGGCCTGGTTTTTGACCAATAATAATTCTTTCCTGGGCATCCCTTTAGCATCAGGAACTTTCACCACACAGCACCTTACCCATCCTTTTCACAGAGGTTTTGGCACAATTTACACAATGACTGTCTCAGGACCTGAATCTGGAGTAGTGAGAAGGATCTTTTCATCCTTTCCCATGTCATCACTTACCAGCAGCTGTGCCATGCAATGCTCTCTCCCTCTGCAGATACTCCTTTACTGCTGTGCCCAAATCTGCAGATCTTAGCACCCTGCAAGTGATGTCTGAAAGGACACAGCACAGCGCTGAGGAGTGCCAGGGATCCCATCCAGTTAGGGCAGTCGGGAGAGCAGGAGGATGAGGATGCTGGGCAAAACATGAAGGATGAGGTGTTTTCTGCCTTTCAGAAAGAAAGCAAGGAAATAGGTCTGGAAAATAAAGCAGGAGGTGTGAGAACTGGGTGATTTATGTGTATGTGCACGTGAGAAAATGAGAAGCAAAGTTGCAAACTGGCAATTTGTTTAGGTTTTTTATTGATTATAAATTGAATCTCCAAGCTATAATTAATAACCTGAGCCTGGACTGTGCCTGTTATACAGAGCTGCTAACACATCTCTGTAAAATGTCTTACAAGGCAGGAGCTAGACATAAATTCTGTGAAGCTTAGGATTCCCAGCGTGTTACCTGCTTCCTACAAAGGCAGTCCCATGTTGCAAAACCCAGCAGCAGGCATGGCCATGAAATGCTGCTGGGACATATCTTTTCTAGCGACTGTTTTCAGTGCTGATACACTTTTTGTGTAACAGTTGCAAGGTTTCAATGGCCCATTTTTTGCCCCTCCCCCTTCAGTCATGGATAAAATAAATGCAATAGTCATATGTGAAAGTATGTTCAAAGGCCATTAATGTTATTTTAATGTCTGTGCTTATGTCATAATTCACTTTTTTTCCTTTGGAGACAGTGATTTACACCAAAAGCAGAAAATTCAGCTTTGGGCTTGGGGCTGCGTGATTTAGCTTGAGGTGGCATTGCTATGTTTTGACTTTGTGGATGGAGATTTTTTCTTAATATACAAAATTCCTTTGACTTGACTGGCCTAAAAAAGGGGCAAAAGCACCCAAATGCTTTTATCTCTTCCCTTACACATGACTTTAACAATAATATAATAATTTTAATTTTAAAGTGCAGTAATGCCATTTTAATCATATTTTGAGCAACTAGCATAATACAAAAGAAAGGATGAAATGGAATATTTGTGGCTGCAGAGACAGATATCATTATTCAAGGGTAGAAGCATGTGAAAGGGTAAAGGGGGTTTAAAGAGATACTCTTTTGTTGTAGTTAACACTGATAAATGACATACAAGTCAGGATAACGGGGCAGAGCTCCTGTCAGGGAGACAGTGATAAATGTGGAGGCTGGGACAGAAAGGTCCACTAAACAGAAATCTGTATATGACACATTGTACATTTGATAGACTTGTCTGCATGGTTTGACTAAGCCACGAAGTGCTGCTCTTGGCTCAAATTATGGCCCTCAAGCACATCTTGTACAACCACTGAGCTCATGTTTGTTTTCTCATTTCTGTGTGGCAACAAAGATCAATTCCCCTTAATCAGTGCAACTAAAAACAGTGAGGAAAAATGTTCTTATACAAATGTAATTGATATCTCTTTGAGGCTAATCATTGTATAATATGAACCAAAAAGCAGACAGACCTTTTTATCATTACTGCTATCTCCTTTTTCAAAAGTGCCCAGCATCAGCCTATTAATCAACAGATTTATTTAAGAGAAAACAAAATCTCAAATTATTTCTTTATGAACAGAATAGGAGGTTTGTGCTTTGTGCAGTAATCTTCTTGCATCGCATGCAACATGGCCTGTACTTTTCAAATGTTCTCAGCATCAAGGTGAATACAGAGGGGTAGAGACAGTCAGAAAAGACACTCATGTCCTCCAGAAGCAATTTTAACAGCTCACAGAGAAAAAAGAAATCCAAGAATAATCTCATTCAACATTCACTTTACCCTCCTAACAGAGGACTAAAGCTGGCACTTTCAGTAGGAGGAACGTGCATGACGGACTAAGTGTGATATTAGGTAAGAATACAAAGGAAGATTGAGTGAAAGCAATTCAGCAAGATTGGTGGAGGATTAGAGACTGATGGCCAGTCACTTTTGGATTCCTTTAAGCACACAGACATTTTGACTGCCATATACTGCCAGTCTCACTGAGCACTGAGAGTCTGATGGTGTAGAAGAGAATTGCCGAGTTCTGGATGGGAACACTTTCTCTGTTATAGCAGGCTGTGAACACTTTCTCTGTTACAGCAGGTTGTGAACATAGTGAGTATCATCTCATACCTCAGGTGAAGGCCATACATATGTCTGTAGGCACCAATATCACAGGATCATAGAGTGGTTTGAGTTGGAAGAGACCTTACAGATCATCTAGTTCCAGTCTCCCACTGCCATGGACACGGACACCTTCCACTAGACCAGGTTGTTCAAAGTCCACCCAACGTTGGCCTTGAACACTTCCAGGGATGGGGCATCCACAGCTTCTCTGGGAAACCTGCTGCAGTGCCTCACCATCCTCATAGTAAAGAATTTCTTCCTAGTATCTTATCTAAACCCACCCTATTTCAGTTTGAAGCCATTCCTCCTTGTCCCATCACTTCATGCCCTTGTAAAAAGTGCCTCTCCAGCTCTCCTGTAGCCCCTTTAGATACTGGAAGATACTCCTAGGTCTGCCCAGAGCCTTCTTTTCTCCAGGTTGAACAACTCGAACTCCCTCGGCCTGTCTACATGAGAGAGGTGCTCCAACCCTCAGACCATCTTCTTCACCCTCCTCTGGACTTGATCCAGCAAGTTCATGTGCTGACACAATTTAACAAAAATGAGTCACAAGGGTTGTGGTGAAAGCTGAATTTCAGAGTTATCCAGCTTCATATCTAGAAGTACCACCAAAAATATACTGCTGCTTTTGTCCCTTCCCATCTCAAGAACAGTCCCAGGGAGTGGTGTAGAGAGGCCCTTTTGCACTCCAAGCCACAAACTCCTCTTGTTCAGTGAATTTAGGGCTGGGAAAACAGATGGGACAGAGCTTAGGTCCCTCTCCAGCACCATGCAAAGGAGACAGAGACAGCAGCACAATCATCTCTGTTCACTTTTCTGCTGAGGGCTCCCTTCTTCCAAAGTCTGCTGAGACTGCAGGAAGAACCAGCAATGGCACTGTCAAAAATGTTTTACAGGGAAATAACATTGGAGGCCTTACACACAAGTGGGTTTGCTTTCCAAGCACTCACTAAGTTCAGGAACAGATTCTTCAACCTGTTTTGTAGAGGAGAGGGAACAGATACCCCCTCTGCAACTCTGCAACTGAGAGAAAACTCCAGGGTAGCGTTTTTGAAAGGGTGGCCCATCCCAAGACCCTCTTATCAGTTGTTAGTGTGGGAGGTGTGAGAGCCACAGATTTTGACACAGTGAGGCCAGGAAGAGGGGTTTCCACACAAAAACTATGTATGGGGGTTATCTTCAGAGGAAACAAGCCTCTTTAATAATTCTGGCATACTTTGAACCACTGCTTTATAGAAACTCTGTTTAATATAATAGAATCTCAACCAACTGCTGTTATCCACTCATGTCCTTTGCCCCTGGAGCCGATATGTCCAAACTATGTTAGAATCAGTGGGAGGAAAGCTTGTACTTGTTTTTAATGTGACTTTCTTCCTCGCTGCAGCTCAGTAACAAGAGCTCTTGCAGCAAGAAGGGCTCGTTCACCTTCCCGTGTTCGCACGTGTACACGGGCACGTTCTGCATCATGTCAGTCCTGCAAAGTCAGTAAGGAACAGGGTCTGTACGTGCCTAAAATTGCCTCAAAACTACCCTGGCAAATGGATGGAAACCCTCAAACATCCCTTTTCTTAACATGCTGCTGACACACAGTCCAAACAGATTGATTCAGGGAGAAAAGAGGGAGAAGGGAGGAAAATAATGTTACCCCCCACATGCTGTTTTCTGTCTTAATTTGTTACTTCTTGTAGTGCGGGTGAGAGCTGGAATCCTGATACAGAAATGTCATGTGAGTCCCTGGAATCAAAGAGTGCATTAAAAAACTGACCTCACATTCATGATTTTAAAACAATATTACAAGAGTTTCTCTATTTAAAATGCATTTCTACTGAGACTAAATAATGATTTCGGGCTAGAAAAATTTGAACTTTAGGGTGGAAACAGAGAAATATGCTGGATATCCCCATTTTTTACTATCACAATACCTTTTTTGGTATTAAAATAGTAAAAAGGGAGGAATTTATTAACTCTCAGTTGTTATGTATGTCTTGGTTGTGGTTTTTTTTTTTAATTTAATCCTGTAAATTTTTGACAAGAACTGAAATAAACTCTATAGGGATTTTTTTAGAAAGAAAAGTCTATTCAACAGTAATGTAAAATGCAAATTAAATATTTGTTCAGTGTTTAGTCATTCCTCAGAGACTAAAAGAAATTCTTCATCACGACCTCTATGCTGACCTTCACATCAAATTAGAAAGTTATAGTGTTTATATGGAACCATATACATTGTCTCTATAAGCAATTGTAAAGAAGAAATGAACATTTTACAGCAACTGCAATTTGTTTCAAGGATCATTTTGTGAGATCTCTGCTTGCCGAAGACTACAATTTACCTTTTTACAATTTCATTTAATGATCTGACATTTGAGACACTTCCTAATTAATTCTGTCGCTGCCTAAGCCAGCTGTGATAAATATAGCCCATGCATACAGGATTACATTGTTGCTTTTAGTGAATACATCCAATAAGAAAAAGGTGAAGCTTCCATGATAGAACATTTATATCGTCCATACTGGAAATGAAAAAACTCTTACTGTTAATCTGGAATAGCTGGTGTGAAAGGCTGCACACAGTAGCGATGGGAGCATAGATTGATTCATAATTTACAGAACATTTTTCATGGTTTAAGCTGTTTCTGAGCACACAAAACCAGCTGCTTCAGGGTTTGGGATTTATAGAACGCTTTCCTGTAAGAAGCTTGCTAACCAAGATAGTTCTGGTGTGGAGCACATTGGCAGGGCAATGGTCAGCATGAGGCAATCCTGCAGGAACGTGGAGGGTGTAATCCCCCTGGTAAACCAGAGGGAACATCCCAAACACAGCCAGAGCGTGGGCTGCAGCTCAGTACTGGGTCAGCTGGGGGATGATGTGGTTAAAGAAGTCATGCTGCAAAAATGGTCCCCTGCAAACCAGCCATGGAGTCATTTTTGAAATCGTTTTGCAAGCAGCAGCGGTGACAACTGGAGACACGATTTAGAGTGACCACTGGACCACCAGGCAGAGCATACTCTTTGTTATCTGTGTACAGTCAACCAGAGACTTTGCTTATCAGTCTGCAAATAAAAAAGGCTTTTTAGACTTGATAAACACTCCTGGATACTGCCCTGCAATTGTGCACTGGAAGTGCAAACTTTTTCTTTGTGTCTTTGTTTCCAAGCAAATATTTCAAGGTGAGGGTTTTTGTTCAGTAAATGAAAGCAGGGATGTAAAAGGGCAGTTTTCCATGCCACAAATATTGTGGGGTTTTCCATTAAAGAGCAAAAATCTCCAGGATATGATTGCAACACACCTTGAGCTGTTCATTATTTGCTATATAACAGACCCTGCTGTGGAGGAAATAGTAATTGCAACAACTGGAATAAGTCTAATACTTCTAAATTTCTGTTTCTATGGTGACTTTGATAAATATTCTTTTCAAGTTAAATTTAGGTACTCGGGAACATAAATGATTCCTGCCTTCTGTTTCAGACAAAAACAGAATCATATTTGCACAGCGATGTGTTTAAGGCACATTTTGTGTGTCTTCCCCAGATTTCCTTTCTCAGTGACTGTTATTTTTTTCCTGCAAAAATAGTGGATAGCCATAAATACTAGTTTATTTAGCTTAGAAAATAATCCAATTGCAATAACAAGCGTACACTTGATGTAGAAAAGGAAATTCTGCAGCTTCCAGGGACCCAGTTTTCACCTTTATTTGGCCATCGCTCCCCAAAATCCTCATCAGCCACAGGAACAGCCGTCAGAAATGACTTGGTTGCCTAAATGCAACAGCTGTTCCTTTCCTTGTGTCAGCACAGGTGCCCTGCAAGCTGGGCTTTGTCAGGGCAAACCTTCTGACACCCTGTTTCCCCACGAAGTTTTGAGCTTTAACACCGGTCCAAAGTGACACGAATGGTTTTTTCCTTTCTCACCTTCTTTTCTCCTGTGTCTATAGAATTTTATGTCGTGTTAGTTCTTTGATTTTAAACTAGAAATAGTTCGCAGTCAGAAAAGCAACACCTATGTTTGGAGGCGTCCATCCAAAAGGGAGCACGAAGGATGAGGACGGAAGGCGATCGCTCGGTTTGGTTTTGTAGTGGAGGTTTCCCTCCAGTGGCTTCTCCAAAAAGTGCAGCGTTGAAGAAGCTGCTGTGGGTTTATACTGCTGAGTAAAATGAGGTGCTCTCATGTCTTCCAGAGCTAACCTCATGCCCTATTACCCTAGAAAAAAAAGACAATGAATTATTTAAACGGGTGTGAACACTCATGGCTCTTAAGAGACTTCACAAAATCTGACCGACAGGAAATTCAGACATGTCCTCTTGAATGAAAATGTTACTATTCCCCTTTATTTAGCCCTACAATGTACTTGTTTTTTCTCTAACAACAAACCTCTGAACATGTTTTTTACCCCACAGAGCTTACAATAAAAAAAAATACAGGAAATAAGGGAAATTTGAACAAATATATTGTATAATACACTCTATAATTTATTTGTATAATGTGCTATGTCAGAGGTTTTGTTTTTTTTCTTAAGCCTCATGGCAGAGAAGAATTAAAATAAGAGCTTTGAAGACAGGTAATGGTGTCATTTTGTGGCTGTTTCCAAAATGTCTTTCCCAAGCCTCAGAGCCTGTGGAAGAATGTACACAGATCCTTGTTGGAAAAGTTAACAAGGAATGATGGCACCCTGGCAGGGAGTGGAAGCTGAGGCAGAACTCAGGGAGCAGCCAAGCTGTGCCTGGAGAGATACAACCAGAAGCTGATGTTCAGTGCACCCCAGAGAAAGGTGTCAGTGCGGGACAACGAAAGGTGAGAGGCAGTGGAGAGGGTTAGAAATAGAGATGAAAAAAGGAGCAAATGGACATAAAAGAGGACGATCAGTAAGGGACAATATTTACTTTTAAAATTTTATGTAGCCTGAGTGAGAATTTTTTGAGTCCTAGGTGGACTTCTCTGAAAAGTAGGAAGAGTTTTTTCACAGAGAGAGCGATCGCTCATTGGAATGGACTGCCCAGGGAGGTGGTGGAATTGCCATCCCTGGAGGTGTTTAAGAGTAGGCTGGATGAGGCAATTAGTGCCCTGGTTTAGACAATGGGTTGGTACTGGGTTACAGGTTGGACTTGATGATCTCCAAAGTCTCTTCCAACCTTGCAAATACTGTGAAACTGTGATGCTGTAGCTTTTATTTGTTTTGTTTATATATAGATTAGATTTAAAACAGGCACTTTAAGCCAGAGACACTGTTTTCTCATGACAGCATGACCCAGCATTGGCCAGATGAGAGAAATTTCGACCACAATGAAGCACATTGTATGCAACTTGAAGACTGATCCCTCCTAAAGCCAGAGAACAATTCACACATTTCAATGCATCTAAAGACCTAATTTGTTTTTAACCATAATCATAGAAAATTACTCATTTAAATACAGCCAGGGAATTGTAAGTCTCTTTCCTACACTCACTGACTTTTACAGCACTTGATTTTTTAGCATTTAGCATTAAAATATAATTGTTATGATCTTTATTTTTAGATGTGCTTTTACTTTGCTGTAGAGCTGCTTAATTCTCTGCCATATCTGGAATGACATTTGCCATGGATGTCAGCCAATAAGTTTGTGAAAGTTTTTCTGGTTCCCTGGAAACCTTCCCTAACATCCCACCCTGCCCAGAGTTTAGACAATGACACATCTCAGCGTTGCATACTTCCCATGCCTCAGTTCTGAAAGGATTTTTCCCCTTTGCATATGAAGAAGAGCTGACATAGCCTAGATTGGCTTTTGAGACATTCTTGGAATAGGCAAGATGCTCCATGTTTGAGAGAAATATTTATTTTACAGTTCACAGCCAAGGGCAGCTGGCCTGGCTCAGAACCCATTGACTCCATCGGGAATTGGCTCCGGCTGATGGAAGCTGCTCTGTGCCTGCCAACGGATGTATGACCAACCAAAAGTGTAAACCTGAGAACTTGAGGAAGTGTGCTACCAGTTAATAAAAAACTGTGAGTTTATATAGGTAACACAAAGTGAACAATGTTTGGCCTACCATTTTAGGAGGATTTACTTCTGCCCAAGCCTTAAACGATTTAGAGAGCCACTGAAATGCAGAACTGGGCCCCAGTCCAGTGAGCTCTGGGAACACACGAAGAGATGCATATCAGTATCATTGAGTACCAGTCTCCAACCTGAGAGACCCAAGGAGAGGATAAGCAGCTCCTGTGGCAAGACTTCCAAAGGGAGAGTACTTGAAATGAAAGGGATTAAAATCAGAATATAAATTGGTTTATTGTAGAAAAACAACAACCCACAGTATAACTGGTTAGAGCACAGTGCTGTTAACACCAAGGTTGGGGGTTTCACCCCCCTATGGGTCACTCACTTCAGAGCTGCACTTCATGATCCTTCTGAGTCCCTTCCAACTCAGAATATTCTGTAATAATTTCTGTGATGGTCTCTAATAACTACTACAAAACAATATTCTTCAGGCTCTTTCTTCATATAGTCAAGTCCTCCAGTTCTTCCTCTGTCAGAGACATTTCCAGCAGATCTCCCAATTTCCAGGCTTTTTGTACTGTCTACTGTTTGCAGAGCATCTGTTTCTTCCAAAACAAGCAGGACTTACTGCTGCTGGCATTATCCCTTTTACACATAAAATAACACAGGTAGAACAATAGCAACCAGATGTGAAATATGATATATCATAATCTATAACAGCAACATCTCTTTCCAGCCCAGGAGGGTTATTTCATTCATCAGGTTTAATGAATGTTCAAGCAGTTTATGACACATACTGATTCACACAATCTAAATGCAGCTATGTCATTATATCAGATAAATCTTTCTAAGCAAGAATCTATGCTTTCACACCAAAAAAAAATCGGTATCTGTGCTACACCTAGGGCTCATTTTTGGCAAATTAATTCAATTGGGGTTTAGGAAAGTGGTTTTAAATACAATTATTCTACACTAACGGTGAGTTTAAGGCTTTCTAATATTAGCTATGCTCCTGTGCTGGTTCAGAAGGACTGTTCTGAAATCATGCAAAGAGTAACTAGTTCCCGTGAGAACCCTGTCAGACAGGCTGGTACTGGGGTGTCCTGCTAACAGTGCCATTTTATTCCCAGTTTGTGACATCTCTAAATCCTACTTAGCAATAAAGACTACAAAAATTGCAAGTAAAGAGAAGCGACAATGGGAGACTTGAATTAATAATAACGTGGTTTCAGCCAGGGGTCAAGGTCAAAGAGCATACAGATAGTGAAATCAGCAGCCGTTATTTCCATGTGCCTATTTCTTGTCCCCAGCCATACCTTATGCTGAAAGAGCCACGTATACATCACAAGCAGACTGCTGAGAGCTCCTGGCAATGCTCCAAAAGTAGGCTATAAGGAGCAAATGACGGTTGGGAACTGGCAAATTTCTTGTTTACTTCTGAGTTTTTAAAATATGAATGGATTTTCTGGGGAGTGAGGGAGTTACCAGTAAAACATTTCCCTGTCATCAGAATTATTAATCTGAAATAATTCAAGGAAGGCAGTATCAGTCTGCAAAATCCTGTTTAGAAGAATTTTTAAAACAGGAAAACTGGGCAGAGTAGGGATTATGGTCACTTTGCTAACAATAAAGGACAATAATACTCAGATGTTTATTTTGAAAGGTTATCATTAGTGCCAGTCATAATAAAATGCCTGAAGCTAAACATGTTCAGATATGGAATCCATTGTAACCACATATTAAGCAATGGATTCTTTGATAGAGTTTGCTTTGATGCAGCTGTATGCACCAATAGCATCCCTTAAAATCATTTGATAACATAATATTCATATACTGAGGGAATTTTTTTTGCAAGTTTTGAGGTTAAAAAGAGCTGATGTAAATTCAAACTGGATTGGTATCTTCAGTATAAATTAACAGGTTTTGCATCGATGAGTTATTCAGATTTAAAAGCAGAACTTGGGCAATCTAATACCTAAAAAGAGCAGTGGTGCAAGTCAGACACCACAAGGAATGACATCAAGATAAAATAAATTGACCTCACAAAATGTTATAGGAGAAGGGGCTAAAAAACCCTGCTTCCATACCAAGCTTTCCTATGGAAAGTACTCCAGTGATGGCCAACATTAAGGTCCAGTCTACCAGATCATACAAAATGTTACAAAACGTGACATCTCAGAGGCAGTTACTGCTGCAGACACACATGGCTCATTCCAGGGTGCCCACAGTGCTCGTGGGTGTACGAGTCTTCTCACCAGGTCTAGCACTGGGTTACATTCTCGTGACGAGGCTTTCCCACACCTACAAAATCCCGGGACATCTGTTTGAAATATGCCCAGTTATTCTCCTCCCTTGAGGAGCCTTGTTATCTATTATTATAGATAATGTTATTAGACCTTCAGGCAGCTCAAGGATGCAAACTTGCAACTCCTCCATGCCAGCAGAAGGTTTCATCTGCAGAGCATAAATTGAGATCACCTCCAGGTGCGTGGCCCTTTCAGGGTAGGCACTGAAGGTGAGAAAGGGCACAGAGCACCTCATTGGTGAGCACCAGCAGGAACACAGGCTGCTGCATGGGCTTGGTGGTTGTGTGTCTCTGAATGCAGAGCAGGTAGAGGTGTTTGGGGAAATCTCCAAGGAGATCCTGACTCCAGGCTGTCAGATTTAGCCAAGGAAGGTTGGTGGCTGAAGACTGGGCAGGTAGACTTTGAGCTTTGGCTTTGGAATTGCTTTTTTATCTCTTTCTGTCCTGCCCCTAGGAAGGAGATAACAGTTTTTCTTCAGCTGGCGATAAAGTGGTGAAGAAAATTAAAAAAAAAAAAAAACAAAGAAAAGAAAAAAGAGAAAGGGGGACAGCTGTATAAAGCTAGACAGAGACATATTGCCTTAACAGCACTGGAATCTGAGCTGAAAAAGAGAGAGAAAATTGTGTTTGTCCTGGAATTAATAACTTTTAGAAGAGTGAGTTGAAAGCCCAGAAGTAGTCTCCAAATTAAAACCATATCTGTTCTCTCTTTGGGGAAAAACTGATGAAAGACACAAAGCGATGGTGGGAGCAGGACTGAACCACAGAGAGACAGTCACTGAGCACAAAGGTCTGAAGATGGGCAGGTGAAGATGCCCAGTCATGCAGCCCTGGCATAGTTTACTCTGAAATGGCTGCAGAAGCCATACAGCAAGAGAGGCAATGGATGCACCAAATGGAGTGAGCTTTGATGTTTCTCTGGAAAAGCTGCCACCAGCCCAACCTGAGAAGCTGCAGAAATGAAGAAGAGAGGTGGAGCTGGACTGAACCTAGAGAAGATGGTACCTGGAAGTGACCTCATGCAAAAGGAGAGGACTAGAGCAATGAAGTGACTTGTGCCAGAGCTGAGGACTCCAGAGCAGCAAAGTAACCAGTGCCCTCCCCTCAATGCTTGGACTCAAGTACACATGTGAGCAAAGGCACTGTGTCAAAAGTTGAGGGCTCAGTGAAAAAAAAAAATTAGGTTTTAATAAGAAATCATTTATTCACACTGAAGTAATAATTTGCCCAACTTCTGCTACTTGTAAAAGCAGTCACACTGTCTGTGGGGACAGGGAAGCGAGTGAGCACAGGACTCCCAGTATGGAGCAAACAAGCTTGTCCCACGTTCTCACAGCAGAGCCTGTGCTCATGTGAGTATGCTCAGGGCATGCCTGGTATTTTTGGAAGCCTGAGCAGATTCAAATAGCTGAGCGCTGATGTGTCTGGGATCAGGAGCTGAAGTCAGAGAGGATTAGGAGGCAGGATTCGTGCTAGTGTTGCTGCTTCCAAGTCTCCTGCAGCATCCGGGACCCTTCATCACAAACTACCTCCTTTGCTTCTCACAGCCAGGATAGCTCACTCTTGGGTTCATCAGTGTGGTACATGGGTCTTCACAGATTTATCCAAAGCTATAAATGTTTCACACTGCCTTTGGACACTGTGAAAAACAAAGCACTTTTAAAATGGTTAAAGCTGATGGACCTGAAAGGAAGGAAGGAAGGACCAGGAAGCACTGGTCCTGCTGGAAAGACATCACCTTAGGGACAGTATTGTGTATATTTTCTCTTTCAATCTTTGCCACAGCTGGAAATGGGGACAAAAAAAATGCAAACCAAAACTCTGCCACTTTCTGTTTAAGTTGCTGTAAAAATCCAGTCCCTGTGTGCTTTGATAGGAGATAGCCTAATCCTCTTCTTGCTTGAGTGGTCTCTCCAATTTCTGCTGTAGAGCTGACAAGTCCCTTTGGGTTTATGGTGAGGGATTTTTTTTTTTAAGTCCTTTTTTTTCCTTCTTTTGCTCTACTGATTTTACCTCAAGGGAAATCACTGAGATTATTTTTTTACAAGCAATAGCTTCTTATTTATTTAGCTAAGCTATGTAATTCCATTAAAGATAGCTGCTTTGAGGGTCTTTTTAAACATTTCTTTGGATTCTTAAGATTTTGCATCTTTTTAGCACACTAGTTGGCTCAGATAGTTAAGGTTACATTACGTTTGCCTAACAAGCAGGAAAACATATTTAAACCCCTCACAGAGAAGAGTTACAGGGTCTGTTCCACTCCAGTGGGATTCATGTCCAGGGTGTTGGGGCAGAGCAGAAGGAGAGCCAGAAGAGAAGAGGTTACAGTGCCTCTGCACTAACCCGTGTGTGCCTATGAAAGGGCAGGTTACAAATACAGAAAATAAATAACTGAGGGAGCTGAATAATTTTATCTGTAATGGATGTGCTGAAATGTTCCTCTAAATCAAGACGGTATCTTCCTATAGCTCATCCCAGAATGGTGGACATCCTAGCACAGGAACAGCTGGATAAAGATTTAAGGGGTGAATCATGCCAAAGAGCAGGAATGTGTTGTTTCTCCAAATGCTGTTTCAGCTGTTTGGTTTTGTTTTCTCTTGACAAACATGGGAATAACTAATTACATTATATTGCAGATATCTGTGGATGGAAGTGAAATAGAGCCCCTTACCTCTGGGAAAGCCCTCGAATGTGGCTGTGCTTGTACAAATACTTAAACTGCAAATACAGTTATGCAGAATGAGAGGATGCAAGGACAGCAACCAGCAAAGGGTGGAGAAGGGCACTTAACAGACCTCACCCAACTCCATCTCTGGTGTGTGTGGATTTCAGGGACAGGGAGAAATGTGTTTTCTCAGTGTTGGCAGTAAGGGGAAATACTCCACAGGGTTGTATTTCTTCTTCATAAACCACAACGTAGTTTAATCTGCATTGCTCCACATTGTTTCTTTCTGTGCTTCCCTTGTGAAACAGGATGATTGAGTTCCTCATCTGAAGAATTAATGAGATAAATGCACTGAATGAAGAGCAAGAGAAAGGGATTATCTTTTTTCTATATGTGGGGAACAGAGAGATAGGCTGATTGGTAACCATTTTAAGATTTGCTCAAGACAGCAGAAGCAGAGTCAAGAACTACATCCAAATCCTCTAAGTCCCACTGTCTTAACCATGAAATCCACTTTCTCAGGGACAGGCTTGTAATGTGGCCATACATCAAACCTTTTTCTGACTCCATCCCACCCTCACTTCAGCAAATTTCCAGCTTTGATTTTCATGTCTACAGGGGCAGATTCCTCCAGAAAAAAAATGGTGCTTCCAGATTAACACGCTTAGCAGCCCCAAATGCTCAGTAACTGCTGAAAACCAGAAGGACTCTAAAGAAATAGGAGCTGGTTTTTTACAAAGCTGATAAATCAAGCCAATGGGCTAGGAAATTCAGCTGTATCAAAAATGAGGATGAAGTAGCTTACAAAGCAGAAAGCACTTGAATAATGTCAAGAAACTGTTCCAGTAACGGTTTCCATTTGACAAGAGGGTCAGGAACACAGCAACCTCTTCCCAAGAGGAAGGAAGGGCTCTGCTTTATTTATGAAGTCAGGAACCTGACAGGAGTACCTTAAGCTTTGTGGAGCAAAGCTCCTTATAAGCTCATAAACAATGGCAGGATTTGAGGGTTTACTGTGTAGGTATTGGAGTTAACTCATCACAGTGAAGTGTTCCATGTTTGGAGTGATACAAATCAGCTGGTGAAGGCTGCTTTGAGCTAATGTGAATTGATGGGATTTCTTCTCCATTGCACTTGGAAGGATGCATCAAGATTTCATTCACTGCATATCAGTATATATTAGTGCAAATAGCACAGCAACTGCCAAGGCTAAGTTAAGGAATGGTTAGCTCCATTCAGAAAAGCACTGTGCACTCCATAAGTTTTGATTTAAATAGGAAGATCTTTTGGGAATCTTTTATAGAGGACATATCCTGACAATGTCATCAAATTATGGGTTGTGAGGTAGCAACATGATACTTCTATTACTTGACTCCTCTCTTTCCTGATTAAATTAAAATATCCTTCAAGAGTGAGATTCAGTGTAATGATGCACATAGCAATACTTCATATTATATACATGAAGTCTTAAATAACTCCAGAATCTGTGTCATTATCCCAGTAAAGGTACTTATCCCTAGAAATACAGTGCTAAAACCCACAGTGCTGAGTCCTGCACCAAGAGCCAGGTGAGGACACACAAATACATCCTCTTCAAAGTGGGGCAGCAGGAAAAGCTGCACCTGCAGTAAGTGCATCGACATGACAGAAATCCCGAATAGAAGGCAAGAGTCTGATACAAAAAACATGGTATTTATTTTAAATTAATCTTCCAAGTATAAGAATACAGCTGTGTCCTGGGGCTCTAATTTCAGATAAGGAAACAAAACTGTGCACTCCCTTTGACAGCTCTCTATCTCTTATCCCGCTGTTGCAAGTGGAAGAAATAAACTACACCAAAATCCCTTTAATGACAGTGTAATTGTATTTATCAGAGTGTGTATAATTATAGCTACCCTGGCAGCTGTTTTTATTCCATTTCACCCACTGAACTCTATTCCTGGTAGCTAACTCAGCACAAACCCTGTGTTTAGTCCTGACCAGAGATGGTCCTGCCTGGTAAAGACACTGCAGCCAGACAAGCAGCTGTGTGGAAGAAGGTGTTGTTTGAGGAACTGAGTAAACTGAAGTGCCTTCTGTACAGGATGATGCTAAAAGAGATAAGTATTCCAGCTGTGGATGAGTGTTTCTCTGTGAAATACACTCTGGGCTTGCCATGAGATTTTAACTTCAATGCAGGCATCATTAAGTGAAATTATATGGTCCCAGATAATGCAGCAGATCAGATTTTCACGAAATTTTAATCTTGACCATAAAACAAAGGAGTTCCACTATGGAGACCCCAATCAGGCTTAGATCACCTCAGCATTTGGCACTGTCTGTAGATGAATTCAGAGGCCTGAAAAATAAAGGCTCTGCACAAAGATATTCAGAAATCTACTGGTTCCATTGCTTTAAGACTTACAAAGGCAATTGCAGTTTGCTTCAGCTTCCTAGATGCTAGGACAGAATCCATTGCCTTGCCATAAGAAAAGTAGGCAAAAATGTCCAGAAAGAGGCTTAAGATCCATAAAGATGTGGATGTGTATGCATGAATATTTATGGAGCAGGAAACAGCTTTCAAGTGTTCACTTCAGCTTGGCCAGAAATCAGCCCTAAAGCCGAACAGAAAGGCCAGCAGAAAGGAACAGTTTTAAAACAGCTCCAAAATACTTTACCTAACAGAAAACAACTTTTTAAAATTAATTGTCAAATCCTTCCCATCTGATGTACCTGCTTCCTAAAGGAAGATTCATCCTTGTCAAAATACCTTGATGAAAATCTCTCGATGAACTATTTTTCCGAGAAGCTCAGGTCTATACAGGAAAACAATTTGGTCCCTGGGTCACAGGCCCATTGTACAGCAGTGAAAGGTGTAAGTTCAGTGTTCATCCCTCCAAGTGCAAACATATAGATGTACCTTCTTGGACATGGAGCGTTTTTACCAGTAATTTTGCAAAAAAAACGTGGCCTTATGTAGTGCATTGTAGGACAGAGTCTTTGGCTGATTAGTTAATTCCTAAGAGGTGAAAATTGTCATCCTGGACTGGCATCAGTTGGGTGGCCTTCCAACATCTGGGGGCTTGGGGCATCACAGCTATCCCAGATCATCCATCCTTGGAGTTGTGGGGTCCTCCTGTCCCACTGAGGTGACCCAACATTCTGCTGCCCTGGGTGGTGGGGACACACAACTATGAGGAACAGCTCAGGGTTTAACTTCAACTGTAACCACTTGCAGAGGGGGCAGTATGTGCACTCAGCCGGACAACAGCCTCTCTCTGAGTAAATATACCAGAACTGTGGTTTAAATAGTTGTTAAGGCTGGAATAAGCTGAAGAGTTGAGGGGAGTTGGAGGCCATGTGTATTGGGTTTGTGTGGCTGGGGTTTGGTAGTAGAGGGGGAATACAGGGGTGGCTTCTGTGAGAAGTTGCCAGAAGCTTCCTCTGTGTTGAACAGAGTCAATTCCAGCCAGCTCCAGCACGGACCCACCACTTGCCAAGGCCAGGTCCATCAGAAATTATAGCAGTGCCTCTATGATAACATAGTTAAGGAGGAAAAAAATAATTACGAGTCCTTCCTACGGGCTGCAGTTATCCTTGTACTGCTCCAGCACTGGTCTCTTTCTATGGGGTGCAGTCCTCCAGTGTGAGTCTCCCACAGGGTCACAAGTCCTACCATTAAACCTGCTCTCGTGTGGGCTCCTCCCTCCACAGGTCCACAGGTCCCTGCCTGGAGCCTGCTCTGGCACAGGCTTCCCACAGGTTCTCATGCTGGAAGAGTTTCTGGAGGTCTCCCGTGGGAGGGATTCCATACTGGAGTCTAACTCCTCTCCCTGACCAGCGGCACAAACAATCTGTGATGAACCAACCATAATCCTCATTCCCCATCTCACTGTGCTGCTGGGGGAGAGGAGATAGAGCCTGGAAAAGAGGGTGGGGTAGGGAGAAGGTGTTTTTAAATTTTGTTTGGCTTCTCTTTATCCTACTCTGATTCTGATTGGTAATGAACTCAATTCATATCCCCAGGTCAGGTCTGTTTTGCCCATGATGGTAAGTGACAGTGTGATGTCTCCCTGTCCTTATCTCAACTCATGAACATTTCTTACATCTTCTCTTCCTTGTCCAGTTGTGGAGAGGAGTGATAGAGCAGCTTTGGTGGGTACCTGGCACCCAGCCAAGGTCAACCCACCACACCATGTATGTTTTTTTATTAAAAAAACCCAACAAAGTGATGGAGGAGCTCCCTTAGCTCCTTTGGCCCAAAGAGGTACAAAAAGTGTCCCCAAATAGGAAAGATCATTATTTATTAATTCTTCAAGGAGTGTAAGACATTTTCAGCATGGGCATTAGGGGGAGCGGGGCATTAGGGGGCAGAGCTGGCCCATGGCAGCAGAGGTTGCTGCAAAAGAGCAATGAACAGAAAAAACAGGAGCAGCCTCGTGGACCTCCCAAGACATCTCTGGGTGATGTCTTGCACAGCTCTCAGGGGAAGAAGTCCTGCTTCCCTGCAGCTAAATTGGTCCACTTTTGCTATCAGTATTGTGGGATTTTAATAATAAATTCTCAGTGCTGACTATAATTTCTACAGTGAGTGAAGTGATATGCTCAGGGGCTCAGGTCAGCTTTCCCTTTTCTCCTCCTCCTTCCATCATCTCCAGTATGAACAACATGTCCTTCCCTGAGAGTGTTCTTAACTGCACACCTACACAGCTGCTTTCTAAATAGGCATCATTAAAATGACAACAGATGTTTTGTTTATCATCATCTTTTTAAAAATCCTTAATAAATGCTGTGGTTAAAAAACATATATTATAAATTGCTCTGTAGCACTAGACAAACAGCCTTCACGCTCCAAAGGTAAAGGCCTTATTTCAAGAAAGCAAGAACGCTTATGGCAAGACACAGACCACTATCAATTGCTGCTCCCATAAATCACATTTATTTTCCAAATAATAGGAAGATTCATTGTTTTCTGCCAAGCAGTGTCAGATGGTAATAGGAGCCAGTCAAAGCAACAGTAATTTTCGCACCATAAAAACAGTATCAAGACTGTTCACTGAGTAGGATGAATGCTATTGATCAGAGGAAAAAAAAATATAAAAACAGGAGACAAAAGCAAAGAAATTAAGTAATGATGTATCGGGTGTGTGATGAAAGGTCTGTTAACATTTCCATTATTCAGCTTTCCTCCCTGGATGCCTCCTCTGAAGCCTTTACAACCCCGCTAGGGAACCTCCTCCTTCTCCCAGGGCTGCAAGGGGTTAATGGTGAGAGATCCATGCTTTGAGAAGGGCAGTTCAAACCATTGCACAAAAATGAAGGGAAAGGTCCTGCCCTGGCCTCTGTTAATTGACACAGCGAAAGCCCCAGAGCATTTCACTGAATTGAGCTTTTCTGCTGCAGAAAGGCATAGGGCTAAAGGGATGGGGACTGCAGAAGAGTCATGGTCAGGAGGGCACAGGGCTGCAGGAAGAGGAGACATCTAGGTCTGCCCCAAATCTGTCCCCTGAGTGTGCGGCTAGAAACTACAGCCCCCACCTCACTGAGTCCACCAGTAGTCAAAATAAATAGCTCAACGAGAAAAGCTAACATCCTTGTCTTCATTGTTTGCCCACACTTTTAAAAAGAAAGAAAATCTCAACCACCACCACTGTAGCAGATCATGCAAAGCAGGTACTTCCCACTGCCCAGCTGAGAGGTTGTTTGCTTGTTCAGCCTTGGCAAATCCATGGGCATTCCAGCAGGAAGCAAAGCAACTGGCTGAAGGGCTCACAAGGGCCTTTGCTCTCCACAGATTCCATCATCCACATCATTCGATTTCATCCCCAGGGCTGCTGCAATGTCCTGAAGGGTCCTGCGTGCTTATGAATGACTGCCAGTAACACTGACAGCAAGGGTGGAAATAAGAGGCCTACCTTGAAATCCCCTGCCTGTGCCAGGGCATCTGTCACTCTCTGGGTTAAACTGGGAAGAATAAGGCCAGGGTTTAACCTCCCGACTTTGCAAATCATATCTTCATCTTCTCAGTTCTCAGCAGCAATGGGCAATGGCATCATCACCCACTTCTGGTCAATGCCAGAACAAAGTAGTCCTAAAATAAAGGCCCTCTCACAAACTTTCCCCTCTGCCAAGAGGTAGTCATCCTGATGACAGGAATTTCAGAGCAAGTTTAGCCCTTGTCAATAAGTGACGAATGACTTTTCTGGGTGGAAAATAGATTCTGAGGCAACCCATTGCTAGAATATTTTAAAAAAACATTGCTAAGTGACAGACCTAAACCTATCTGCTAACTAGCCCAGGAAAAACTTAGTAATCTCTCCATGAACCAATGGTTGTTTCATAATTGGGCTGGTAGAAACACCTATAGCTCTCTAGCTTTCTCACCTGACACATCACAATAAAACAATGTATGAGGTGAATCATTGCCATCGTGTTCTATCACATCCACCTCACAATGCAACCTCAGACTTGCATTACATGAATTGAATAACATTTTCCTAAGAATTCATTATAGAAAAATCTGTAGTTACAAGGGAAGTAATTTTGTTGATTTAAAAGAGGCCACCACCAAGCCTGAATCCTGCTGAGAAAAAAGAGGCTCAAGTGAACCAAAAAAACCCCTCCAGGGCTGCTGGAGTAGAGGCACAGTGGGCAGGAGTTACCTGTCACCTGAGCCTGTGTCTGCACCCAGGGCAAAAACATATTAGATAGAATCGTAAAGTGGAACTGCACCTGAACAAGAACAGTCTGAGCTTTGACACATCATGGCACAATCTTTCAGAGGCTTGGATCAATGGGCTAGTTTTGCCTTTGCACTTTAAGAATCACTGTTTGATGTCCTCCACCCTCCCATCTCTATGGATCCTCCCACCACTGATGTTTCCTCATAATTAACTCCCCAGGCATTTAAGATTTCCCAAATGACATCAATGACCCAAAAACCCAGCAAGTGAACACTTGGATGCAGCTGTCCCTGCACAAAAGAGGCTGAGGGGACTATAGAAAGTCACAGCTCTGATTGCTACAGGTGGGAAATATCTCCTGCATCTTGGACAAGAAAGGGTCGGAAGTAGAAAAGGTATTGCACTGCCCCAAGCAGAGCTGCAGAAATTGGGGATGTGCCACACCAGGAGCACGGTGCCTTCCAAGGTTACTGGACCCATCTCCATTCAGCCACTGCTGGGTTTCCATGAGAGCAGCCAGACTGGCAGTGGCAGCACACTCCACAGCCTGGGTGCTGCCAGCTGAGCAGAGGCACAGGCAGTTAATCCTGGAGGAGCAGTGAGTGGCGGCAGGATCAGTGCCTGAGTCAGGAGGTGAATGTCCCATCTGCTGCCAAGGAATGCCCCGTGACGCGATTTCGGCTGAGGGGACGGGAAGGTGTGTGTGACCATGCTCTGGAGATATCATCACTGCCATGAGCTCATGCATTCACATTTCAGAGCCTGTGAGAGCCTGGTGAGGCCAAGAGCACGAGAGCCAAGTCCCAGGTGTTGGTCTGCCCTTTCTGTATCCAAGGCTGTGTATGGCTTCGTTCTCTTTCAGTCAGCAGGGTATTTGCAGGTTGATAACATGCTAGTCATGCTTGTTTGGGTGGTCATCACAGTTTAGAGCTGAGCCACTGTTTAAGATTTCCCAGCCTGAGAGGGTGACCAAAGGTAGGAAAAGGCTTTACCGCAAGGAATGGTTTGGTGCGCTGAACGTCTTAAGAGTTAACCTAAGGTTGGCATGAGTAAGATATGTAAAATCATGAGTTCCATGGAAAAGGTGAATGAGAATGTGGTGTTCAGTGTCTCTTCTAATGCTGGGACAGAGGGAGGAAGGAAATCAAAGGATGATGAAGGAGAGTTTTAAAACAGAAGCTGTGTTATGACCCAGTGGAATCACATAAGGAATGACTTGTCATGCGTATTGAGCAGCTTTCTAGGTTACCAATCCATGGAAAAAATTACTGGGCAACAGAAAGACCATTTCTGCATCGAGGAGCCTCTGACCCCCGGAGCACCAACAGCTGGGAAAACACTTTGGTGAGGTATAACATGCTTATCCTGTTCCTGTGCTTTTCCCCAGGCATCCACCATTAGTCACTATCAGAGACAGGACAGCGGGCCAGGCAGCTGACAAATCATTTCCATGGGTACAAAGCCTGACTCACAGCAATGGGGAAGTTCTAGTGCCAGTAACTCCTCACCTCAAATCCTGAGGTGGCAAAACCCATGTTGTCACAACATTACCAGTAGGGCAGGTTGTAGCTTGTGTCTGCCACCAAGATCAAGCCAATCACCGTTACTCAATGTCCCTTCCAGGTGCCATGGGAAGCATTTTCTTAGTGCTCCTAAACCCCTCCTTAAGGCTCCTTCCCGTCAAAGCTCTGAGTGTGAAGTCTATTAAAAAAAGCTTTGCACCATCACTTGGTCTCACACAGTAATATGTAACCAGCACTGCTCAGCTTAACATATTAAACCATCAAAAAATGTCACACATTGGGACTCAAAAAGTCAGGCACAAAAACATATTTCATATGTTTTACTCTGTTACATTTAAAGGCCCATGTGTATACTGGCTTTGTTGTGATCTACTGTTTTGCCTGGTTGGCTTTCATCTTAAAAACCTGAAAGTTTGTGGGTTTAAGTTAAAAGATTTCTCAACTGCAACTCTCTAATATTGAAATAATTTATAAATAACACCCGCTATACAAGACTTCATCCAATTGCAACCACCAGCAGCCTAAAGAAAAGCAAACAGCTGACATAAGGGAGGTGAATCGATGATCAGTTCCAAATATGAACATTTATTGAGATCTTTAAGTGGCTGTAAGTGCCCTCTTTTAATCCTCATCAGTGGAGAGGAAAATTGCCTGCCTAGAGCTTACAGTGCAACAGGTAGCAATGAGGAAAGTTCTGCAAATATGGATAAAAATTCTCTTAAAACAAGATTCTGACTTGCTTATTGGGAAGAGGAGAATTAAATACATCTAATCATGGGCAATTGTACCACCCCCAGCCTCCCATCAATACGTGAGTTACAGGGCAGCAAGGTGCTCCCCAGGCAAGGTAACAGGAGAGAGCACTAAAATATGAGCTCAGTTTGGACATAAAGGAGAGGGACTGCACGAAAGGAAGATATCCAAGATCTGAAAGGCAGGAAGGACTAACCTGTGCATCCTGAGAATACACATTCCTGTGCATCCAGCACACAAAACAAAGGAGGGAAATGGAAATGAATAGATTTCTCTATAGGCAGGATACCACAATGACATTTGATACAGTAACAAGCCAATCCCACCACTTTATAGGCACCAGTTTGGTGGTACATGTCTAGGAACATTCCTGAAGAACAAGTGGGTACAAGTCACACGTTTCAGATGTGGTTGAGAAAACAGGCACCTCAGTGCTTCCCTAAGGATGACTGCACATTTTCTGGGTATCTGACTCTTCCAAAGAAGCATCTTCTCAATGTGTTATTTCAAGAAATACATACAAAGGTCCATGAACCGGTTTGAAATTTGGGGGAAAAGTGAGTCTCAGTAAAGAAAGCCAGGCTGACAGAGGAAAACAGCTTTGTGTTATGTCTAGGAGTAGGATGTACAGCTCTGCAAGCTGCCCACAAAGGTGGCACCAGCACAGAGCACTGGGCAAAAACTTGAAAAATACTTTTTTTATCATTTTGACACCTACACACTCTGAGATCATTTACTTCAGGTCGTTTTGCCAAACCTTAGCACAAACAGCAAACTGTGCACAGCTCTAGAAGGTGTGGAAAAACAATGGAATTTAAACTGTTTTCACAGTGGCAGCTTCCAAGAGGAGCAGGAACATTCATCTCTCAGTATTTTTTGCCCCTCTATATTAAGATAAAAATTGTTTTATTTTCAGTGTATCCTTTTAATTATGCTGTTACTCAACTGTTCTCTACTCTAGGAAATTAATTTTCTCATGTATCCATTTTGGGTCTTTGAGCCCAGGCATCTGCTCTGTAAAGAATTGATTTGCAACACATTTTTATAAATCACATCAGGTGTGTGCGTTTAAACTATCTCTGTTTCTGTTCCCAGCTCTTCCACAGAAGTGTCATGGGACGGGCAGGAATCTTTTCTCAGCTTTCACAATACATTTATTCACAGCCACTCTTGGGCCAGCATCATCTGTTATCAGCTGCGGCGTCTCACACCCACCTGCATTTTTTCCTACCCCAACACATATTTAAGTTACCACCTCATCAGGCAGCCTCCACCTGTGGCAGATGGATGCACTGGGATACAGGACCTCACAAATGTGCCTGGTCATACAGACATGACACCACGCCCAGGATGCCCTGAAAGCAGCACAGCCACATGAGCATAGTGCTACAGCCATGCTCCACAGTGTGCAGTCAGGCAGTCACCCTTCAGCTAAAACCCAGAAATAATTGGGCTGAGAAGGAAGGAATTAGACTTAATGGCCATGGGCCCACACCTCTTAATTTCTGGGCAAGCTTGGGCCGATTCTAGGTAGTTATAGGAAAGATTATGCCTGTGGTTCCCTCCTCTGGGGATTCTGTTTCCCAGGAGTTTCTCCCAGTGGAAAGTGCCGGGTGGGGGAGGCCACCTGTAAGCATGCCAGCACCCTTTCAGTAGGATAAGGATGCCCTTGTCGAGACAGGCTTCCCAACTCATTTAGAGCCTGCCTCCAGGTCTCCTAATTAATGCTCTATCCGCCTCCATCAAGCCTAAGACAGCAACTGAGTCAAGAGGGTATTTATGTACCAAACCCCGGCCTGCTTTAACTCTTCAAGGCACACTCCTGATCTGGAGCCACTCTGTCCTGTTACATGAGGCTGCTCACAGCACAGGGACAGCCCCAGGGAGATCAGCCCTGTGCTGCTGTCACCTCTCCCTTCCTAAACCTCTCCCGCTTTTCCAAAGCAGTACCATGTTCCCAACAAATAAAGAGCAGTAACAGCTTAAAACTGGCATCAGAACTGGCATATGTATTGGGGCATTTCACATGAAGAATGGGAAGTAACCTAACCAGGATGCAGTTCAATGTTGTGCATTATCCAGAATGAATATTCCTTGCCTGGCAAATGTGCAAGCTCTGCTTGAAGTAGTATATGCTCCTCACAGTGATGTTTCCAGCCAGAAAGAACCCTCGTTTTCCAGTATCAGCCATTTGACACAGGGACTGTATTGAGTTTCTCATCGATTTAACAAAAGGAATTACCTGGAATGCTTGTGAGCATTATGTGAATGTGGACTCTCTCCCTTGTGCTTACAGCCTAAACTTTAATGGAAATTGAACACAGACAACTGATGACAGCTGCAGACTACTGTACACTGCAAGAGGACAAAGTATAAAGGCAGATTTTCTTTATTTTTAAATATTGGTAACACTGCACAAAAAAAAAAAGAAGTGGTACTTGAGTGACAGAAAACTGGTACTCAGTCGTATTTGATATTAACCGTAATTTACATCCCTAACAGAGTTCACAAATGGTTATGTGCTTGCAGAGGGTTACAACAGGTAATTGAAGCTAAACCATTCAGATACCAGAGACACCAGAATTTGTTACATCAAACCATGCCAGAATGCAGACTTGGCTTTTCTCTCTTATACCATTATGTGCATTCCTACATTTTTTAAACATTAGGATGAGTGAGTTTCTCTAAGAACTGTGGACTTTCAATATTGCCAGGTTTAAGGCTGTTACATCAACAACGTATTGGCAAGAGGAAGACAAAAGGAACAGAACAAACCCATAAGCTTCTAATTCCTACCCGGAGGTTAAAAAGAGGAGACAACACACTGACAAAGAACATGCAGGTAAAGGCTTAAGGCAACAGAAGGGCTATGCACACACTGAAAGGTTAAGAGAAGCGATGTGCCATGCACATGAGACGAGCATGGGAAGCAAGGAAGTCATCTTGCCAGGAAATACGTTTTTCTTTTGAATCTAAAACATTGTTTCAAGTTAAAAAACAAATTAGTCCTGCAATAAAACCGATGTCAAACATTTTCATACACAAAGGTATAAGTTCTTTGCAGAAACAACTTGATAAAATCTTGTATGGATGCTGAAAAAATGTTTGTTATCTAAAACCTACTCAGCAGAAACAAAGAGTGGTTTTAAAGTAGCACTTGGATCGTTTGTCTCTAGGTTCTGAAAATGAACTCTTAAAATAAGGAATGATTTCACTAAATGATTCATCAGGAGTCAACTAAGCTTAAAGAAACCAGTAGGAGTACTTACAAGAGGCCATCATTATACTACATTTCTTAAAATCATAGGATATAACTTCATGATACAGTTTAAAATGAAAGAAAAATTTTTAATAGCAGGGACAAAATTGCCCACCCTGGGGGGGGATGGAGAACCAAAAACCCAACCATAAAAGTCACTTATTAAGCTTGTATAAATTACCCTATAAGTCTCAGTCCTGTTCCCAGTGACATGATTGAACAGGACTCCTCTTTCAGCAGGCCTGGTGTTGATGCCAGTGACCAAACAAACAGGCATTTGCACAACCCTTTATCTCCTACAAGACAAATAACAAACACTAAACCAGAGTCGTTTTAGTCCCAGGGAAGGAAGAGGTAAGAAATTCTGTAACACTTTCGAATCTTCAGATGTAACACACTCGTCACCACGACCAGCCTTGTCCGAATTCCCTAACCTGATGGGCAAGAAAGCCACTCCGTGAAACTAAAAGGAATAACATAGTGCAATTTTTAGTACAGTTTTAAACATGAGTCACTTCCTTGCTAACAGTGTGAACAATCAAAAAATATACACAAAAGAGGTGTGCTCAAAGGTAACATGAAGTTGCTGCTATTATAAAGGTATTGGCATAGCAGAGAAGTCCATTTTAGTAACAGGCTTTGGTTGACTTCTTCTTCTTCAGTTCCTCTCTCTGCTTCTGCTTCCTCCTCTTGCTGCCTTCTTTGTACCCTGAGGAAACATGTCTTGTAAAACACTTTTCACAGCATTCATGGACTTTTTCCTCTAACAAAAGCACATGTTCTCTGAATGGTTTATGGAATATTAAAGAAAAGGTTTGGCTTCCTAATGCACTGTTTGGATTTTTTTAAAATTACCATTTCCACTATGTCCCCCATTCTACTACGTCTATCCCTTACATAGGATAGAAAGAAAATACTACCAATCTTTGAAGTTTGAAAAGATCTGGAGAACTTTCAAAATACTTCAAAGCCATTCAGGAAAAGCTTCAAAATTAGAGCACATGCAAAACCGGAGTAAATTTCAAAATGGAAGCAATAAATAAGACTTATACAGCAGGAGCTATTTAAGTACTGGCATTTCCTGCTCAGAGTAACCAGAGTTACTACGACATTTGCATTTCCATTTTAAGAGTAGGGAATGCCAAGAATCCCGAGTAAATAAGAAGGTGCTTGGTGTTTAATCAACATATACTTTATATGCTGGCCATCAGCCTGCTCATGCTTAACTATGCACCACAGGTTATATTCTACTGCAGCTTCAATGGTGCATGAAAGCATTGAGTTCAAGCAACATTGATTTGCTACAGGTTCAGCAGGCACAAGCTTCCAGCCATGTGATCATCATTCCAATGGTTTGTCCCCCCCATGAAGATGCATGAAGAACAGTTCTTTCTCTGCACCACACTCTTCCTCCAGACTTTCAGTAAAATCCAACTTGCTGGCAGATTTGCAAAGGCAGTGAACCGTGTGAACCACCACATCTACCCAGGTGTGCTCATAAATCTAAACTGAAAGCCAGTAAACACTTCCCTCAGACAATCCTTCTGTGATGCTTTCAGATAGCTGGAGGGATATTTCAGCTCAGTGGTGCTCTGCCACTGGGAATCAGCACAGTCCAGTGATCAGGGTCAGCACAGAGCAGCCAGCTGAGAGTCAGGGCTGGGAGTCAGAGGAATGACCCTGGAAAGGCACAGCTCTGCCTCTGTGGAAACCTATTTCTGTCCTGCATTCTGTTGGTAGGCAGACAGAGGTGGTCTTGAGGAAACCATCTCACTATTGCACCTGGTTCTCCATCGTGTAGTATCAACAGCAAAACTAAGATGGGAAAAGGGAGTGGTGGGAGGCTGGAGGAGTGGAGAGACACTCTGGCTGCAGTTTGCTCCTCGTCAGAGCTCCTGCCAAGCAATTAGAGATGTGTCCACAGCAGATCTGCAGCTCTTCAGTTTAAGACATGGGGAGAATCAAGAGGCAAGTCTTTCAGCTAGAACCATTTGAGACATTATCAAAGGCTTGTGCCTTAGAGGAAATACACTCCCTCATAGCAAAGGGAAACTGTTCCAGGTTATCACTCTAGCTCCTACACTGTATCAACAGCATGACTTCATCTTTTGCAATCACCTGAGTCAAGAGGCAGGATATTTATTTAGAAATTCTGCCATGAGCGACCAGTCTGCATGAAGTTAGAGTGGAAACCAGTTTTCTTGTTTAAGGAAGATAAAAACTCGCAGTGCTTTGCAGAATTGCAGGTGACGCTGGGTTTTCTCTGCACCCTGCCACCCCCGGAGCTAGTCCTGTTCCTGGGGACACTGTGTCAACATCTCCTTACTAAGAACTCCATCCAGGAAGTTTCCTTCCATGTCAGCCCCTCAGTCACCTACACATCACCAAAAATAGGATCCCCTGGAATTCAGCTGGCTGAGTAAGGCACCCATCCTCAGGTGGGCTCAGGGCTCAGGCATTTTTCTGCTTTCCCGCAGAGGTCAATGGAGACAGAAAAGAGATGCTGACTCCTGAGAATCACTCATCCAGGGGGTGTTATTGAAAGGAATCTTCCCTTTACTGGAGTGAAAAACAGCATCATATCAGCTGATCAGGAATCTTCCCTTTACTGGAGTGAAAAACAGCATCATATCAGCTGATCAGAACTAGCTCATGTAATAACCATGAAACATTAACACAGATAGTTGGGAGGGGATCATTAAGGTTATTGGCTTCATAATTTTTTTAATTTTCTATTCTAAAAACACTGTCAGCTGCTATTTTGTATCATAATCCTTTTTTGTTTCTGGCAACAGTCCATTTTCTTCAACTGTTTGAGATTTTGAAAGCAATTCTAGCAACCCTTTCTTAAAAGCACTGTGAGTCAATGTAAATTATGACTTGAATGCCACATAATTCATTGTCTTATAAATGAAACAACTCAAATGCCAAAATAATGCAGTATGAAGATATTTAGGCATTTGACAACATGGTCTCCTACCAGCCTCAGGAATGATAAGGGTGAAAAGTGGAAATCTTTCAAGCTTTCTTTTATCACTGACACACAGAAACAGATTGGTCAAAGCAGGAGATAACACACAAATACAGAGTATTCCTCAAGAGAAAACTGCCAGGTCTTTTCTGTTTGGAGCCTGCTGTGATAAATAATTTCACTCTCCACCGTTTCCTTTTCTACTCCCACCTAAGAAGAAAGGGTAGGTCAAACTTTGCAGGTCTGTTAACTCCAATGAAGCTATGCTGGGTGATAACAGCCAAAAACTTTATCCAAACAAGTGAAGCAGCTCCTAACAAAAATAAGAATTGCACACTGAAGATGTAACCCTTCGGTGTGTATTTCACTCAAATGCTTCAACCAGCACTAATTAAAAGCATATTTAGCTGCCTTGGTTACAAGACCAGCCCCTAAGTAATGAAACAACAAAATCTGAATTAGAAAGCAGCAGCCCCGTGACTACCTGATCACTTTGCAATGAGCCTGTGTCCTGGCGAGTCGCCAGCGTCACCAAGTGTCCATAGGAACTTCCCACAGTGAGTGCCAGGCTGAACTGGCTTCAGGCAAACAGCTGGCCTTGGAGAAGGGCAGTTCAAATTTCCACAAAGCAATTGTTAGCCATCTAAACTCTAGAAATGCACCACAGGGTGGAGGGAGGACAGGCTGTTGAGAGCTTCCCCAAGCTGTGACGTTTAGAAAACAGACTCACTCAAATGCAGATAGGTATCACCCTAGCTTAGCATTTCTTGCTTTTTTCAGCTGCCAGGAGCAGAGATGGATGAAGCAGGAATCCACATCATTTGGAATTACACCTGGTTTACCACCTGGATAATCGTTGACTAAAACAAACAGTAACAGCTAACCCTTTCTTTCCCTTTCATCTCCTTCTCTTCTACTTCCAGAAGAACCATAAGGAGCACAGAAGTTACTGCAGCTGCTGGAAGCTGAAAACAACTTGCAGCAATAATTAGGTGCAACTCCCTCAACTCTCACCCAGTAAGGAACAAAACAAATTGGGAAGCCTCTCTGCTGTGTCCCAGATTGACTTTCCTTCTGGCTTTCTGCTCCTCTGCCATCTGCGCCTCCCAAAGTCACGAGTTTGTTCCGTCACTGACTATGAGGTTCATCGCATTCCTGGGTGGCAACTGCGTGGAAGGCGTGCACATCAGGTGGCCGATCCACAGGCACAAGTGTCCTGGGGAAGACACTCCTACCCAACACATTTCTGGTATCCTACTTCTTCCTGCCCTGCCTAATATCTGCCCGCTCTACCAGGATGCCGAGAGCAGCCACGGGTCTGCTCCACCTTCCTTCTGCCAGCACAGAGCAGTGTAGGAGTCAGCAGAAGGAAACAATGTGTACAGTCACAATGGAAATGAGCGTGTGGCATTGCTCCTTCTTGACCCACATCACTCAGCAACAAAGGCTCCCGCCTGACTTTTATAGATCTGCAAAGGTGAAGACTTTGGAGGAGCCTCCTTCCAATTTCAGAGTGAAACATTGAGGTTGGGGGTGGGAAGGATTCATCCTGTCGGCTCAAGTCTCAGAGAAAACGTTTTCCAAGATCTACCAACTTTTTGCTAAGATTATGATCAGTCCTTTTCTCTCTTTCAAATCATGGAAGCAGTCATGGCCCCAGCACACACAACAGAGCTTTAACAGGGCAGTGAGGCACTTTCAAGCTGGTCTCTGTAGTGCCCTCTCTAATTTTCTGCTCTTAGAAATGTCTCTCTAATCAAAACAAATAATTGTCATTTCAAAGGCAGCTAGTTTACTTCTGAGCTGCAGCCACCCTCTGTTAGACTGACCACACTCACATATACTACATATTACAAAAATTCACCCCAGATCACAGCTTCAGTTTAATTTCATGCATGTGATTCACTTTGCAATTACACCTTTACACCACACTTTCACATCCTCTCCTTTCAGCCTCAGCCACTGCCCAGCACACACCACAATGTGACCTACTAATTCCCTCACCACATCCCCAGCTCCTGCTCATGCCATGGAGCATTGTGGAGAGGGAGACTGTCTTTACATAAAGACCTGAGGTGACAAAACATCCCACCCTGTCCAGGTATGCTGCTCCACTATTTAATTATCTGCACTGTTAAATCCAAGGGGTGAGCTCTTCAGTTTCACTGGCCAACCCAGTGACGTAATCCCAGCTTTGATGTTTTAGGGGACTGAAAAGCTTTAGCAACTTGCAGGGGCCTTTGCTGTTTTCATTACCAATTCTGCCTAGAATGGCCACAAGAACATACGAAGCCAGATACAACCCACTTGCCTGCTGTTAATTAAGGTAACACTATTACTGAATAGATTTCCAAGGTTTTACTCCCAAATGTCAATCAAAAGCTTGCAAGGCTACGCAGCCATGGAAGCCCTTCCATGTACAACCCAGCAGTTTTCGATGGGAAGCAAATGGGTAACGGGATGATTTTGCACCAACAGCCAAAATTCCATGCATGAAGGCAGCTCTGGGCTAAGCCAGGGACCAAATCCACTAGCCAGGCTTCCCACCCCCTGCCCCAGAGTGCAGGTGTTCCCACTCACACACAGTTACAGCCAGGGGCTGTGGAGCAAAGGAAGGGGGAACTCCATCTCCGCACCTCCAGCATCCCTCACATATCAGATTTCCATAGAAAAGAATGGTTTTGCTTTCCTTTCTCTTTCCATTACATGCCCAAAACTAAGTATGTGATGGAATTACAATTAGTTCAGATAGCCAAGCATATTGCTGTTACTAGTTAGTAAGTGTAGTAAGGAAACTGCATGTTGGTAGAAAGAACAGAGACTGAATTAAAGATTGAATAAAGCACAAATAGCTCAAAATTCCAGAACAGGAATTCATGCTAGGAAAGGATCAAGATTAGTTAAGATAGTTCTTTTAGAGTGGTTCCCTCTTCACAGATGCCAGTGGGTAAAAAGGCAGCAAAAAAAGAGTAATTAATGTTGTAAATTTTAGGTTAATGCAAGACATTTCCATTCAAAAGGAAGAGCAAACCTTGCAATATTATCTTCCAAACGGTATTTCATATCACATATTTTTCAATATTTTAACAATTAAACATTTCAACCATTCTTGCTGGATAAAGGTCAAATTTCTCAAATCCAGAGCAGTAGTTTTTTTGGGGTAGTTACCACTACCTCTGCCATTAACAGCTGCCACCCCCAGGTCTCTGCTGGCATTAGTATCACTTGGACACAGCTCAGGTCCCACCAGTCAGACACATATCACACAGTCAGGGAGCACATCACTTGCAGTATCTGCACTCTTATTTTAAAAATTCCTTGTTTGGAGCTAGAGAACTGAGGTATTCAGCAACTTCAGAGCACAAGAGGTGAAGTTTTGCTTTAAAAGGCCATTACAAAACCAGAAAGAGCTTCCAGAGCAATTTCCACTAAGACACAAAGTGTTAGATGGAGAATCAAATTAAACTATAATGTTTTTATTTAATACCCACTGTGATGACTTGAATCCTGACTAAGGAGAGGATTCATCTCACCTCTAGATACTGCATGCCAGTCTAAATGAGTTGGCCAGTCTTTCCTCTTGGGTACTAGAGAGATCATAGTATCATAGTACCATAGTATTGATAAGGTTGGAAAAGACCTTGAAGATCATCTAGTCCAACCTAAATGCCACTTCCAGAGGGATTCCCACCACACAGTCGAGCTGAAACCTATCCCCTTCTCCTTCATTTAAATATCCTATAGACTTGCTAATAAAAACTCAAACATTCCCATTCTCAGAGCTGGGAAAAGAAAACCATTGAACAGAAAGCAAGTTTTTAATGACTGACGGTTTGCTTGGGATTCTCCAGCTGGGACAACATCTAAAACTGCTGCATGGTCCTGCTGCCAAAGCCTCCACACCAGCAGTGGCAAAACTGTCTGATTTGAGGTGGAATAGCACCTGGTTTGAGGGCATTGAACTTGACTATTTTCTGCTGAATTGAGAGCGCTTTGTTCCAAGGCAGAAAAAGATGCTATTCTTTCCCAACGCCAGCCCGTGTAAGCACGGCAGCTGTCGCAGTGATCCATGAGAAGCCAAGCAGGAGCAAGTCAGTGGGCTCTGTAATTACAGAGCTGTGCTGGTGAAGCCTCCTTTCTGGGCAAGCCAGTCAGCAGAGGTGAACGCCCATGAAGGAGAATGGCGTTACTGGCCAGGGCTCGTGCACAAACTTCCCAGGGAGGGATTAAGACACTCACGTAAGTTTTTATGACTGACTCGACCAGTCCTTCAGCAGCCCTGTCCATCAGAGGAACAGCAGGCAAAATGTTTAAAGCAACAGTAAAATCTTAATCTTACTGCAATCAAATTTACGCCCTGAGTCTTTCATGGCAACTCACAATCTACCGGCAGAAGACAGGATTTTGTGATTGCACTAATACTTCTGGAAATTAATTTTAATTTGCAATTGCAAACTTGTGCGTCTTGGAGCATAAATAAATTCACAGCAAAAAGTCCTAAGCAATCCTAAAAATTGTTCCAAAAATTGCACAGTGCACGTCAAACTCAGCTGCTCTTCAGAAAGCATCACAAAGTATCGTTATGATTGCAGAGACCCTCATGTCTCCAAAGGCAGAACCAAGGTTTTTTTTCATCAGCTACAGACACAGAAGACCAAACCTGTAACCCTTGGGTGGGAGATTTAAGGACATCAGCCCCAGGGGTTACATTTGGGCATCTGTAACTTTTATCTTTCTGTTTTTCTTTTTTTTTATGGGAAAGATTTGGCTTTGCCTACCTCAAAGACACAAAACTTCCAGCAACTGCTCAGGAAGACATTTATCTAAACATTTCTATTTTTTCCATCTGTCATCCCACAAGATATCTTTAGGTCTTCCATACAGAAGGCAGTGTTAGATCTAAAGGCTCATAAACGCAGCGGAAGCTGGTACAGCACTGGGAGTACGTAAGCACTTGTTTTGGGGTACAGGGCATCTTTTTCATGTGCTGTGTTTACCCTGAGGAGCCTCATATGCTCACACTTCCCAGCACTTCACCTAATTCCACACTACTGAGAAGGGCCTTTGGTTTGGGCATCCAGGTTGAAAGGCATTTTCATGCATCAGAAAAACCTGTCCTGGCAGTCCTGGATGATCTTTGACCATAGGTTCCAATTAAATCAAGTCATTTATGAGGACTCTGTTGTCCAAGGTAGCCTCTGGTCTACATTGCCAAAACATTACAGACTGGAAATATATCTAAGGACTAATTACTTCCAAAAATAATCCAGACAATTGCCACGTTTGCCTGAATGGTCTCGGCCTTCTCTATTAGGATTTAGGCTCTTAAAATTGAAGCTTCCAGAAATAGTATCAAGTTGCTGAACTTCTCCTTGGACGAGGAAGCCAAGCACAATTTAAGTAAATGAATGTGCAAAGTAATGTGACGAGTTAACCTCTAAAAGGCCTTCATTTCTAACAACAAAGAGCAGAGGCACTTCAGCAGCACAACAATTGCCCTGGTTCCCTAAATATCCCAGGGCATTAGTGAATCTAGGCTAAACGGAAGATCAGAGCTAAAGCAGGATGAAGGCAAACAGGTTTTTATCTACCAGGGAGCTAACATTAAGTCACCACACAGCACCAATTTCTTGCTTGGCTTTTTGGTTTTGGTTTTTGACTAGCTGATGGATCCTCCTTTGCACCTTCCTCACCACTTTGCTTGTGCACACCTGATAAAAGAAAAGGGGCCTCGAAGCTGCTTGTGACCCGGCTTCTATCTTGCTCTTCCACCTCATCACTGTGATGGTGATAGGCATAGCGGGGGGAACAGGCAGGCTTGTGAGGCTTCTGCAGGCGAGGGTTGGTGGGCTGGGAAGGCAGCGCGTGTTGTCCTCTCCGTCTGCACTCCTCAGCAAAGGCTTCTTCATCTGCCTCCCCTGAAAAAAGCAAAAAGTGCAAGACAAGTCAGCTGCACCCAAAATGCCTGAGTTAACTTGACAAAAAAACCCTCAGAAATGGGCTGGACATTAGGGGTCACAAAACTAAGGTCTTGGCTGTGGTTAGTCACAGATAGCCCTGTGGGTCTGCAGATGTGGGAGTGTCTGGAGCAGAAAGCTCCATCCATGGCCTCTCGCTGCACTGAAGCCACCCAGAAAAGTCCACTAGATACGACAACTCAGGGGCCACTGTGCCCTTTTTCCCAAAAGACAGGGTGAGGGAACTAAGTACATGACCCCGGGCAGTATTTCTGTCCTGCAAGGAGCATGTCATCTCACTCCCCCTCTCATTCCCCCGCACCTGAACTGCCTGCCTGGGAAGGGTTTGCCCTGCCCAAGGAAAAGTTAAAGGGGGAGTAAACACCCAAGCTGACTACAGGGGTGGTGGAAGACAAAGCCAACGTGGGTTTGGAGGGGGTGGATGTTGGACATCACAGCTGGAAGGATGGTGGAGGCGTGTGAAGGACCACATGAAGATGAGGAATCATGTTGAAGCTGGGAGGGGTAAACACAGCCCAGAGGCCAGGCAGGCATACACAGCACAGGTCAATGAACACAATGGAAATAAAACCCAATGCTTGCAAAAATTGACATGAAAGATGAGGTACTCCAGTCATACTCATGCTGTTTTGCAGAGGACACCTTCCTTTGCTGCAGAAACTGTACCAGCGCTGCAAAGTAGAGAAATCAGCTACCATAACACAAAAAAAAAAAACCTCAGCAAAACCACACATCGAAAAGGAAACAGTCAGATACCAAAAAGTGAACAAAAGACACTGAACCTGGAAAATAAGGGAGGGGGAGGGAAGAGAGTGAGAACAAAGGTGTGTACTACATTTGTCTCTTAAAGGCTTTTTAAAGTTTCATTATTTCAATTACTTAAGTACTTTTAATAGAGTTGATGAAATATGGCATCATTTTATTTGCATCAAAAGTGGTGTGTCACATTCTGGAAGTTTTTCCTGGGATGTGCCCAGCATCAGCTGCTTAGGGAGGGGTGTGTGCTCCCAGCTAATGCGTGTGCTCTTAGTTCATGGCTGGAAAATGCTTTGAAGGTGGAAAAACCACCACGTACGCAATCCAGGACAGAGCAGGAATCCCCACTTTGTATGTGCACCAAAACACCACCACTTTCAAACACAACGGGTTGCATTGTCTTTACCTTGTAATCATGCATGGGGAGATGCTTCTGAGGGCATGAGGAAAAAGAGGCAAGTTATGTTTGAAAAGTCATTTCCCAGCGCAGTGCAGCACCTGAGGCCTTGCAGAAGAAGAGGACTCGAGATGTCCCTCACACTGCCCTGCGTGTGTTTGAGCACCTGATGTGCCTGGATATTATGCAGAGGATGTTTCCACCCCACCTCCCAGATGATTAAATGCCCATCCCCACCTCAATGCTCATGCTTTTGTACCCTGGAGCCTCCTGCACTTCCAAAGGCACAAGCAAACACCATAAAAACACAAGCGACAAGACGAGGCATTTAGTAAAACCCTGGGTGTGTGGTTCTCCTTGCAGTAGGGGAGGGCTGGTGGGACACCTTTCTTCCCCCCCCGTGCTGCCCACAGCATTTCAGCTGTGAGAGGTTGAGGGCAAGGAAAAGCTCAGAGGATGCCAGATGCAGAACTGTCATCATTTCCCATAAGAGGTTACAGGATTTTACACACTATAAAAACAGTACTGAAGCATGTATCAGACCGATGATACCAGGCCTGTGAATATATAAATCACCAAGAAAAAAAAAAAAAAAGCACAGGAAACCCAAGTACATCAGCTGCACATACAAAAACCACTCAAGAGAATTCACTTCCTACTACAGCGCATCAAAAAACAGACCTCCTCCTCTCCCATGGAAACACAAACTGCACAGCTCTCTTTTTGATGTGCAAAGACTTGCTTCATGTATGTTTAAAATTTATATTGGCAAACAGATGCAGGAATGGGAAACGTGCTGAGGGCATTCCTGAAGCTCTGTGTGTGTGTGCACATCACACAGCTCCTCAGTACTGGACTCAGGGAGCCAGCAAGCCTTTGGAATCATAGAATGTTTCAGCTGGAAAAGACCTTTAAAGCTCATGTAGTCCAAACCCCCTGCAATGAGCAGGGACATCTTCAAGCAGATCAGGTTGCTCAGAGCTCCATCAATATGACCATGAATGTTTCCAGGGATGTTTCCAGGGATGAGGCATCTACCAACCCCCTGGACAACCTGTGCCTCACTGTAAAACAATTCTTCCTTGTATCTGAATTTACCCTCCTTCAGTTTAAACTCGTTACCCCTCGTCCTATCACTACAGGCTCTAGTGAAAGGTCTGTCTCCACCTTTCTCATAAGTCCTCTTTAAGTATCAAAAGGTCATTCAGTTTTCCATCTTCCCAAACCAAAGACAAGTTTTAATTCAACAAATAGACTCCCCAAAAATTGTCCTTTACAAGTTGCAGGACAGCAGGATGGCAGCTCAGATTTAAACTGTGTAATATCATGTCAGCTGTGATTCAAACACTGAATTGACTCCAGGGCTATGCATGGCATGAGCCATCAGATCTTGCTCTGATCATCTGCCTTTAGCACACCTGGCACAGCAAAACTGAAGTGTAATTTGCATCAACTATTCTTTCCTGTTCTGTATATTGAAACATAATTGAAACATCCGAGGCAGACTGAATAAAGCCAGCTGCAGCATTGCAAACAGGAAACTTGAAAACCATTTACTCTGGGAGAGGTCAGACACACAGTATCACCAGCAAAATGCGCTTAAACATTGCTAGAGCTTTGTCAGCAGTGATGTTTGTCCTAGATATGGCTTTTAGCAAGACAGCTGGTATGGAGACGGGAGGCATACCTGAGTTCAGACCAGCAATATCCAAGAAGCACCTTTCAGGGGTGCTCAGGCTTTAAACAGCGCTCAGTTCCCCCTGCACCTCCAAGCCAGCACACCCACGTGAGAGCCTGGGCAGCCACGCTGTGACCCCAAGTAGGGACTGAACCAGGCTAAAAATAACACTCTTTTTGCAGGCTTATTTTTAACCCAGCTCAGTGCCTGGAACCAGCTCGTCCTGCAGCCACCCCAGCTGGGGCAGGGAAGGGGGCAATTATTGGGGGCAGTTGGAATCAGCAGCCAGGTGTTAAGCAAAAGATTTTATTCTACTAATGCAAATAATAATTAAAAACCTTGCAGTTATTTCACTTGCAAAACCAGTTGGGAGGAGTCACATTTCTAAGGGTTAATTCTGAAAATGAGGGATTCAGCACTACTAGTAACATTTAAAAACAATAATTAAACTTTGGTTTTCTGGTGCACCAGGTTCTCCCAAATCAGCCGCATCTTCTGAGGAAAAAGAAATCAAACAAGAGCTGTAGCATCCTAAACTGCTGCATTAGGACTCCAAGCTGCCTTCTGCTCCAAGCAAGAAGAGCTGGAAAGTAATTTCTTACAGCAAAGCTGCTGCATGGAAGGGGGAAACAGGGATCCTTCGAGCTGTAGTCAACCAGCAGAGGGCAATATTGCCTGTCGCCAGGGTATCGTTATCAGAACAATCGCTGCCGACCTGTATTTACGCGGTAATACAGCGATTTTACGTGTCTAACACAGACTGTGAGTTCAATTCTTGGGCTAGGTGGGCGCTTTGGGGGAGCCACCAGCTACACCAAGGGGTCTGTGCGTGTTCCTGGGAAATGGAGGTAACACACAGGAACAAAACTCCTAAGGCAGAGATACTCCAGGTGAGACAGGAGAGGTGAGTCACGGAGCGCTTCACACAAAAGCAGCCCTGCATGGGCTAAAATTATTATTTTGCGTTACATCTTAAGTAACATCCGTGTACGTCCTGGAATTGAACTGAAATCCTTCCAGGAATCATCAGTAATGAATGGCAAGACAGGAATGACAGAAGTATGCCAAACAAAGCAGGGTAAACATCCTGAGGATATCAACCTGCTGGTTTGCATTTACCGGGTCACTTCCCGCACCGAGGGAGCAGAGCCTTCGTGGTTCCCACAAGGCAGGCATGCTGTGTTCTTACACACCCCACCGAAGAAATATGTTCAGAATCAGGGTTTTTCCCTGTATCAGGAAAGAAAAACTAGGAGCACCAGTTTGCTCAGTTCGCAGGAAGACTTCCCTGAGGCCACAAACACCTCATGGCCCAGCCTCTACCCAGCATCTGAAGGTGCAACTGGTGAGGGACATCCCGCCCTGTGTACCGACAGGAGAGCTCCAAGCTGAGCTCCGGCCGTCCAGTTGTGCAAAGGTGGATTGCAGGAAACTTACTCCATCCAAATCTTTGTTGAATTATGGCTAGTAAAGTGTCTTCCTAGTACTTCAAGACTATAAAGTTAAGGGGGAGTGTAAGCCCAGTGCAGGGCACCATGTTGCTGCTTCTAGAGAAGGTTCAGCTGCAGTCTGAGGTTAGTCTGAGCTGCTCCTGATGTGGACTGACAACACAAAGAGTGCAGAAAGGAAAAATAGCTTTTCTTGACTTCCTCCCCCCCCCCCGCCTCCCATTACAAGGGCTTGGAATTTGCCCTGTGTCTTTGAAGGGCACTGGAGTTTCTGATGACTCAACTACTACTCAACCTCTGCGGCTGCCATGGAGAGCTGAGCTGCAGCAGGAGCAATCAAAAGTGAAAGAAAAAAAAAAATCCCCATTTAAATGCGTACATTTATCTGAAGTCAATCACACTACGATCTTTGTTAACATGTTGATAAGGGTTTTCTACTGATAAACTTTTCCACTGTTACAGCAGCTCTGGTATGAGTATCTACCTTAGCAGAAGCTCAAGGCTCTTCTGAGACTAAAGTCCAACATTTGCTGGGAAGTCTCATGTTTTACAGGAACTGGTTCAGATCTGAGAGCTCATCTAACAGATCTGTCTACAGGCCTGGTTTACCCCAGGCTAAAAAAATCCTGAGGATTAACTGCATCTTTTGATTCTCCTCTTAAAAGCTTCTTATCTAATGTATTATAGCACAGGTGTCCAAGTAACTCTACTGAAACCATAGAAGTGGTCTAATTTGGAGGACCACACTTGAAAGTTGTTTCCAAAAAGTTGCCAAATCATCAGTTTCTTTTAATTTCTGTTGGAAACAAGGGTTGCTCACTATTAAAACACCAAGCCCAGGGTATTTTCTAAAACCACATGTGCACACAAACCCCCCTCATCCCTCTTGAAATTGTAGGCAACATGCTCAGCCAAGAAAATACTCCCTCACCATTACTGGAGGCTATGTTGAGCAAGTTCTTCTGATTAATTGTTCTTAAACTTGTTTCAAAATGCCAGGAAACACTAATACTGTGACGCTTAACAGCAGGAGTTATAAAACCCTCTTTCAGTTTGTGCTCTCTTGGGTTTGCCAGGATTGACAGAAACCAAAATTTGCATCAAGTTCTCTTTGGAAAATGTCTCTGAGTTTGACAGTGACAGCCTTTAAAAATCTCTCTCTTGCCATTTGATGTGATGCTTACAAGAAAAAGCAGCCATTTTAAAATCCTCTGATGGAAAAAAAAAAAAAAAAAAAGCACACAATTTTGAAAGCCAAAAGAGCCTGAAATCACTGAGAAACCATCCAGGGAATGCCAGGCCAGCTGCCCCATCTGTACCATGACTTCTAGGGCAGAACTTTTGTAAACTGTAAAGGGAGTTTATTTCAACAGTGATGTTTATCAGCTAAAGCACAGGACAAAGGATGAGGTTTTGAGTTGGCTCACACAAATCAGTGGCTTTCACCAATTGTTGGCAATCATTTTCCTTCCAGAGCAACTGCACATTCCTTAATGACACAGAGAACACAAGGAGATTCAGGGTTCTTTGGTGTCTGTCTGACACATCCTTCATGCAGAATTGAAGGGAATATGCTAAAGTGGTGCACCTGAGTGCTCAGCTGGTTGGGAACTGAAGATGCTGACAGCTCTCAAGCTGTGCCCTCTGCAAAAACCTGCTGCCATGTCCCACCTCCTCCTCTCCCCTCTCCCACTCTGTGCTGGCTCTGTTGGCTCAGCTCTACCAGCACCAACAGCACTACCCTTGGATGTGTGTTATGCCTCCCTTGTCCAACCCAAAAATTCCCATTAAGTTTATAATTGGAGTATTTGGGCTGGGCTTTCCCAGGCCATGACCAGCACCACTATCTCCCTTACCATGGAAACTGGGCGTTTCTGCAAGGTGAGGAGAAAGTCAGAAGCGGCAGGAGACAGTAGGGGAGATGGTGGCAAAGTCCTGGGAAGTGATGGAAAGAACAAGGGTGTGGGATTTGGGAGAAAGGACAGACTGATGGAGCGCCTCCCGCAGTGCTATTTCTGTCCTGGGAGAGGCATGGCTGCAGCACGTCCAGTGTCCGGGAAAGGGCAGGGCTCAGTGCTTTCTGCTCAACACACATAGCAAACCTCTGCCCTTCTGCCTTTAGAAGCTGGCAATGAACTTGCTCCTTTATTTTTGCCCTCATATTCAGCTGCTCCAGCGCCAGCTCACAGTTCCTGCCCAGCAGTACTCACGTGGCACAGACACAGGGCAGGGAAAGCCCCACGCTGGGTTCACTCGCCCTCCCTGCCCTGCAGCAGCTCCCTTAGGAAGCTCAGCCCTTTTTTCTTTTTTTTAACCATCTGGATTTTACCTACCACCCCCATACATGCCCAAGAACCCCATTATATCCTGCACTCAGCTCAGCATGTACCAACACGATTCCTGCGTTCCCAGCACATCACCAGCCACCTCAAGACAAGGTTTCACCACAAGGATGGCCTTAATCTGCAGCACATTGGGAAAACTAAATGACATTTCAACACACACGAACTGCAGCAGCACTGCAAAGGGGTGCTTTGACAGGAAACGTGACCATGTTTTTCCCCTGAGCAGCTCTTGGGGATCAAGGGCTAACTGGCATTGAGCTCTGGAGCCTGGAGTACAGAGAGGAAAGCTGCTGGGAGGGACTGGAGTTACTTCCTCACTGCCAAAACTAAGTCATCAGATCTTTTGAAGTCCAAAGTCTAGTCCTACATTGTATGTGAGGCTAGAGAGAAGGACAGGCTGAGCACATTCAGGCTTTTGCAGCTATTTGTCTCCTGTGGAAGCACACCAGGGCATCCGTACAGATTCTGCCAACTGCTCTCATCTCAAAGATCTGGGCTGTAGGAAATACAAATGGCAGGAGGTGACATGAATCCTCATGTTTGCAGCAAGCAGAGAGATGACCCCATTTGCATGCTGCTGCTCAAAGTGAATTTTATTACTTTTAAAAGACTTTATCACATGGGGGCATTTTATTAATTTCTTCATGAATTTTGAAGAGGAAGCACAGAATGAGGAATGAGCTTCGCAGCTTGACATACATAACTACAAATTAGCAAGATTTCAAACTTGGAGTTTGAACAAACGGATCTGATTTTTAATCAGCAATTGTGTTTACTTAGAAGACACTGCTTTCTACACTTTTCAGGGTCATGTCAGAGATCTACCAGAGTTTCCTGCAAGTCTCATTGTACACCGCTCCACTGCAGTGCTGTCAGAGCCCCTTAAAGACCTGCACCAGGGGCTCCTACTCTTGGGGCTTCTCTCCCCAGCACTCACCTTATACAACACGTAGCTGAGATGGAGCTCAGACCACTGTACCTGTCTCTGTCTCTCACGTGCCCCCTCTTCCTCCAGAATTGGTACCACTGATATGAAAATTCTTGCTTCAGTTCAATATTTACAAGGGCAGGTATATTATGACAGGACAAGGGGGAATGGCTTCAAACTGAAAGAGGGAAGATTTAGATTCAGTATTAGGAAGAAATCCTTTACTGTGAGGGTGGTGAGGCACTGAAAGAGATTGCCCAGAGAAGTGGAGGATGTCCCATCCCTGGGAGTGTTCAAGGCTGGGTGGGGCTTTGAGCAACCTGGTCTAGTGGAAGGTGTTCCTGCCCATGGCAGTGGGTTGGAACTAAGTGACCTTTATGGCCTTTAAGGTCCCTTCCCAAACAATCCTATGATTCTGTGAAACATCTCAGTTATATTTCAACCTCAGACAGAAATCCCCCTGGGTTTCATCTCTACCATGAGGAAGCCTCACAGCTCAAGCTTCACTTTGAAAATATATTTGAAGTGCAAATCAAAATCCTACTGAGGGGGGGGGAAAAAAACATAATTCCTTATAATGAAACTTAGTACATATTTGTTACTAGAGGAAAAAAATAAATAAACACAACCTCCACAGCACAAATCCATGCAGCCCTGCCAGGTCTTCTAGAGCATACCTAGACACAAGGTGCCTTCCACCAGTGTTTTCTCTCCTCCTTGTGTTTGAGCAGAGCCCCAGGGACCACACTTGGCACCTCTCACACTCACTCTTCAGAACCTCCCAGTGCTAGATGTAACAGCTCCTTCGCTGCCCTCAAAGACAAAACTTTACTTGTTGCCTTCAGCCCTACTAGGAGTTACCACCACCAGGTCAAGCAAAATTGGCTTCTAATTAGAAAACTCTCCAGACAGCAAAAGCAGAGGAAAAGTGCTCTTCTGCTTTCATTTTGTAACTCTTTAAAAACTAATGAGTTCAAGTGTCAAGAGGTCATCTCATATTCCCACTAGTGGCCTCTGCTAATGGGAGCATCTTCAGAACAGTTCTGAGCAAGCCTTGATTTGCAAATTACACAGTTGTGTTACACATTTTTCCATTGATTATCATCTTTAAACCACTCTTCAAAATCTTAACGCACAGCAAACACAGATTACCGTAAAAGAAAGACACATAAAGAAAAAGCCATGCAGTTAAATTTAAAAAGAATCTTATGAGTGACTTCACAAAAATGTGATGAATGACTTCCCCAGCTGTTTTGTCAACACTTCCATAGTAATTTGGCAAGAGCACAGAACCACCAAGTTTATATTTTCATCAAATGGCTATTAGTGCTGTTGAAATCTCACAGACACGAGACAGTAAGAGCAAGCTCCACCTCCTATATTGCACTGTCCACGCTCCATTTGCAAGTTCTCATCTTTTCAGGTTACTCATTTGAAAAATATTCTCTCTTCTACTCTGAGCCTTAAATACAACATTATGGCTCTGACATTAAGGGTTTCACTATTAATTAAAAAAAAAAAAAAAGAAAGAAAAAAACCCAGGTACCTGCCCTCTCGAATTATACCTCCCAACATGCAATTTACTCCTTATCCATCCATCCATCCCTGCACTACAAGGACTAGGGCAACAAATCCCATCTCCCACTTCCTGCACACATCCCTGAATTAGAGCTCTGAGATTATCATCGTTTAAATGACCCTGAAAAAACAGCACATCCTCATAATAACAGGACGTCTCCTCTGATGGCTCAATAGGTTTCAAAGTGTTTCACGAACCTTCACCACAAAACTCAGTCCCTGTTTCTGACATCATCCCAGTGACAGGGGCACTAAGTCACCAGTTGCTGTTCAATTTGACAAGTCTGAATTTTAGAAGAAATAGTGTTTCAAGTTGACACTCAATACTAATTTTGGCTAATTTAATTGACCACAATAAATTTGACTGCATATGATCATGAACCTCTACACTGGCTTTGCAGGACACTTATCTCCCAAACCACACCACTTTTTGTTGTTTGGCATCTCCAGTCCAACAGGGAACTCTCAAAGTTTCCATACAATCTTTCCCACCCAAAATAAAGATCTTATGTGCCTCAAAACTCACCACAGTTAAGAAACACAACAACTAATTTTTTTAATCCTATCAATAACTGAAGGTTTAGAAATGCAAACATACATACATGTATTTAAACACACAAAAAGTAATTGTTCCCTGCATGCTGCTCAAAGTGAAGTTCTGACCAAAACAGCCAATAAAGAGAACACAAAAATTAACATTTTCTCAATTAAAAAAAAGAAAAAGCCCAAACACCAAACCACGAACACAACTACCATCCAACACTAACAATACTTACAATTCTCCTTTGTGCCTGGGAACAGTATCCTCAGTCAGTTTATATGCTCTTTCAGCAGAGATCCAGTGGGAGCAGGGAACATTTTACCAAGAGAGCTTTGTGAGTTTTGGAAACAGAAGGAGAGTCTGAACAGTGACATTAGTTCCTGCTTGGTGCACCCAGCACAGCCAGGAACCTCTCGGGAAGGTCACCCCAGAGTTGCCCATGCCTGGAGCGACGGCTGCTCCCATCCTGTGATGCTGCAATGGCACCATCCCACCTTCTCCTCTTCTAACACACTTCTGACATCCACGGGAAGAAGCATCAAGGACAGTAACAACCATTTCCAACCACAATCTCCAGGACCAAAGCAAAAAAGGGGGGACCAGTATTTAAGAGCTCCCACAAAGGCGGAGAAACTGGAGGGCTCTGCACTCCAGAAGGGTGCAAAGCACACTGGAATGCCCACAGGCTCTTGGTGGAGAAGGTGGATGTGGGCCTTGGAAGGAGTGCACCCCCAAAACTGCACAACAGAACAACCTGACACTTGAAGTTGTCATAACGAGCTTTTGCCCGCAATCCCCCAGTGTAAGGATGTACCTGCAGCTCTTGTAACTCTGTGATGGCAGAGAAAGCCTTTCCAAACATTCAAGTGACCACGGTATAAATATTTGAAAACTTTAAGAACAAATCATCAAAACTGAAGAGGTTTGAGCCGTTTTAGACAATTTTGTACTACTGGGAGCCCAAAGTGCAGCATCCAGCAGAGCTACTCCACCTCCTCCTTGAACACCAGAAAACTCAGAATCTTCTCAGAAACACTTGCTAAGAGTTTTACTAAGTTTGAAAACGTCAGACTTCATTTGCACAAAAGCCTTTCTCCTCAGCCTTGCAAATCATTATTGCTCCCTTTGCAGGGTTGAAAATGTCCTGCAGTCAGCACTGTGACAGCAAGAGGAAACAGGTAAGGTAAAGCTGACGTTCACCTACATTTGTTATCAGCGTGATATCAGTGACTGGCATGAACAGTCCCAGATTTTGCACATTCGAGAACATTTCATCACTTTCCAATTAAAATTCTGACCTTGCCTGAACTGTTGGTATTGGATACAGCCTTGCTAGCTCTACAGAAACAATCCCCTTTTACAGTAATATTTTAAAATACTAAATAAAAGAATCATCTGCTGTTTTTCTAAGGAAAAAAAGTTGCTTAGTCAAGACCAAGTAGAGGACTGGAAACAGAATTACAGCTGGCAAGGCAGTAACACCACCTTCCAGAGATGGAAGAAGCAAAAAAGGCAAAAGCCTTCAAAGCACTGAATTTCAACTGAGAAGATAAATCTATAAATAAAACCACACTGTTACAACACCAATATGTGGACATTGATGACAGTCCAGCAAGGAGCATAGTGTCCACCTCCATCCCAATTTTAACTGAAAGCGTAGAGGACCTATATTTTAAGGGAAGACTAGCCAGAACTGTCACAAAAATAGAAAACACAAGAGGCTCTGTTAACCATCTATCATTTAACCTACATTGAAGTTGCACTTCAAATTGACAGCCTGGCTCTGTGCCACTTCCAGGTTCATGCCCAACACCAGAGGCTCCGGTAATTTGGGAAATTTTGCCACCACACCCAGACAACACAACGGTGAGCTGAATCTAGAGCCCAGCATGAACAAAGGGTTGGCTTTTGGTTTCAGAAGCTGGGAGGCATAAGGGAAAATCCACTCACTCCCCCCTCAACAAACAGCTCTCACAAAAGAAGTTTCCACTATTGGAAACTATTCTGTCCAGGGCAACAAGCACCTCCCCTGCAATAGAGCACCCAGCACGGGTATGCACTTGGCTTTGTGATTTGTTCTACGAAAAGGGTTACCAGGGATGTAGTCATCATCTTCTATAAACACTTTGGGAGCAAAGCACACACGTGATCTCAGAGCAAGTGCTGGAGGAGAGGGAAGAGTGGAAACCACGCAAGAGCAATCAATCTCGATGTTCTCGATTTTGCTCATCAAGAAGAGCAGGGAGTTTTAAACACCTGCATCTTCTCAGAAAAATGTTTTATTTCCCCAAGCTGAGCTCCTTGTTTTCAGGAGTGATTACAAGAAGCACCTTCTCGATTAGTCACCGCATTAAAAAGCACTTAAAATTCACTTGCTGTTCTATGACACTTGTCAAGACAGAGTTATAGCTATCAATAAATAGTTAACAGCTGCAAAACTGCTTTGGGTAGGCTTCAGGACCAATGACGCTCTCTTTTAACACTTCAACAGGACTTTCTTTCAATTCTTTCAGGCAAATACTTTCAGGATGGATCAAACATAAGGCAACAGCAATATTTCAACAATACTTTGGAAATTTTTCAGACACTCTCCTCCTTGCAGAAGATTTATATATCACACAGTAGTAGCCCACAATGATAAAACACCTCAAACATGTGTGGTATGTGTAGTAAATCACACATTATTTTCTTTTTACTAAATAGTGGTAAAAACAAACACCCACTTGTTGTTTTCTACCTGCTTCTCAAAAGAAAACAGTGTTTAGCCTGGTGACGTCTCTTCCAGTGATGTAAGAGGGGACTGGGGTTGTACAGCAAACAATACTGCATTTTCTTACTCTGAAATAGGTTCCACGTAGGATACAACTCAAATCTTTGAAGGTCCTTGGAAAATACAGATAAAATTGACAGAATTCTTTCCCTTTGACAAGTTACAATTCTGGTACATTTAAAAAACAACTAGTTTTGCAGCAGTTCACTGCTAATGAGCAGTGAATACACACGAGGTGTCCACTGGCTGTATACTTTGCAAACTACAGAAATATTTCTGTCTGAGCCTTCTTTTAAGCCAGAAAAGGGCAGAGTAGTACAGCACGTACACTTGTTTTCTTTTCCATTAACAAAATTCCATGTGTCACCACAGCTGGCTGTGCCCACACTGGTGACTGGCAAAAGTCTTCTACGTAGTTTCTATTAGTTGCACAGAAAGGACACTGAACAAAGGCTATTTTAAGAGCTGAACACTTAGATCTCAAAATATGGTTAATTTGACCATTGAAGACCTAAGAGTTTGTTCCGGAGTCCCAGCACTCTCCAAACAGGATACTTTCCCCAGAGAATTTGGAAGGACCTTAAAAGATACCAGAACTTCACCATGCAACAGCTTACATTTCGGTTTTGATGGTTATATGACCCAAGTGCTGCTGAGTTATAATCTGGGAATTTGCCTTTCCTCAAGCTTCTCTTAGAAATAAACTTAACAAAATGAAGGTCTTAGTACACAAACCCAAAAATGCATCCACAGGCAGCTTTTTCACACACATAACCCTGTAGGATGCTTGTCTGGCTATTCCCTGTAGAGGTATTTTTCTGACATATTGAAGTCTTAGGCATTTAGCACACTACCAAAAATTATTTAATTAACAAAAAATCCAGCTTTTTTCATCTAGTTACTCAAAATTCAAAACACACATATTGCTATCCACGTAAGATTTAACATACACTAAAAATAAAACCTTACATCATTGCCCACATCTGAGAAAATGAATAGCTCATTCTGCCATGTGAACCTTCAGCGTATCATCACATTGATTAACAAGAGATCTCCTAATCTTCATCTCAAGAGTTGAAATTAGACTGTCTCAAGCTCTGCAGTCTGTTGTTGGTGAGAATACAGGAGATATACAAGGGCTCGTTGTAATGCAAATTCCAAATCACACTCCCTGGGACAGCCATCACCGACCTCACCCCCATTCCTCCTTGTCACTGAACATCTAATATGTTCACTAAAATAAAGCAACTTACCTGAACGGATCCAGAATGTCTTCTCCCACATGAAGTCCACTCTTAGCACCTACACATCCCACACTGGATGCTTTAGGACAATAGTCATCGGGCTGCCCTAGATGCACGTGGTGTTGTCTCCTCTCTTCCCACCTCCTTTCCTTCCTCGGCACTTCCCAAGAGACAAGGCGGCCTCCACATCACAAAAGCATCCCCCAGGCTCAAAACCGTGGTAAGAGACTACGAAGTGTGCATTAACACACCAGGAGAGGAAGGGAAGAAGCCAGGATGCAGACCAGGAAGGAAGGCCTGAAGGAACACTGTGCTCTGTGCTGCATCTCGCTCTATGCCCCACACTCGTGAGCTTCCACTACTTCTCTGTAAAGCTCAAACACTCCCTTCTTACTAGAACATATTTGTCAGAAAGCTGGTCTGTTAAGACACTGAAAGCCGGAGAAACTACTGCTCTTGGCAGGTTCTTCCAGCAGTTAATCATCCATGTGTTAAAAATGTATGTTTATCTTCTCATTTGAATTTGTCTAGCCTGACACAAATATTTACACTCTTCTTCCAAACAAGGCGACTTTTCATATGCAGAGTTTTTTCTTACTGGTGTACACATTTTTTTAGAATCGAAGTGGAATTTGGCACACCATCCCCAGGCTGCAGAAGCACCTCCCCTGCCTGCACTGGCAGGGAAAAAAGCCTCCAGAGCAGCCCAGAGCCTGGGCCAGCAGAGAACAGGCAGGGTGAAGGATAAGAGGTAAATGCCCACCACTTCTCCATTCACTGGGGTAACTCATGATCATGCTTCCCTGATGAGAAAGGCAAAGGCCAAATGAGGAAAAAAGCCCTTGAACAGTGCAAAACACGCTGCGTTGTGTTCCTGCTACTCCCTTACTGGTTTCAAGGATCTTATGATTTGCTCCTCAGGGCTAAAACATCCAATCTCAGAAAAAAATGGTAGTAGCAGTAGAGGAGTTTAACGAAAGGAACATTTTGGTGGTTGTTCTAACTCTGAAGGTGAATTTCCCTGAGAGAAAAATTTTCTACCTCTTTGCACTCCCTCAGGAGCTCAGTCAGAAACTGAGGGCAGGAGGTTTGTGAACACTACTCATGCTTGCAGGAAATGCCCCCTACAGAACCACAGAATATTCTGAGTTGGAAGGGACCCACAAGGATCATCAAGTCCAACTCCTAAGTGAATGGCATACACCCAAACCAGCTCTAAATCAATTTCTAGCCCTCTACTGCTCTCCTGGACAGCCAGCTCCCAGTTTGTGTAGAACAGATTAATAATGTCCTTTCATTATTAAAGGGCAGTACATTTGGTGATAAGGACCGAACCGTATTTCCTGTAAGCCCCAGCAGTAAGAAATGTATATACTGAGATTAGCACACTAATTCTGTGGGGTGTCTGAGTGACCACTCAACAGGGTCAAATAACTCAAAGCACCAAAGTGCCTTCTGATGACAGGCAGTGTTATAACTGAAAGCCTGGCCAAAGTCCTCTGCAGACAAAAGGTTTAAGTCCTGACTCTGGCTAGGAGAGGATGCAGGAACAGCTGAGCCTTGGCCACATGAACTTTCTTCATTTTCTTCCAGAAATACTTTCTTACAGAGAAGTCCAAAGCAATTTTAGTCTTGCTCCTCCTGGGAGAAGAATGACAGAGGCTGATACTAAAGGATATGCTCCTTCACAGAAGCAAGGCACTCCCATTTCTGAGTATGACAAATATCGCAACAGGATGACTAATTCAGATTTAGTTTCTGTAAAGAGTAAAAAGCAGTCTCCAACCACATGTCAAGGAGAGAAGTTTGCCAGAGGTGGCTGTGGTGACAGTTCTGCAAATGAGCGATAAATTAGCAAGTTAATCTTACTCCATCTATCAGTTACAAAGATTAACACAGACATGTACTTCTGAAGGGAAAGGAAAGGCTGATGGGGCTGCCCAGCGTTGCTACCAGATGTCTCAAAGCCTCTGCAGCCAGAGGTAGACTCTCCTCACAATCAACCTTGTGGCTGCAATCAAGGCAGAAGATTCCAGAGCTATTGCTTTGCATCTGCTGAAGGTTTAGTGCCATCTTCAAGCAACTCCATTACAGACATAGCCAAAATAATTGTCTCTTCTGGCCGTGAGGAATGTATGTTCCACAAAATGAATTCTATGACCAGTCACCCAGGCTGGATTCTTCTACCATAGCAGTAACACAAATAAATTTACAACTAAGAAACAATACAGAAGCTAACTTTTAACAGTCAAGAAAGAGAGGAACCGAAGTCTTCCTGATGAACTGCCAATTATTAAATCACATAACAGACTGGCACTCTTACCTGAGCTTTTACAAACCAGGTGTTAGTATTTAATCTCTCTCAGAATTAACATTCGGGTGTATGAAAGGATTCAGCTTTATTTCTGCTGCTGGTAAACTCAGCAGCTACGGGGGGGAGTTTCCTATTTTTATGACATTCATTTGAAGTTGACTGCATTGAAAAGAGCTCTCATCTGTGACTCAGCAAGATACAGGGCAAAGCAAAGTTTTAAGAGTTATTACCTGAAGCCTCTAAAAATTTATTTTCTTGTCACTTTTTAAGTAAAGCTAAAAAATAATCTATTTTTAGTGAGTTTAACATGAACCCAATATGCTGCAAAAGCTGACATTAAAGGGACAATTCTACTTAATAGCATCCTTCGAATAAAACATTTTACTCCTTGATTAAATATACTTTAATCCCTACCATGACATTTCATAGCTGACATCTTCTCAGGCAGAAGTCTTCTGCTTCCTTTATTTAGGAGGCAATTAGCACTCAGGCCACCAGTGCAATCTATCTCACACCAGGGTATCCCAGCTTTCAGACCTGGGCAGTATGACATCCAGGCCATTGTGTCTCTTTTGGCCATGGTAGCATGACAGGGCACAGGGTACTCATGTGGGTTTTCCATTAACTTCCTACCAGTGGTTGGAAGGTAACACCTAGCAAGGTGCTGAGTGTGCCAGAACATGGTTTTCAGAGAAGTTTCACCACTCACCTTGTGCAGGTTCAGAGTTATGCCTCCAAACATCACAGGATTTGAATTTTTTTTTTTTAATCTGACAGAAGCATCTCAACCATGACCCTCACTGCTTTGTGAATGTACGGCATATGTAGCAGAGCATAAACCAACCACCTTCAGCTTTAACTTCACTCAAACACAAACTCTTGCCATTTTTTCCAAAACCAAAGCAGACCAAGCAGTAAACCCATTAGAATTATAAATTCAAAACAAAACAAATTTTTCAACACTCAAAAAGTAAACATGCTTCTTTCCAACACTATTGAAACAAAAGGACTATTTCAGCCTTTTGGGTGGAAGGTAAGTTTTGTACCTAAGACAATCACCAGAAGACAAGCAGTAATGAAAACCCAAAATATCTATGTTGAATACTGTGTAAAGCAAGTCTGTGGTCACAATTCAATCCCAAAGCAAACATGAACAGAGGGAGCAGACAATGCAAACAAGCTTCTTTTCCTCATGTTAAAAAAAAGGAAAGTTTCAAAGTTTGGTTACTGCTGACTGACAGATTACTGACGACCATAGTGACACTACCCTGTGAGAACAACATGACTTAAAAATAAGTCTAAATATCATGATAGACAAAAATCACAACCAAAGAGGCAGGTTTTCCTAAATAACTAAGAAACACTTCCACAAAAAGGTTAACAATTATTCTGACTTAAAGCACTGCACTGAGCACTTGTCAAAGGCTCTCTGACCACCAGCACCAAACAGCTGCAGCATTCATTTTGCAACACAAGCTCACTTCTCAAAGAGAACAGAAGCAGATTCAGGAACAGAACTCATACTTCCAAAAATAAAAAAATCAAATGTAGCTTTATCACTGGGCCATTGCAGAGATGGTCTGAAACACAGCACAATTAAAGACAGAAGAAAAACATCCAGGTACACCTGATGCCAATACACTGGAGGCAAGGAAAGGAAATAGCCAAACACAAACACTGACTAGAGAGATACAAAACCCTTGGGCTTGGAGATGATGGGTCTTTCAGTCTTTTACAATCTTCAGCATTCAAGCACAGTTCAGCAATTAACCTCAAGTTGATAACAGCATCCATCTTACAAATGCTATGTACGTCTACTCTGCAGAGCAGCAGAACAACACCTCTGATTCTCAACAGAGAAGGTATGGAGAGAGCTGAGGACACCACGAGCTGGAGCCATTTTAAAATGTGAAGCATTCTAAGGCAAAATCCCAAACTTCTTGAGTAGGGTTGAGTGGAAGGGGTAGGTGCCATGCAATCTAAAGAGACACTTGAGTTAGTGTAGTGCACTAAAATTACTGCCATGCACAGGGGACCAAAAGGAGAATGCACCAGGGGAAAGCATTACAAAGTTATTGTACCCACCAATGAACTTTGAAGCAGAGCATGAAAGAGTGAATGACGTTGCAGTTTCAAAAACTCCATCTTAGTTTTTCCAAACCACTGGAGGAAGCTTAATTTAAACGGGATGGTGCTCCTAAATATTCAAAATCAAACCCTCATGTATGAAAAAATAGCACTTATAATCCAACAGCCCTTGGTTTTGAATGCTGCCTCAGCCCATTGTACCTTTAATGCTTTGCATCTACTAGAAATTAAAAACCTTTTCTGTTATTAAATATTTTGTAGTATTTTGGCCAAAAATGAAATTTAAGGGAATTTACTGCCCTTGATGATCCATCACTTCTAATGAGTAGGTCTTGTACATCCATGCAAATTACATATTAGAAAGAACAACATAACATTTTTTTTCACAGCAACCTAGCAAGTGGTTTTTCAAGAGAAAATAACTAAATTTAGCAGAACAAATTCTGGAGCTAGAATACATATTAGGAAGAATTTTAAATTACTCAACACTAAACAGATTTATTGTTTTAAAAATGAAGCCAGATGCAAGAAGTTGCATCAAGAAAGAAGTTGGACATGGTGTTACTTCAAAAAACCAACCTGTCTTTACACACTGAAAGAGATGAAGACTATTACGTTTAGGTCAAGTGTAAAGTGACAGTTTTTTACATCTGGAACTGGAATTGCCAGTCCAATGACAGATTTGGACCAAGACCACATATCCATCCAGTTCAGCCACCAGCCCATGCAAAGGCTGGTGTGTGGGTATCTCACTACTGCAGCAATCTCTACTGCCTAATTTTACCTTCTGCTGACTCATTCCTTGTGTTTTGACAGCTTCTCTTTCTACCAAGGAAGGGCAGCACTGCCACTTTAATGCTGCATTTTGTCCAGCTCTGACAAGCAGCTCCAGGGATCTGAAGGCAGAACAGAGACTGTCCAAAGCACATCCTGAGCACACTGACAGTGTTAAAAGATTCCATTCTAGAACCCTGGAGTGACCTGTTTGTGTGTGACACTGTGAGAAGGACAACACTTCTCTAGGAAAGAAGGTCTAAGACAAGCAGATGGGTACAGATTTAAGACTTGAAGCTGTGCCACCCTAACGGTGTTCTTGACCTGAGTGAAGTAATTTAAATGTTAAAGAAGGTGACTTGGGATTAAACTAGAAGGCGAAGTTTGGCAGGTTTGTGTAAAACCTACGGGTATCCACAGGAAGGCATTCAAACAACTCCAGATTGTCCTAATTTTATTTGACTTTGTTCATCAATTTTGAAGCATTTTTTACAGTTTACATAATTTAAAGGAGCACACTGTGTCCCATAAATATAAATTAACGTTTTTAATAACTGGAGACATCACAACAAACCCAGATTTTGAAATAAGTTGACTAGTTATCTGGATCAAAAAGTAACATACATGGGGAAGGAAAAAACAGCATTAACAAGAAAACACTGTTCAGTTCTAAACTGAGTTTGTGCTTCTACATCAAAACACAACAACACTGAAGTAACAGGAACTCAAAAAGGTACATAACTTCTTTAGTCCCAAAACTAAACCACATATTTATTTCTTCTTCTACATGTTATTTTGTTCAGCTCTGTCAAATTAGCATTAATGGTGGAGGGACAAAAGTGCAACATACTTTGCTGCACATATGTATTCTGTGGTAGCAGCTTGTTGGTTTGGATTAAGTTGAAATGGTTCTCCTTCATGAAAAGCAAGAGCAAATATTTTTGGTGTATTTAATAATCAGCACATTTGTATGTTAGTACAAAGCAGACAGTGTTCAGCACAAAGGCATCAGGAGATCATCTGAAAACACCACAGGATTTTTTTTAACACTAAGCCGCTCTGAAGAGTTTCGTGAAAGCCAGATGTTCAAAGCTGGTGCACAGATGACAACTGCACATCCATGATTTATGCACTGAACCACCCAAAGCCCGGCAGGTGTTAACATGTGCCATTAGTGACTCACGTGCTTTCTTGGTGGCACACCGAAACCAAGTCATCTCCCACTAAACTTTGAAAATCTGGTCTTAACTACAAATGAACACTTTGCTTCACTCCATTAATTTAAGAAAGGGCATTAATCCATCCTTCCATTTTTGGTTCACAAAATAACAACAAATCTTTTCACTAAGAAAGTCTTTCTGTAATTATTAAGTGTTTTCCTGTGTACCTGTGTTTCCTACAGATTGTTTTCTGAAGCAATCTCAGCATTTCAAATTTTAGAAAACTTTTTAAACTGTTACATTAGGCCTAGACATAAAATAATTACATATTAGGGTAAAAGATGGAGTTAGAGAGTCAGCCTTTGAATGCTTCTTAAAAATGAGTGTTTCAAATACGGGTTTAGAAAATTAAAAATTGTGTTTTCAGTCACACTGAAGAAAAAAGGCCCTCATCCTTAAGACTGAAGAAAAAGATGGTAAGGGGAAAAAAAAAAAAAAAAAAAAAAACCGTTTTCCCAAGTTGCCCAAATCACACACAGACACAAGAAGGTTACAAATGCCATTCATGAAAGAATGCACCACAAACATCAGCATTTATTCATTTTGAATTTTTTTTTTTAGCAAATGACAAAAGACTCAGCTCACTGGCTTCACTTTTGTTTACCTTTTGCTTACATTACACGTTTAAACATTTGTCAAAACTTACTAAGTTGTCTGCATTCATGCACAACTAGAAAACATCCTTAATTTATTTAAACCAGAAATGCATTACCAGAAATGTATTAACATTGTTCACTACTAAACATTTAAAAAAAACAGAAAAAAAAAAAGTTGAAATTATTAAAAAGGTTATCCTGAAACTTTTAACTTCACAGCAGACTTAAAACTACTAATTGGCTCACATTTCAAATTGGAAAAAGCAAGGATTCATGCTAGTGTTAGTGTACATCTCGCCCTAGCACTACTGAAGGATCATGGTTCACCTTGATCACAGATAAGAAAAGAAAAGTGCATACAGAAGTTTACAACGATTTTAAGGACAAAAAAATGGTCCAATTGATGTGGTCCCAACAATTAACTCAAGAGTCTATGACAAATACGAGCTTCCGTGAGCTACTTTTACTACTTAAGATTGAGTACGGATATACAGAAAGTTGAATTCGTTTGAAATCTTCAAAAAATGTTCCTGTCAATCCTCAAATGGTGGCTGTTATAGCTTAAAATTTCTGTTAAATGCGTGCGTTGAATTACTTGTTATCCAAGCGTAGCAGCTGCTCCTTACCATTTATTGTTAGCGACCTTAACTGGCCATCTTCTTCAACTTCTACTCTCTCTTGTCCATTCTCAACAATCCTGTAGGACAAAAACACCATGAGCCATTTTAAAGCACTGTAAGCAATTCTATGCACCCCAGACCTCAGGTTTCAGTAAGGAACTCTAAGGGAGCACGGCTTGCTCAATGCACCTGCAGTTGCAGAGCTTTTGTGGTTACCAGAGCAGCCACTGCAACGCGTAACCATCTGCATTTCCCCACCAATATTGCTTAGTTACAGCAGGAAAATTGCTTTCTGGAACCTGGAATCCTCCAGGTTGTAGAGTTCACAGTTAGAGCTGCCATATACATACACTGTCACAGTTGTGTTGAAACTAGACACTATTATTTAGAACTAATTATCTTGACGGATCAACTGCACCATCTTGGCATTGCATTTAGTACCTCATCATTTGGTACAAGCGTAATATCTTAGATACAATCAGAATTTTGCATGTTTTTAACCCATTTTGTTTGATCAGAGCAAGTAATTTGTAGCTATACTACACACCAAGTTTATGATCATCATGTATGATGGAAAATTGAATTATCCCTGAATGGAAAGCAGGGTTATTAAAGAGCTTTGTGGGTTTGGGCTTTTTATGTTTGTATGTTTCGGAAATGGGAAGATAAGGAATATTTAAATTACTTTTATAACACTTAATTTATACCTAAATTTAAACCACCTGGGAATTCTCACCTCATGATTCAACTGAGGAAACCACATGGATAAATGGAAAATTTTCTGGAGATCAGACTTGTTGAAGAGAATACACCCATATTAAAACCAGAGGGAACGGCTTCTTGCCCAAAGCAAAATATTACTCAAGAGAAGATTTTCATTGTGTGTGCTGGGATATGAATCTTCTTTAGACTCAGCTGCTTTGTGAGCAGACATTTGACAAAGCTTTTCAGAGACAGTAAATCTGTCTTCCCAGATGTGACTAACCCCATTTCTTGCTTCTCCCCTAATTTCCTAAGTATGGCAACAAATATATGACAGTAGCATACCTGATATAGCCCTTTTTTTTAATATTAAAACAAACTTTTAGTAGTAAAACAGACTTTCACATGAACACTTTCTTTGCTCTCTTTCACCCAGCACAATTCCCTCAGAATTTCTAAGGCAGTTTTCAGATTTTTCTGGAATACATTCACAGAAATGTATCATGACCACACCAGCGTGTGACGACACAGGCTGCTTTCAAGTGGCCAAGATGACAGGATCTATCCAGTGTAAGAGGACACAGAAGAATCTGGCACTTTGAGGCATGGGACACAATTTACCAGACAAAAAAAAAAAAAATCATCCTCCCTTGCTTTTCCTTAATTTTTATTCAGTACTGAAATTACATTTAACTACTTGTTCAGTACTCCTGTAATTCACTGATCATGATGTTCCACACAGGCTGTTCTACAGCTAACTAAGATTTGGGGTTTGCCAAATGCAGTGGTTTCCACACCACAAGCAAGAAATGGCAAGAAGGTACTGCTGGTACTGTGTCACAGTGCTTGAAAGTTCACTTTCCAACAAACAGCAACATTTTTCTCCAAACCAGGCTTCAGCTGCTTATTTCACTTAGGAGACAGAAGAAAATTACTACAAAGACTTCACCCAAACATTGCCTAGGAAAGCAAACTAAACTAAGTATTAGGGAAAACTCTTTCATAACGTCTGCAGAATTTCAAGTCCTCCCAAACCCCAGTTAAAAGCTTCACAATCAACAGAAACCAAGTCCATGTTTCCCTTCAAGAAGTTCAAGCTGACTGGGCAGACAGTAGTCAGGGACCATAATAAAAGATGCATCACTACACAGAATGTTCTGAAGGCCTGAAAGAGCTCCAGCATTAAGCAAGAATGCCAAGAACAGTCAGAGAACCCAATAAAACCTCTCAAAATGGTCTTAAGCATTCAGAGAAGTCCGAGTAATATGAACACAAAAGTAAAAACCCAGACATTTTTTACACATATAAGGTATATTTACATGCATGTAACTATAGCTATGGAAGTGTCTACACATAGTTTCATAGAAATAAATTTGTATCTCTTACTTCTTTGTAGTAATTTTTCTGCCATTAACTATTTTAGTTGAGGTTGATACTGATTTGAAGTTACCCATCCCACTGCCACCGAATGACGTAGAGGAGAACGATGAAGTAATGCCTCCTTGTCCCAGAGAGCCAAACGAAGTAAAATCTATTAGGAAAGAAGACACTTAATTAAAAATGCAAATTTATCACCCAGTCAGACTACGTGCTACTTTCAGGATGCCCTTAGTTGGTTGTATCACCACAGCATCAGTGACTAGATGTTATTAAACATCAGTGGGAGAATAAAAACCTGACTCCCTAAAAACCCAGAATCTCAACACTCCAAAGTGCTGCTGACTGCTGGCAACGCTCAGCAACCTCTGAGATACACAAGTCAGCATCCCAACAGAGCACCCCAGGCTCAGGAGTACCACGGGGTTTAGCCATACGTTTTTCCAGGGTATTTTAAGGACCTGAAAGCCATCACATTCCCAAAGCAAACAGAACAAAAACAATTCTAAAGCTACAGAGAAACTGTAGCACCCAAATAAAGAACAGAGGGAGTTGAACTTCTCAGAAGTCTGTTCACTTTACATGAATACCAGATACTGTAACTATAGTTTTATTTACATTCATGCCTTACTGAGAGTAGCTTAATTAAAAAAACAAAAAACAAAAAACCAAACCAGTCCCAGAGTTTGCTAAATGGAAAACAGCACCTTATTATGGTGCAATATGTAGTGAACCAAACTGCCCTCATTATTGCATGTTGTTACATTTACCTGCGTCAAATGGAGCAAAACCACTTCCAAAAGTAGGGAATCCACCAAAGGCAGAGAAAAATGATCCACCACCTCTGGTTCTGCTTCCCCTTGGACCCCGTCTGCCCCTGAAGAAGTCCTCAAAAGGGTCCTCTACAAAACACAAAACAACATTTAAGTGGTCAGTATTACTAAGTGATTCTGTATTTAATCAATAGGCATTTATTAAAAAAAAAATACCTTTTTTGTTACAGATAAAATTATTCCTTTGAAATATTTGATTCTACTGAACTAACAGTGCCCTAAAGGTAATTCCTATGATCCTTCCGAATTAAATTCTGTTTCAATTTAGGACCTAAAAATAATTTTATATATAAAAAGTAGTTGATTTCCTTATTTTATCTGTTTAACATTAAAAACTAGTAAACCTAAGGTAAAATACTGCACACAGGTACCTAAACTTTCTAACTTATTTCTATTGAGGATTTATCATGGATCACCATGATAGGTCTCTGAAAAATAACTTTCAAAGAGGTTATATTAATTATTGAAATATAAAAACAGCAGTCAGGGATTGATGACTCATAATCCTGAAGTGTTCCAAGTGCTAATTTTAGCACTTGCCACATTAGATACTTCAAACACATTTTCTGATGCACGTTTAGGCAGCAAAGTATGGAGGCTTACACAGTGACCCAAAGAGGCATTCAGTCCATAGCAAGGAGGAGAAGAAGGGAAAAACAGAAAAAGGAGGTCATGGATAAAGTATTATTTCAAATTCATGTTCCACTGTTATGTCATTCAGAACAGCTGCTGCTCCAGCCCCATCAGCAAGACAACAGTCTCTTTCAAAAAGCAAAAAAAAAAGAAAAGGGAAGGGTTGTTGTAGAGGACAGAACACCAGACACCTGTACAAGCAATCTTTATTTACTTTGTCACATTAAAAAAAAGAACGACATAAAAAACTGCAATCATAAAACAGATACTCAGTGCACACAATACTTGCAGTAAAACCAGAAATGTTTGGGAACTACAACTACCTTCTTAATCAATCACAGTTCTCCTAGAATCACTGTTGTCCAGCACCAAGGATTTTACCAAGCTCTGCATGTAGGGACTCAGTATTGACAGGTAACAATCTGAAACACTGCTCAGAATAAACTGCAAGTGAGAAATGCAGAACCTCCTGATAGCAGCAACAGAAGTATGAAAGCGAGGAAGGACTTGTAACTGTGTGACTGCTCAGGACTACAACTGACAAAGAGAAGATCAGAAATGCAGTATTTATTCTAAGCCGATTCATGATAAATCGCCGAGTTAATGCAATACGCTTTCTGCATCATTAAGTGACCAGTATGATGATAAAAACATACCAGTTACCATCTGGTTTATTACTGCAATTATTTACACCTGAAACGTCACAATATATTTATGCTGAACAATGGCAGCCACTGAGGTTTGGACATACACTCCCATCAGCAAAGACATAAAATGCCAAAACCAACTAGAAAATAAACCCTGTCTCTCCTGGGGATTCCACAGTTATTGAGTAAAACAACACAGCCCCAAACTTTTATTCAACACACACTAGACAAGCAAGTGTAAGATTTTTTTCTACCTCAGACACTTTGTAGTTTCTTTCTTTTCCACTGTAAAGCCATTTCCTCGACATAAAGATCAGCTATTAGTACCTTTATACAAATTAAACAAAAAACTGGGCATTGAAATATAGGAATTATTATAATTTCCAAAACAACCACAATTTTAAAATGCAAATTCGAAAACCAGGCTGGTTTTGTCAGTTTAGCATATCAACCAGCAAGTAAAACCATCGCAGTTAATTGTTTTGTAGTCCAATTTATTCTCACTGGAATGACTCATAGGTTCACTATGAAGGTCATTCACTCACGTGTACAAATGATCTATATTATATTACTCCCACTGTTAACCTTTCTATTTATAATCCAAATTTTCCTGTTACCTGGACTTTAAATAAAAACAAAACAACCTATCATGTAGGCTTCGAGTTTTTAATCCCCCCCCTAGTATATCGGTCTATTCTGCAAACAAATCTCTCCTCCTCGGCACGACAGCTGCACGAACACAAAGTTATTTAAGGGAGGATCACAACCTCCCAGAGATCCCTGATATCAACCCAGGGGCTTATTGCCACACCAAAAGCTAACCGTGCCTTCTTATCCTCTGTCACCCCTGTACGCCAAAGACAGAGGTCACCACCCTGGTAACAAACCTCCCCTGCTCTTCAGCAACTCCCTCGAGTGAGGGACTCGGACCAACCTACCGCAGGGCACTGCGGAATCCTCAGCACGATGGATTAGGCAGAGACAGGAAAAGGGATGGGGCTTTTCAGAGAAAATATATCTTTATTATTTTGACAGCCAGACAGGTACAGCAGGCAGAAGAAAAACACTGAGGAGAGAAGGCAGCAGGAGGCCCTTGCACTATCATTTGTTGTATCTACCAACAAATACACATAAATAGAGCAACCTCACAGCTACTCAGACCCTGTTTATGCTTTCAGTCCCCAAAACAGGGTGATTCATAGCACCACTCAGCAAAATAATAGTAACATTTCAGCCTTGTAGGTCTGTTTTTGTGATTTAGCAGAACCTTTCCATCCCTGATAACCTTTACACAATGAAAGCTTTTTCCAAACAGTTCAAATGCAGAGTGTTAAGAGTTTTTTAACGACTTCTCCGACTGTAGCCAGTTTGGTGCTTACAATCCATTTTTTATTGAATGTTAGAAGCATATCAGATTAACCAAACTAAACAGTAAAAAGAAAATAAACCCACAAAAAAGTCAAGGCCTTCCTAAAAAGGAAAAATACTACATAAATACAAATTTAAAGCTTCAGAAAACCAAAATGTTAAACTAATGTCACTTCAGAGTATTACTAGATACTGTTTGGAAATAAATTCGGTTTATTCTAGTCTAGATATTACCAGCAGCTTACAGAAGGACAGGGTATTAGATTCAGTTTCAATAAAAATGCTGGAGTACACTTCTGATGAAGAACCTGTGGTGCTGCCAAAGCAGCAAAGATCAAGAGAAAACAAAAAGCGAGGAATTTCAAGAAACCCAGTGAAATAGACTTCTATGTATCAACTACAGCAGTTGACCTGGAACTTTTGGGGAAAACAGCACATGCTTAAGCAAAGAACTTACAGTAACTTCTTGCCTAAAAATCAGACAAAATTGCATTAATGGCAATGTTTCCACAATTTACTGCCTTTAGAAAAATATTTGCTAATTCAAATGCAACAGTTGTCTTGTTCCTCTGGGTAAAACATTAAACCTGCTGCTTCCAAACAATGAAATCTTACCTTGCTTTTCCGTAGTCACAGGAAAAGAATTTCACCTCTAAACAGGTCAAATAACACCACCAACTACCGTAACACATAACTCACTGCAGTGCAAAATAAGGCAGGTCATGATCCCCCCTACTCTCAGGAGCCCTCAGATCTAACACAGGAACAGGAGTTTCTCCCTTTCAGCAAATTGCAGAATATTACTTAAAAGATGTGACTGCTCTCCTTTCCTGCCTTGTGGTCATGGAATCAAATTACAAGGTGCATTAATTCACTGACCCAAACCAAAACACTGAGTTGTTACTTTCTGTTGCATCCATGAGCTAATCTGATTCACTACTGGCATGTCCAGTGCTTCTGAAAGAGAACCGGGAGGAAAGCACCACACAGTAAGGGAAGGAAGGAAAGGAGGCAAACCTCAGAATTTGGAGCAGCCCACAATGCAGTTAAAACATGAAATTCATTATTGCAACATAAGGCATTAGCTGAAATCATAACACGTGAGAAACTAAAAGTGCCACATTTCCCATGGCAGTCACTTCTACCATGACACTTGTTATCCTGCAGTTGCCTGGGGAACTAGATCAGGAATTGATATGCTGAAAAGAGCGTCTCCAGATGAAAGGAAGTTCAGCCACATCAACTCTTTGCTAAAGTTCAGTGTGGCTGTAAAAGCAGCTGTGCAGGTTACAAGGTGGGCAGCAGAACAAAAGTGCCCAAGGGTCAAAAGCAGGGTGGGAAGATGCTTTGGGTTACAGACCGATGCTTTCTCTGACCAAAGTGTTGGGCACATTCCACTGCAATGCCATCATTCACCTCCAGAAAACGGAAAGCGTCGAGATAAACTGTGCTGTCAGCAAATGCTCTCACACACACTGGAGCCGGAGATGTCGATAATCTTACAGGGACAGTATGCAAAGGAACATTAGGAGGACAGGCTTTCTGCTCAGGCACAACTCACTGAGCTACTACTGCCCAACCAGTGACCCTTGGCCATCAGAGCCACTGCCTCTGCCAAAACATGACATGTGAGCTGAGTGGCCCAACTGCAGATGCAGGAAGGTGGCACTTGGTGCTGCACAGAACGACGTTGAAAGGCTGTTCAGCCCCTACAGAAGGGCACAACTCAATGGCCCTGAGTATTGCTGCAGTGCTTCAGTGCTCACCCTACTTCCTGCATCAACAGCAGACCGTAATGACTGAAATGCAGGTCTCAACAGTGTGTTTATGCAAAGGGCTATAGATACATGGTATACACATTAAAACTCTTCAAGTCGGTGTTTTCTATCTTGTCTCCCATTTGAAAACAGTTTGAAAGATGCAGATTTGCAGTAAATACACACAGCCCTGCCACAGCTCTGTAACCAAGAACTAAAAAACACACCACCAGAACTGAATGGGCCACAGAAACCTGCAAACACTTCTGCATGAAAATATTTTCTTCCTTAAATACAAAATCAGCATATTGTTAGTGCCATTTAGAGGAGACACTAAGATGCTGCTGCAAGCACTGTTGATTCACCTGCCTAATGTTTCAGCATGGTCTTTTTAATTGCTCATTTTCATAAATTAGATGTCAAACAGATGTTTGCCCCACTTATTAAATAAATTACCAGCAGAAGCATTTAAAAATGTTTCTAATGATATATAGCAGAGTTCTTGGGATTAGTTATTTTCTAAAAAAAGGAGACTTAAAACATCACCTTTGAATGGCATCTATACTGTAATTACAAAGATGCTGGAGTACAGTAATCAGCATTTTGTATTTATCAAATGAATGCTCAAATGTTCAGGCACATCTCCCATTACCACTGTATGACCTGCTCTCCTCGTGCAATGTTCAGCATCTGTCCTCTGACCAATTTTATCAGCTAGGCATCCAAGAAAACCGAATCAAACCATTTCCTTGGTGACTAACAACCTGAACTGGCTTGGGATGCTNTTATGGAAGGGCAGAGAGATGGTTCCTACCCTGGATCTGTTCAGAAATACCAACCTGCCTGGTTTACCCCTACCCTATGTTCCCCCTTTTTCTCCTGGTGGAAAAGGGAATGTTACATCTATTGTAAGAGAAGGAGGGGTGGGGGGAGAAAGGTTGCCTTCTAAATGATGCTTCCCTTGCAGTTCTGAGCTTGATAGTTAGAAAATAAACCCTTTATGTTCTTTATTTATAGTTTTGCCTTGCTTCTTTTGTCTGTGACCAGTTTTATTTTATTTTCCAGTTTTATTTTCCAGTTTGTTTTTTTTTAGTTTTCTCCTTCAGGAGAAGTTGGGGTGGGTCTCTGGCATCCAGCCAGGGTCAAACCACGACAGATGCTCAAGACAAACTTCAGTCAGAGGCAATCAAGCAGCTTCTCAATTATCTAATTGTTGTCCCATTAGACAACGATTAAAGTTTTAAGACAGAAATGAAAATCTGGAGCAAGGTCTTCTCCCTTTCAGTAAGATAAACTATATATTAGTTTGGCCACAGCATTATCTACTCCTGATTGACAACGCTGTCTCAGTGAGACAAATCCTCTGTTTCTAAAACCCTCTTTGAACGTATCAAGTTATTCCTGAAAAAATCAGAGTAGTGAGACTTGGGCCATTCAGTGGATAACTATGATCATAACTGGTGGTTATGAAACAAAACTGTACATTCACACCGAAGCAATGAATGCCCATGGAAATCTCTGAGCACTTCATAAACTGCACCAAAAGCTGCAAATGTATGTCAACAAAAACATTAGTTACTAAGAAGACACTTCTGTACAAGACAGCTTTAACTGAAAGCCACTTCCATTTTCAGTTTTAATAACCCATTTTACTAACGAATACATTTGCATTAGAACACCTAAACAATCAATTATCAGAAATGGGATTACATGAATTAAAACCCTGATCTGATTCTTAGGCAAATCTTTCACCACAGCAAAACAACTTTCCATCCATGAGACAACTAGGTAGACAAAGCTATCCCATTCATGAAAAACATCCTAAAACACAGATCATGCAGAGCTTGCAATGATTACTGCATATAGAATTTCATCTTTCTTGTCATGTGAAGACTCTTTAGCCCCAATACTTAAAGTAACTGACTGTGTTTTTCCAGAACACTGGTGTTTCTTTTTATGTAATAAATATTACAGTAGTCAATCTGCAGGAATTCTGTCCTTTGATGGAACCAAACTACATACCTGATAAAAAGACAGTTGACATTCTCTGTGATAAACATTTATATCCAGCTAAACATAAAAAGGTAGTTTTACCTTTTGTTTCCAAGAGCATAGATTTTTAAATACCCCACAAACCAGGCAACCAGAATTCTCAGGGGAAAACCCCACAGAATGCATAGGGGTTTATATGCATTACCTGGTAGTAAATTTAGATTAAAATACATTCACAATCTAAGAAAACATTCAAGACATTTATAAGTTACTATCTCCAAACTACATTAAGAGCAACAAAACATTTAGGAACCATGATAAAACTGTCAAGACTACAATCAGTGTGGAAAGAGACTCCATAAACAGACTTCTCTTGGACATCAAAGTCTACAGAGGGCTTCCCATGGGGAGCAATTTATCACATCATATTACTAACACATCCTGCTAGGGAGATGGTTCCTTGTGGGACTAATTTAACTAGACATGCAGGCACCTAAACCAGTTTGAGATGCCCTGAAACATCCTGTTGAGCTTCTAGATGCAGCTGCTGGAGGAGACTGGTCTGCTGCAGGTCCCAAATTGTACCTTCTGGCCCACACAGGAATCACTCGGGCATCACAGATACATCTGGAAACAGTTGAGATGGTTTAGGGTGTAGCTTAAAATCTAGAGAACTAGATGAACTGACTCCTTAAGGAGTTGTCTGAAGAACTAAATGGCCTGTTGGGTAATGCTATGATCTTGTTATACCAACTCCAGCTTTCAACATAATTCCTCACTGACAATGCCTTCCAACACAGAATTCATTTTTGAAGTGAGAATCTAAAAAGCCTCTAAACCAAAACGGAGTCAAGCACTTCTGCCTACACCAAAACACACCAATCTCTGTTCCTCACAATCCCTGCCACAACAGTTTTTATTCAATACACTTCCATTACCACTGGTGACATTGGGATCCTTCTTTCCTATGAACTGTACAACAGAAGAAAGCCCTTGAAGAAAATTAGTGAAGAGAAACTGTGACTGTCTCCACTGCAACACACAGGACTCAACATTAACTCTGCTCCATTTGGAAGTGTTCAGAGCTGTCTTCAACAGGATTATAAATTTTCATTTGAAAAGTCTCAAGAGACTCATCACTTAAAAACCACCACAGAAGTCTTCATACATTCTCCTTTTATACAGATGAATAAAGATGCCTCTGTTTATAAAGAAAACTTTCTGTAACTGCCATAGCAGTGCAGTACAGCTCAGTGGAGTTTAACAGACTCAAGTACAGCACAATTTTAGAAATTCCTCACATCCATAAATTTACAGGAATTATGCGTGTGAATGCTGTGCTTTACATACTCAATGGCAATCAGAATACAGAGAGTTCCACCTGCATTCTGTGGCCTTCACTATGTGCCACTTCAAACTGTATAAAAAGTACCACTGTTTCAAAGTATTTATTCAATTTCATCTTTGATTCCACCAGAGCACATTTTTAGAAAACATGACCTCAGTCCTTATTCAGTGGCTTAGAATATCAATTATAATCTGAGCAGCACCTTAAGAACTCCTCCATAATTTCTAAGGTCCATAGAAAATCCATCAACAAGTTGAAAACTCCTCACTTTTAGAAGGCAAAATCCCTTATTGCTTAGAACCAAACTGTTCCATCAGTGTTTCAATGCAGAATCTACAAGGGTTCTAGTTCACCAACACAAATATTCATGATATTTACAATTCAACTGCTTGTTTCTTCCATCATAAAATGCTCTACATTCAGCCAAAACACCCATATTTTTGCATGTTTTACTACCTTAAACATTCATGTATGTACAAAGACCACTGCAAATGCTTTTGAACAGAAATCTGTGAAAAGAAAAAAAGTGCTCACTTTGAAGGCTCCTGACTAGAAAAATTTCAAGAGCTTATGCTCAAAATCCAAAGCTCAACACAGGCTTTTAGGACTCTGGTCACTGACACTGCAACTATCCACATAAAGTAGAGAGACTGCTTAGAAACAATTAGTTTTCATTAACTGGAGTGCACATAACACTGCTGACACAGGGCCAGAGCCTTACTCGGCAGGAAGCAGAGTCTGTGCCTCATTACTCATATCTTAAAGCTGACAATGACAGTGATCAATACATGAATTAGGAAACCAGCTTTTGAATAACTAAATAAATTTGATTGTTAAGCAGGAAGAGAAATGTTTCTCTAGGACACTAGTGCAGGGGTATGTATTCACAGCACTCACAGTATTCACAGTATAGATAAGGCTGGAAAGGACCTCAAAGATCATCTAGTCCAGCCTATAGTCCAACTAAACCCAGTGTCTACATACTGCAATATTCCAGGAAAACTGTGGCAGCAATGGTAACTCCACTGGATGAGCCAGACATCTCTCAGCACCAGGCTGTACAGCCTTCCTTCTAAGGAACACAAAAGGTAAGTCCTCAAGTTGTTTTAAGCCCATTACTATTTATCAGCAGAACTTAAGACTCACAGCTGTAAGGTTAATCATGAACACCAAGAGAGCAAGTCAAATTAAATCATTTTCAGAGACAGTAAGTTAAATTTTCTGCTAGTGCTGATTACAGGTGTATTGACAAGGCTACTGACAATAACAGAAATGAAGCAAAGCACTCTGAATTCAGTTTGGGATTCTGTCACACTCTCCCTTTTCCATGTTTTTTGTCTCTCTGTAAGTATCTCTTTTATTGCACATTTCATGAGACAGTTAGCTGCATAAATGCTTATCTTGATGCCAGTTGGGCAGCAGTCTTTTCAGAGGCCAGTTCTCAAAATAATTTTTAGCTCTCATGCTTTTAACTTTCATTTGTTTACTTTCTCACAAGGCTCCAAGGTTGTCTTCAACCTGAATTTAGAATATTCACCAAAGCATTCATGCACCAGCTAAAACCATGGCTTTCTGATCTCAATTCCAATTAACCAAAAGGTGAGGCAGCTAAGCTAACATGTTCCCACACTGATGAAGTGAATAAAACCAAACTCAAACAGAGCTTATGTCAGTCTTCTACTGGTAGCTAGAACATGCCTCACCTATACAATTTACTATAAAGATATTTGATTGAGAATCAACTGTTTTATTTAATAGACATTAAATTAAAAATAAGCAAGAGTCTAACACACTTTCCCAGCTCCTCCTCAACAGCTTCCTACTCAACATCTTGCTCAGGTATTTCTAGGTTTTCTACCACTCAGTCACAAAACCGTTGAGGTTGACAGGGACCTCTGGAGCTCATCTGGTCCAATCTCCTGCTCAAACAAGGACACAGAGTGGGTTGCCCAGGACCACATCCAGACACCTTCGGGGTATTTCCAAATATGGAGATTCCACCACCTCTCCAGACAACCTGCTCCAACACTCAGTCACCCTCACAGTACAATCCTTAAATTCAGCCAGAACCTCCTGTGCTTCCATTGGTGGTCACTGCCTCATCCTGCCACTGGGCACCACTGACAACAGCCAAGCTTGACTTTATTTACACCCTCCCTTCCCAATGCACCGATGAGACTCTCACTCCGAGTTTTCTTTTCTGAACAATTCCAGCAATTCTCTCAACGTTTTCCTCATGGGAGAGAAGTTCCAGTCCTATAATGATCTTAGTGGCCTTTCACTGGAGTCCAACCTACTGGTTGCTATTCTGTTGCTTTTACTTGGGAGCCCAGAACTGGACCCATCACTCATCTCATCTAAACCAAAATTCTTGTTTGGTACTTCTTAAGATTTTTATTCTACTACAGACAGAGAAGTACATAGTTGCATCTTTCCAGTTCAGAGCCCATTTCACTCATCAGTATTTTCCTGAATGCTTCCTCCAATCTGCCCTTTCCTACTTCTGCTGATTTCCCACTGGATCCAATTGCCCAAGTTCTGCTGCTTGTCTTCTATCTGATTCCTCCTCTAGCTACTCATAAAATCCATCAAGCAGCATTCTACTGCATCCAACCCCCAGTCCTTCAACCCCTTTTCTAATCCCTCATTAGAGTCATCCAACAGCTGATGATCCCTTAATAGAAAACCAAAGAAAGATGCACATAATTAAAATCTGAGCTGAATTAGTCCCTTAATACTGTCAAAGAGGAAAAATAACTTTTAAAAATATTAGAACATTTACATACATTATAATAGACATTAATCAACATCAAGACACTCAACAGGAAGACAGCTTTGTTTTTCAAGTACACTTCTTGCAGTTTTCAGTATGGAACTTTCCAGCAGTAAATACTGAGCACAGGATCTGTTCTGCTTTATAGGTCAGCATTTTGCTGAGCAGAACACACACAGAGACATTGTGTAAGAACACCAGCACCTCTGAAAAGACCTTCACTAGAGCAAGGAACATCACAAGTCAGAAGACACTCAGCACTAAGGTGAAAAGGAAACCTTATCACATATTGTTCCCCTTAATGAATGCTTCCTAAATGAAGCATCCAGGCCTCAAGAACTTTTTAATCTGATTCTTTAGGAGCTCTATATTCCAAGCAAACAAATTACTGGAATTTGGGGGACAGCTTGTATCTGTAGCTGCTCTTATCCTGACACAAGAAAATCACAGAATCAACTAGAGTTGGAAAAGACCTCTGAGATCATAGAGTCCAACCTTTGATCTAACACCACCTTGTTAACACTGTAACATCCAGTATCTTCTGAATACCTCCCAGGGCAGCCCATTCCAACGCCCAGTCACTCTCTCTGTAAAGAACTTCCTCCTGATGCCCAACCTAAACCTCCCCTGGGGCAGTTTAAGACTGTGCCCTCTTGCCCTACTGCTGGTTGCCTGGGAGAAGAGACCAACCCCCATCTGGCCACAACCTCCTTGCAGGCGGTTGTAGAGAGATCATTCCTGCTATGACACAAGCCCAGACTGACAGCTATGCTGCAGCAGTTATAGGTGACCTGCCCAGTTTAGAGGTTCTCAGAGTTTTAGCTCTTAATTTATTTAGAGATCAAAAGAGATTAAATTCAACAAATAAAGTTCACCCGCTCAAATTCTTGAGAGGAAATTCCAGTATAAACTTTGCTGTTGAATGTTAGTTCCTTCCAATGTACAGACAGAGCAGTCATGATTATATGGTTTTGTAAATCAGGCCTTCCAACAAAATATGAGTTGGCAAAGCCATATCTGTTCTGTACTATAAAATCAACGAAGATCCAGGCATGCAAAAACCATTTCAGTTGTTTACCTCATTTTCAGAGCTATTACTAATAAAACTGCATTAGCTATGGGGGTTTTTGTAAGAGTAAAGTTTCAGCAACACTTTAGATACACAAAACCAAAACCAGTGGATTACTTACCAAAGAAATCAAATGAAAAGGGGTCCCTTCCACCAAAAAACTCCCTGAATACATCATCTGGGTTACGGAATGTAAATCCAAAATTAAATGCATTATCGTGATGGTTTCCACCTGCAAAAAAAGAGTTAAATCTCAATTACCTTCACATGTTCTTACTAATAAGAAAGTTCAGGCGTATATGATATTTGAATAATTCAAAAATGCAAACTATTTCTAACATTTCCCTTTCAGGTATCATTCAAGTCAATTACACACTTTATAGTTGTTTCTCTTTCCCTGTTTTCATATAAAAGCTTTTACAACTAGAAAAATTGTAAAACAGTTGTAATCTGGGTTTTTAGAAGATTGGAAGATTCCACCAGAATAGAGAAAGCAAAGAACCACTGGCCGTTAACATACCTCCACCTCCATTTATTAGGCCTTCTTTTCCATATCTGTCATAGATGTCCCGTTTTTTAGCTGCAGGGAGAAGTTATATTATCGTATCAGTAAAAAGGTACATTGATTTTTTTGTGGAAAAAAAAAAGTACTTAGTTGGTATTCTCAATTTAACACGTTCTCAAAGCTGGTTTATTTAAGAACGTTCTGGCATATAACTGCTGAATGTTTTTAATGACAATTGTCAAAGCTATTCAGGTTCAGAGAGAACAGGTGTTAAACTTCAGACATAGTAACATTAATCTGCAAAAGTTCCAGTCCTGTGGTATCAGAAAAAGTGATAGAAGGACAAACTTCACAGGGATGTTTGCCTTGGAAAACAATACTGCAGTTGTCTTCTTTATACAGGTACAAAGCTTTAAGGCTGTAAAGGCTCTGGAATTCAACCTCCTCCTCCATTTAATTCTAACCATAAAGTTGGTCAGATCCTGTCAGAACAAAGCCCTGATCTCATCCATCTCCAAGAGAAGATTCTACAGTCTCTCTGGAAAACAGTTCCAATGCTCAAGTATTCTTACTCTAACCATTATCTTCCTTCTATCCAACTCACAAACTTTGACCATTGCCTTTTTTCCCTTTTATTGCACAAGAACGAGCCCATTGTGGGAGAGTTATGAGAACGGAAGAACAGTGTTTATACGAGCAACTGCAAAACACCTAAAATCAATTACAATCCCTTCTTCTAGCTCAATAAAGGAGAATGAAGTGACATTACAAAATGCCATGGAAGGATGTGACTCAAACTGCTTGCTCTCTATTATTGTAGAAAGCAGAGTGACTTAATTTCACTGCAGACCAGTCTTACAGAGAAGGGAGAAAAATCAGCTCTACATTACTGCAAAGGCACAGCTGGTACTGGAACCTGAAGAACTTAAAAAGGCAGATCTTTGGCTTATTTTGTTTGCACTGGCATTGAAGTATCAGCCAAAAACCAGTCAGGGCATCTGATTTTAGAGTCTCAATTTTATCATGCTTTTCCCACAGGAAAGCCTTCAGTGAAAGATGTGTTCAAAATTTAAATAGCATCACTGAAAGAACATGCAGTTACCTCACACAGACTTCTGACTCACAGGAATTAAAATTCTATAGAATGGTCATCACCTCCAAATAATAGAAACTTGCAATAAGTTCACATGCACACAAATCCCCAAAGCTTGGGTGATTACCCATCTTGCCTTCTAGGCAAAGAAAGGAGGTTAACCTACCCAGCAATGTAAAAAGACCAAAACAGTAAGGCAGATAAACTGCCAGAAGCAGGAAACCACAAGGACAACCTAAGGGCTCACAAAGCCTGGAGTTCCTCTTGAAAAATGTTACATTTTTGAAGCCACGAAGGAAGTGTGTTTCAATGATCACCCAATTTTCAGTATTCTTTGTTTATGTAACCCCTTACAAAATTATTCCTCTGCCAAAAATCTGTCCTCACTGAAGCCTGTAACAGAGTCAGAAAATTTCATTACGTCTGCAGAACGGCTGACTGCCTCTCAACTGCTGGGCTGAGGATTTTGGGTATCCCTGCTGCACAAGTGATTGTTAAGACACCAGTAATTTAGAATTTGGTCAAGATTCAAAAACTGGAAGCACTTTTAGATGTTCTAAATTCTAGCAGTTACCAAAGAACTTAAAGATCTGTGTAACAACCAGTCCGGTATCCTATTTTTGTCTTGCTCAAAAAATTAGCTTAATTAGGTTAAAGTCCTCTAGAAGACAAGTATACAATGAACTGACAATAAATTAAGTTCTGTTTCTCCCATATCAATTCAGTACCAAAACCAAGCAAAGAAACAGTGTGTGGACTGCAGGCCCATAAATCAGACTGAACTCAGAGGTAATCTAAATGTGCTTTAAATATAGCTTTCCAATGCTCACTGTCTCAGGTGAAATCAAGGACACTTCAGAAATAGCATATAGACAGCTGCAGTCAATTACAGAGGAAAATAATCAAAGTAGCTTAAATCACTTTGTTATGATTCAGACTGCTTCTGCCAGAACACTGGCAAAAGTTAATGATACTCTTCCAGCAAAAAGACCTGGGTGAACTGCGAACTGCATTCCTGCACCTCATGGCTTGAGCTAAGCACCTCTGTTAGAACAATTAAAAATAAACACTATCTGTATCACAGTGGATTGAGTTTACCAAACTCACCCAAGCACAATCCGAATTTTCAGCAAGGTTTGCAGCATGCTTGGGCTTTGTCAGGACTATTTACCCTTACAAAAACTAAAAGCAGTAGTAAAACTAGTTTGGTTACTCATCTAGGGAGATCCTGAAACCTTTGTTTCAAAAATTCTGCTTATTCTATCTTATTTGCAGGCTTCTTTCTCTCTTCTTTCTTTTGAAAAGGAAGTAGTCAAGCTGGATGGTAAAACCAAAGTTACAACATCCCTTCGAAGCATCATACATCAACACTTTCAGTCTGACACCCACAAGACAGAAAGGCAATTCAAGATCCCTTTTAAAATACCTACCATCTGATAAAACTTCATAGGCCTCAGCTACTTGTTTGAATTGCCGTTCTGCCTCATCTTTATTGTCTGGGTTCTTATCAGGGTGCCATTTTAGTGCCAACTTACGGTACCTAAGTGGAAGAAAAACAAAGGATTATTTTACTCTGAAATGATGGAAAGTGCTATACAAACAAAATGGTTCAAACAGGTTGTCAGGGATGAAAGTATTTAGAAATTCCCTGTTGATACCAGTCTACATGCAAAATAGAAAGCAACAGATTCTGCAGGTACACAAAGAACAACCTACTCAAATATTCTTTAAAGAAAAAAGTAGGTTTGGGATTCTTCAGTTATTTTGAAATGATTCCTGTACTTTTCTGAGGATCAACATCTGAAGGATCTAAGTAAAAAACGCCAAAACATCTCTGCTGTGAGCTTCTTATTAGAACTCTACAATTATTCAATATTACAGCCAACCACGGGAAGCACCGAGAGGGATCTGGTACATCTGAAGCACCTGGTACAGTCGAGCTTGATAAAGCTCCAAGAATACACCAACACCAGACTGGGGGAACATCCCAACATCAATGTCTTCTTTGACTGCTACACTTCCACACAATTCCCATCTTCAAATGAAACATTTTAGGCAAAGGGTTCATAACAAGCTAAACTCACACTTAGGTTGGTGTGGAGTGTTTTACACAGTCACACAACACCACAGTTAAAACATTTGAGTTGAAAAAGTAGCACGTGCAGGAATTCGCAAAAGAACAAGGGAGGACAACAGAGTGTGAATCCAGAAACCATGGAATTATTTGTCCCTTAAAACAGGTAACACATACACCAGTGACACTCACGCTTTTTTAATATCCTCTGCTGAGGCATGCTTCTGCACTCCCAGGACTTCATAGTAATCCACCATGGTTCTGTGGCTGTCTTGTTAACAGCAGCTGAGCCTTTCAAGTCCTGGAACAACAACAACAACTTGTAAATTAAGCCTGTCCACTACTGCTACTTAATAAAAGTCAGGTAAGAGCCTTGCATCTTCTAGTACCAAACCTGACCTGAGAGAGATAAAATTCAAGTGTTCCAAGCTCCCAAAAATAAAAACGCTTTATTTTAGTGACACAGACCAAACAATTACTTTAATTCTGATTTTTATATTCTTTAATCCCACTGAAGCACAGTATACAGACATATGTAAACATAAGTTACTGACAAATATTAGGCTGAAAAGCCAGATTTAATCAGTATATTAATATGAGTTTGTGGCTCAAGTTCTGATGTGTATATATGTTAACACCTTTGAACACAAAAGAAACCCCACACATCATGTTCACCTAATGTCATCTATGACAAGCGTCATGTCTTAAACACGTATGAGCAGAAACAAAGGACTCCTCTTTCATATCTGCTCTTCAGAACACGACTTCCACTGAGATGCTCCCTTCTGAAAAGCAATATATTTGCAGGCCTTGGAAAACTAAAACTCCACCTATTGATTCCAATAAGCCTTTCCTGTACTCAGACCTTGAAAAAAATTTGGATGTTGCCAAAGCTACTGAATACCATTTGCTTCCTTCATGTTTCCAACAGAAGCACACAACCAGGCGAGACTGCTCAAACCCCAAGGTTAACCAACCAACTCAAGCACAGAGTCACCTAGCGTTTCTTTGTATGAAAGAATAAAGTTTACACAAGAGTCCTAAGGAACCTACAAGCTAAAAGAAAAAGAAATTTCAAGACTGACAGTTTCTTGTCGATATTAGAGAATAATTAATTACCTGTACCAGTTACATTAACTATTACTGCAGCTAAATGACCACTAAGAAGCTTTCCCAAAGTCTCAAGATTGTTTCATGTCTTCATGCAAAGGCTTGTTCTCTCCACCACTGTAACAAGGCTCCATTCTTGCAAAAGTTCCAAGCACCTTTCCACCCTATCACTGCTGCTGGTTTCTCCCAAGTTTTATGAAGAAGGAAATCACTGACATTTATCATGAGTTATCAATTTGCTGCAGAGAAAGTTACTTAAATGCACTCAGAACACAACAGTGCAGCAAGGTATTAGTCACATTTTCTTATCTCGAGCATTAAGAACAAAAATTCATTGAAATAACTTCTCTCCCCTCAGTCATGCAGTGTTTTTCATTTTAGCCCAGGCAAAGTCTCATTTTCCCATTCTTTTACATAAATGCTGCAAGAAGCAAGCATGACATAGCCCAGTGAAATATTCTCAAATTAACTTATTGCACTACTTTTACATGTACCTTTCAACATCCTGGGATACAAAATATTAAGGAGATACGTACTTCCTTTTAAAATAAATTGGTACACATTCAAAATATGTTGCTGCAGTAGGTCAAAGCTTAATTAAAATTTAATTAGGGATGTGGTTACACACACATTTCCTCAAATGTCAAAACCAGTTTAAGAGATTCCCTGCCAGGCTGCCTCCCCACTCCAAAGTACTCATAGAAGCAAATGTATTGGAAGAGCAGCATGTGTTTAAAACTAGGGTGGTTTCAGCAATCTACTTAACTATACATTCCTAAAAGCACAAAATTAATGTGTAGCAGGTAAACAGACCTCTAATTGACTTTGCTCCGAAAAAATAGTAAGGGTGTAGTCAATATTGTGACCAACGCCAAAGGAAGTTGGGAGACATACCTTAAAATGAACATTAAGAACACCAGTAATAATGTACTAATGGCAGGGTTCAACATGTAAACATACAGACTACCAAAAATATCCCAGAATATTTGCTATCAACTGGCCTTGCTGGTTTTGCTGTTTCCCACACAAGGATTAGAACGGCTCATGAACCCACAGCGTGGGTTAAGTGTGTTATCAAATCCCATGAACAACCCTCACAAGCAACAGCACATAAGGAACGTGCAGTTTACAAAGAGAAACCAGAGGGAGAGAATCTAGCATGAGTCAAGCTTAAGGCTAGAGGTCAGAGACCCTCCTAACAAAAGATTTGAGCCTAAAACTAGTAAGCACACAGCAGGAAGCCATGAGACAGAAGGACATACCATATGGCCAAGCGACTTAAGAAAAGGAGAATACAGAAAAAACAAGACTTGCATTAGCTCTCCTCTCCATTCAGGTACCAATCTTGAAAGGAAAATTTAAGACTCAAGCTTCTAGCTAGAATAAACATGTAAGAAAAGTAATTTAGATGTAAAAAATTAGTCACACCTTTTCCTAGAGAACTCTGTGCACACTGGCAGTCATATTGAAGTTCAGCATCTATTTCTTTAAACATTTTGCTGTTTGTTTACAAACAATGCTCAGTGTTGTTCAGTTCAGACTCAATACAGACACCGATACACACATATCCAGTGACCAAAAACCAATGCTGAGGCAACATGACCACGTCTTAACAGAGGATTCGAGGCATAAAAAGCAACCCCTTCAGGAACAGAGAAATCATTTGTTCCAAAGAAATGTCTGAGGCTTGCATATTCTGTCCTTAGTGAGTATGTCATTGCTCAGCTTTTACTTGTCAGTACAGATGGAATAATGATGGAATTAAGACAAGCCAGCAGCTCTCTAGAGAAAACAAATTGTTACTATGTATTTTCCTTCTCTTAATCAAACAGTTGGGTGACAATAAGAGTTAATCTCTGATTTATTGTTATTTCTATCTGCTAGTTACCATAAAACAGAAACTCTGCTGCTGAAATTTTAGTTATCATAGGAACATCTCTCTTATATGTAAAAAGGCTTTAACAACCCTTACATAAAGAAAATTCATCTGCAGCTTTTTGTCATCCAGTTCAAGAAAAAAAAAATGAAAGTGTCAGCTAATGTTTAACCCCTTGAAAAAAACTTGGAAAAAAGGAAAAAAAGGCACTCACAAATCCCCTTCCTCCCCAAAACACCCAGCACCACTCCTGCACTAGAACAGACCTCTGTCCACAATGTTTTCAAGACAAAATTACTTAAAATATTTACTCAAGGAAACAGCCACCATCAGCTTATAACACATCAGAATATGGATGACCATCTTAGAAAGTGAAAGATGGACAGTGGGGAAAAAAAACCCAACAGTATTTTTAAGGTTAGTAGGAATCTACACCATGAAAATACTTAGATGTTTCAAAGATGCAAAAAACTTCCCTGCAAAAAACCCACCCAACTATCCTAACCCAAATCACATCACAAAAATCTTCCAGCACCACCTTTATCACACAATTTGTCTCCAAATACATAAGCAATGCTCATTTATTAGGCACTTGGGATTTTTTTCTAAAGCCACTAGGAAGCCAGTCCACATTAGCTAATTTCCTGCCTCCATCCACAGAAAATGCTCAAAGTCTAGGAAGAAAAGAGAAGCAAAAAAACCTCCAGCTGAAAAAAAGTTGTCTCATGGCTTTTGTGTTTGCTCAAAAAAATCTGTAGTTCCTTGTGTTGGTAACTGCACTGTGTTTACAGCGTCCTATCAGCTACTCTAACTCCTTCTTTGGAGCATGAAAACCAAACAGGCAAGTGTTTATGTGCACCACAAGTTTCTAGAGTTTATGGATTTCTCAGTCAGCACAGGAGAAGTCAGCTTGGTTCTGGCTTGCGGAACAGTGGCTCTGAATGCTCACACTGACCCAAAGCAACTCGCAGGAGCACACGAGTCATCCTCCCCCGGCCCTGTGCTCCAGACTTACCCTGAAACCCAGCTCATAAACCCTCTTTACAGCTCAGTCCTCAGCTACATAAAAGGCACGAGAAGCATTGCAGAAAACAGATTATGCAGAGAGCCATAAACTTTTATAAGATGAGACGACGAAGAAAAGCAAAGCAAGTAATCAGATGTGCAACCAGCAGGGATGACAAAGCAGCGCCCCTAACTAAATACGGAAGGGAGGAAAGTATCCAAACAAGAAATTCTTAGACCAGCCAGGAGGGAATTCAGACAGCAAGGGGCACACGACCTTTGCAGGCAGCTTAGTCAGAAAAAGTTATCTATTTCTGGCCATGAAGCAATGGGCAGCACAGAGAGTCCTCAAAGAGGCCAGAATAGCTCAAGCTTTGTGACTAGTGCAGTCACCTGGAGAGCCAGAGGGAGTTCCAAACTCCTGATTCATGCAGTCCACAGAACAGCCAGTCATCAACATCCTGTGCAAGTCCTATAGCCATCCAATTCCTAGTACCTGCCTGCTTTCCATGAACACATGTAAAGGATTGCATCCTGCTGGCAACCCGGGAGGAATAAAGACCCTGTTCGGAATCCCCGTTCAGCTGGAGTCTGACCTACCCAACAGCAACTCAGAGATGTCTCTGGGATGCTAACAGATGAAGCACACACTGAGGATCTTTGAGAGTTGTACTCTATGATTAAAAAAATATGATTTTTCATATTCCAAGAGTTTTATTAGAAAGCAGTAAGTGAGCTGGATCTGATGAAATCTTACACTCTTTCAAGGATGAACACCACAGTCACATTAATGCTGCTGCGGATCTCGGGGCCATATTTCCAGCAACACACACACACACTCACACTCTGAAAGTTTTCTAGTATTTTTTCACTTGATTTTTATATAGCTAAGATGGCTTTGCTAATCTTTTTATCATTTACAGTCCAGTAAATTCAGGGACATATATAAATAGTCTTAGTCTTAAAGTAACAAACTTCAGATGATGTTCAGCCACTTCATTTGCTCACAAACTACAGATTTCAAACGCAATCACAAATTTTAATTACTTGCCTTTTCTCTCCATATTACCCACTTTAAAGAGGGCAAATAACCATCAACCATAACATTATTTGCCAAGACCTCCAAGACACATTTGTACCAGAGGTTCAAGGAGCACCCAGCGGCTTGAAGAGGCCACTGTCTTTAATCCAGATACTGGTTATAGGAACTGACTTCTGGTGCCACCTCTGCCCTAAGCAGGACAAACCTCCCACCACTCCTCAGAGCAAAGCACTGCTCAGGCAACAAGCAAAAACATTTCAGAGCACAACTCAGCAACACAGGAAGCCATACAAGTACTGACACCTCGGCCAAAGCCCAAATAAAAACAAGGTATCTATGTCAGTTCCAGCAACACTGAGTGGGATGAGCCGTATGTAACTGAGCTGAGACCACGAGCGCTGCACTCACAAAGATCCACTGTGCCAGATAACACAAAAAGGCCCACACTCCTTACTAGAAAATCTTTATAAGAAGTTTAAGAATGCTAAGAAACAAAGTTACTTGATGAGTGCAATAACAGAACAAGAAAACCTGTATGTTTGTGATTAAACAATCTGACAAAGACATTGAAACAAGGCACCAAAGCAGTGCAGACTAAGGCACGTGAAAAACCTCAGTATTTTTAACTTCTACTTACCTAACCTTAGAAAAGCTGTTAGTTTAACTTCACAAGTTCTTGAAATTTATTGTTTCACAGAAAAATGTACATTTACCATACAATTAAAATTAGCACAATGTAGTTAAATAGCCACGTTTATACTCATTATTTTAATACTACCACAGCATCCCCGGGAGATGAATCTTATTAGATTTTATTAAATGAACATTCCAAGAAGCTTAGTTTAATCTCATGTTTAGAACAAACATCCTGCTTCTATGTCAGAAAACAGAGTGGATTTCAATATAGTAGATATTACACAAGAGGATGTAGTTCATAAAGGGAAAAGGTAGCTCAGCTCACTGCTTTACCTTGCAGCTCATGCTCATTTTTAAAAAACAAACAACAAAACCCCACCACAACGAAAAAGAAACACCTGTACAAGGCTCCCTCACCCCTCAAGGCAAGAATTCACAAAGAACCCTGTTCATTCCTCTTCTCCCCAAGGGCAGCAGGACTCAACTCTGACAAGAACTACAGGACCCGGTCTGTTTTACTGCCAGGCACATGGGAAGCCTGTGGAGAGCAATAAGTAAGAAACTAATCAAACCAATCGACCAACAAAACTGAAAGCCAGAAGAAATCAAAAATCTTTACCTGTGGAAGAAAAGCAAACTGGCTAACCAAAACTGGGAAAGGCAGGTGATCAGTGCACAGGTCACCCTGTGCACTCCCTTGGCTGATACTTCTCTTGCTTATCCTGCCGATCTCTGAGCAGGCTCTGAATCAAGGGGAACTTACTCAGGAGCTTCCCTTAAACTAAAGGAGCATTTTTCCAGAACACAACAACTCAGGTGTCCAAATTTCGAATTGTAATCACAAATACCTGCAACACTGGCACCCTCTCAAAACTAACCACAAAAGGCTGCTTTATACAAATATATATATTCCTATCTTAAAGAATACATGATTTGGGTTTGATTAAGCGATTAAAAACAGTGAAAGCCTCAACTGAAATATCAGTCCCAAAAAGCTTCAGCCAAATAATCACATACAATCAGATAATCCTTCAGAGAAAATAGTTAAAATTATTGTAACTCCTAAAATACTTCAGGAGAAGTGTGCAGAAAATTTAAAGACAAACAGGGGAAAAAATTTCATTGAAGCAAAGAGCAAGTTCTTTTTCAGAGCACTGGGCAAGTTGTCACAGATTCAGACTACATTTTAGGATTGAAAAAACTTCTAATCTAAACAATTACTTTTAATAAAAACTGGCTGCCATGTAGGTAGGAATGGCTTCAGATTTATTATGTGAGATTTAAGATCCTTGTTAAGTACTGGGTCCTCACCAATATCAGTGTGATTTCTGTATTTATTCAGAACAAACAGAAACATAAATGAAACCTACAACTAATAACTGCAGGAGTGACATGCATATGCATGAATTATTTCTTCCCTAGCAGTTCAATAAACAGAAGCAGAATAATGTTTTCATTAAGTTTAATTGTACGAAAAATCTAACAATCATTCAAACGCATTTCAGTCAAAAGAAAAAATGTCACTTAAAGGTACTAATACCCTCAACTACAGTTTCATTTTAAACCTATCTTGAAATAAACAATCGTCACATGCAACAGTTTTGACAGAGCTAAGTAATTTCTCACTAATCCTTCCATTCCTTGAACAAGACAAAGGAAAAGCTGTTGACAGAAAATACTTTCAGGACGCAGCTGACGAGGTTCTTTACAAATGCTATTAAAGAAATGGAGCACTTCCTACTTAAGGAGCACAATGGTACAACATTACACCTCACACAAACTGAGAGAGGACAGAGCTGCACCCCCTGCACAGCCAGAGGCACAGGAGCAGCTCAGCCTCACACGGGTGGCTGCGCTCGGAGCTGAACCTGCTGTGACATTTCCATCAATTCCAGCCCAGGACAATCCCCAGCCTCAGCCCACAGACATCACTGCATCACTGCGTTAAGCACAGATGCAAAACAAACCAAAAACCAGGTATTTCTTTCCTCAGGGCAGTCCACACACTGATAGGAACTCACACATCCTTGATATTAAAATGGTAGTTTAATATATGAAGTTGTTCCCTCTCTCCACATATATTCCAAAACTTCTAGTGGATGAAAGAAGGAATATAGTACACAAAGAAATTTATATATCTATTTAAAAAAAGTAAGTAGCAAAACACATTAGCCCTTGAACTAAAACTCCAGTGTTAGAAACAGACGAACCCTTGCACACTTTCTCCCCAAATCCAGCCAAGATAAAGTAGCAAACTGCATCAATCTAGGAAAGACAGGAGAAAATACCAGAAGGAGAAGCTATGGGGATAAGAACACGCTGTAGTTTGAAAGCACAAGTGCTAAATACACAAGTCTCATGGAGAACAAGGGCAATCTCACAGTATACAGATTTTTACTATTATATATTTTTACTATTGCAGTCTAAACAGTGCTGCCAGTAAAAGCAGCCATTCAAATTTCTCCTCCACTATCTAAGATTATTTAAGAAAATTTAATATTAATTTGACTTCCATTTGCAACACTCTCTTATTCCCCACTGAGAAGGCAGCACAGCAGCCAAGAGGAGGAAACAAAGTTAGACCAGTGTTGTGCTTTAGTTAAAGTTTCAGTTGTTTAAATCTTTTTTTAAAAAAGTAATCACAGAGACAAGATCTGTAAATACATTTAGTCACTGGTCCAAACAAATCTTCTTTGACAGCATAATCCATCAAACTAAACGGTACTTTAATTACCAGGCTCTTGATCATCAGCTGAACATAAAATCCCTAACTGGAATACAAGGATCTCCAAAGAGTAAACAAAAATTAAGGTCAGCAACCAGCAGCGACCGCAACCTCTGCTGAAGGACCCGAGAGACGGAGCCTTGCTTCATTCCAGCTGTTCCCTCTCTGTCAACACCTTGTTCTTACCACCTCTTGACACCTTATACTGTAAAACCTTTCCATTTGATTGCTGACTGACTATGCAACGTAGTGCGCATTAGCACTGTTAAATACATAGTTTTTGCAGTGTTACTGTGTCTAAATAATAGTTTCGAATTCTGAGGATAACAAACTAACCCATTTGTTAGCACGGCTCAGGCCCGCAGCACAGGTTTTCAGCACCCCTGGAGAGCTTTAAGTGCCGACAGGATCGCTGCTCATCAATCACTTCCCAACCCTCTGCCCGCTCTGAATCCAGCAGATCCTGAGGACAGACTCTGCTCCTTACCTGCCACCGCCAATCCCCAACTCGGCTCAGAACTTGGCAACCGCGAGTTCAAAACACCCGACGGCTGCCGACCTCACCCCCAACAAACCCCGCTCCTCACCCGGCCCCGGGTAACAAACACCGAGCACAGTCTGACTAAACTGCTCCCATCAGAGGGGCAACCAGAATCCTCCAGGCCGCAGGAGAACATCAAATCCACCCAGCGGGGCCACCGTGTCCCTGGGGCCACAGCAGCCCCGGGGACGGGGAGTCCCCCCAGCCCTGCCCGGGAAATGTGTCCGACACCAACACCCGAACTGTGCCCTGAGCGCAGAGCCCGGGGCCGGTCACGGCAGAACCGCCGGGACCGAGGGAAAGGAGGGCACGGGAATGGGGCTCACGGCAGGGAAACCACTTGGAGAACGCGCTGAACGAACCGGGGCTCGCCCTCACCCTCTGGAAACTGAAACCGGGGCGAACACCACCGACAACGCGATTTTTTTTTTCTTCCTTCCCTTGCGCCGACAGGGGACGGAAGGTCCCGGGATCCCCAGAGCGGAGCCCCGGGCACCCGCTGCCTTCCCGCTGCTCTCCCGAGCCCCCCCCGCTCCCCAGGCCCGGCAGAGCCCACGCGGCTCCGAGACCGGTACCGGCACCGCCGGGCCCCACACCGGCACTGCCGCTGCCCAGCACAACGGCCCGGCCCCGNCTGTGCCTGGCGAGCCTGTTCAGTGCCCAGCCACCCTGTGGGGGAAAAGCCTTACCTAATACCCAGCCTGAACCTGCCCTGACACAACTCCAGGCCATTCCCTCAGAGCCTGTCCCTGGTCCCCACAGAGCAGAGATCACAGCCTGCCCCTCCTCGGCCCCTTACGAGCAATTTGTGGATTTCATTGAGGTCTCCCCCGTCTCCTGCAGGCTGAACAAACCGAGTGACCTCAGCTGCTGCTCACAGGGATCCTCCAGATCCTTCACCATCCTCATGACCCTCCCTCGGATGCTCTCTAAGAGCTTAATGTCTTTTTTATACCGAAATTCCCTCTGACCATTGCAGACAGAGGTGCATCTCGAAGCAGTCGTACTTAATCCAGGGGGAACAAGTGGCTGGGCTTCTGCATTACAACATACGAACACTGCAGCAGTAATAACATTTCAGTTCTTCATAAACGTGTTGAGAAGCTGCCCCACAAAGTGCCAGCTGCAGGGAAGGCTGGAACTGAGTGCTGAGAAAACACAGAACCTTCCTTTTTTGAGGTGTTTAATACACAAGTGACCTTATCACCCAAATGAGTGCCAAGAGGATGGATGCTCAAGAGGCAACAGGGCAGAACCTGATGCTCACTAAGTTCCACCTGAACACAAAAGAACTTCTTTACAGTGCAGTGACCACACACTGGAACAGATTGTCCAGAGAGGATGTGGAGTCTCCTTCACTGGAGACATTCCAGATGAATACTGAAGAATATTCAGATTATATTAATCATCTGAACACAGTCCTGGGCCATGTGCTCTGGGATGACCCTGCCTGGATCGGGTGGTCCCTGTGGTCCCTTCCAACCTGACCCATTCTGTGATTCCATGAGGGGAAATTCAAAAATCAGTGCCCAGGTGTGGTGGTGAGGGAAAAGGTGAAGGAACAATAATTAATTCTAAGAAACACTCTTTGTAAAGGTGAGTTTGGCTGTTAGAGGCGTGATGACAAAAATGTCTTCACCCTTATGTGTTTAATTGTAGTCTCAAAAATCATAATTCTGGCACATAATTCCTCTGAGGGCATATTTGTCCCTCTCCAGCTGGCACCTGGGTAGACTCTGGTGCCGGGTGAATGTGTTGGACCATCCTCTGAGTTGTATTCCAGTGTGGTTTTCTGAGTGTCATGGCTGAGAGCAAAGTATAAGCAGCCAAGTTATTATTCTATTTTTAAATGTGGACTTTATCCAGACTTTAAATTGCTGTAAAATTACAATTCTTGCCCTTTATTTAAAAAGTGGAGGAGGCTTTAATTTACAGATCACCATAGCGAAGTTAGACAGTTTCCACATCAAAAATGTCTGTTTCCCAAATGGAGACAATTAAAAGGATACTCATTATTTAGGACATGTTTGTGTGGGATTGGGGTCAGTTCAAAACCACAAAAGCTAGTTTGGAATTAGGCAGAGGAAAACTTAAAACAAACTAGCAGGGCAAGTATTTGAGCAATCCTAAGTGTAGGATTGGTGCTTTGGGGAAATATAAGCTTCAGGAGAAATACTGTTCCGTGAGACTTGATGCTAAATTGTGGTCATGGAAACAAGTCCTCAAATTAAAGAGGTAAAAAAGACACTTCACTCCATTATTAGCTGCTCATCAGCAAGTAGCTGTGAAGTCCAAGTTCCTGATCCATCTGGAATGAAAAAGACTCAAATGATTAGTAGGTTAGACGGGCTCCTCCTAACAGGTAAGGTTCAAACCTCAGAGGATTCACAGCCAAGTGCAAAGGCAAGGAGCAGGTCAGTACTGTGTGGTGTGGGACGAGATCATATAAAATTTTAATTTAATGATTTAAACGTTTCTTGATGTGGAAATAAAGAGGTTTTTCCTAAACCTTTCATAACTGATGACAGGGGAGAACAAAGTATGAATAGTACTAAAAGCCTGACCTGACAGTGAGCGAGATAGAAGTAGTCCATGAGGCAGTTATTTTGCTTTATATTAAAGGTACAATGCATGCCAACCATAAAATTTTCTATTTATCCACACACGCAGAACATGGCAAAGCAGCGTGATTCCATATGGGATTACAGGATTGAAATCAAAACTCTGCCTGCATCAATGTAACCAGGCTGCTTTAACACAATTATTACCATTACATTAATGTGCCCATAGGCACAGTCTGTTCTGTGACTCTGGACACATAGCTCTCCATTGGCACTCTTCAGAAACAGGAATAATATTTGGGAAGGCTTAGAGAACAATTCTGCATTTGGAGAAAATGAAGCATTAGAAGTTAAAGTGCTTGCTCACACCTGAGGGCAGAGTGAGCTGTACAAAATCTAGGCTGGCATTTTCTACAGAAAAACACTGAGAACGTAAATAGATGTTTCCAAACAGAGGTATCTAGAGAAACAAAAGATATATGTAAAAAGAAAAATAGAAAATATATTTTAATTGTTTTATGCTCGTTTTTGAAGTGGGATATAAAGACATTTCTTGAGACTTTGCAGAGTGTGTAATAATTTCAGAGAGTCCAGGCTGAGGCTGCCTCTAACCCAGCATCCATCAAACTGCTCCTGTCAAAGAGGGAAGTTTCTATGTCCCACCTGTGGCTCAGGCTCCCCCTTGGTGGGGGTAAATTACTTTGGTAAATGGCCAAGCATTTCTACCTGAAGTCATCATGACAAAGGTTTTACTCTACACATTTTCCATGCAAAGAAGCACTTGTAAATATTTTGGAGAGCTCAAGACCCACAGGATGAATCAGGAAACACCATCAGTGACAGAATTTTATACCTTTTCATCAGCTTCTTGTAGAATTTAACAGAGAAACATAAATTATAGAGTCATTTCAAAAACATGGTCTTGTTTTCCTGGCTTCTGTTTGTTTTCTGATGAGAAGAACATTACTTGTAGGTAAGCAATGAAGGAAATGCTGCTGTGCCAGTACACTCCTTACCTTAGCCCCGGGTGGCAGCGCACACTCCTACCCCTCCAGATTTTCAGCAGGTCAGCTCAGCCTCCAGGATTTTGTCAGGATAATGTGATCTAGTTATCTGTATGTACCCACGCAAAGTCTGCTTCTCCCTGATCACCCAGTGCTCAAAATAGATATTATGGCTATGATTACTTTGCTTTTAAGAGTAGCACTCTGATAAATGACATCTGTAACTACAGTCAGGTATTGCTGAACCACCTTTTTACCTCACTTTCTGTCACTCAAGTCACTGCAGAGCAGGACTGACTAGTTCCCCAAGAATTAATTAAAATTCATTTGACCCATGGTTCGATTTTATCTGTAAATTCAGTCACACTCTTAAGATTTCTCAGAATGAAACTTTAATCATGCTTAGATATCTTAAAATACATAATTTGAAAGTCCTTAAATGAAAACTACCTGTGCCAGTGTTTTTCATGCAAAGGAAGGGCCTTGCAGTCTCTGTGTAAAAAGTTAACACAGATAAACGAGAGTAGGAACTGCATAAGGTAAAGAGCCAAAGCTACCTTACTCCTCAGCAGAGGAAATGTCATGGGAAAGATGCAGGACTTGTAGACAGAGGTGACACAGTAATACAGAGCCACAGAATATCCCGAGCTGGAAAAAAGTCCACCTCCTGGCCTTGTGCAGGACACCACAAGGATCCCATCACGTACCTCAGAGTATCACCCAAACACTTCTTGAACTCTGCCAGGCTTGGTGCTGTAACCACTGCACTGAGGAGCCTGTTCCAGTGCTCAACCATCCTCCGGGTGAAGAATCTTTTCCTGATACACAAACTAAACCTCCTCTGAAACAATTTCATATCACTCCCTCAGGTATTTGGCACCACAGAGAAGAGATCTGTGCCTGCCCCTTCTCTTCCCCTCACAAGGAAGTTGTCACTGCAATGGGATTTCCCTTCAGTCTCCTCCAGGCTGAACAGATCAAGTGCTCTCAACCACTCCTCATACAGCTTCCCCTGAAGGCCCTTCACCATCTTTGATGCCCTGCTTTGGACACTCTCTAATGGCTTAATATCTTTCTCACTTTGTGGTGCCCCAAACTGTCACAATACTCAAGGTGAGGCCACCCCAGTGCAGAGCAGAGCAGGACAATCCTCTCCCTGGCCTGGCTGGTGATGCTTTGTCTGATACCTCCCAGGACACACTTGGCTCTCCTGGCTGCCAGGGCACGGCTGACTCACATTCAACTTGCCATCGACCAAGGCCCTTTCCACAGCTGGTGTCCAGCCCCTCATTCCCCAGTCTATACCCACACCAGGGTTGCCCCATCCCAGGGGCAGAATCCAGCACTTGCCCTCATTAAACTTCAAGCAGCTGGTGACTGCCAGCTTTTAAGAGTAGCACCCTCTAATTTGTTGAGGTCTCTCTGCAGGGCCTCCTTGCCTTCAAGGGAGTCAGCAGCTCCTCCCAGTTTTGTGTCATCTGCAAACTTGCTCAACATCCCTTCAAGTCCTGTATCCATTATGATGACGTTGAAAAGCACAGGGCCTAAGATGGAGCCCTGTGGAACCCCACTAGTTACAGGTCACCAGTCTGATGTCACTCCATTTGCTGTCACCCTCTGTGCCAGTTGCTCACCCACCACATGATGTGTTTATCCAGTGGTGGGCTGGATGTTTTGTCCAGAAGGATACTGTGAGAGACAGTATTGACAGCTTTACTGAAGTCCAAAAGGATTACATAACTGGCTTCATTAACATGTTTAATTTGCTCTACTGATAGGACCAATAAAACTGAAAAGCTTTTAGATTCAGAAAACCTTCAAAGGTATTTGCAAAAGTATAAAGTCAAAGTCTCCTATGTTTTTATGGCTTGCTGCTTGCAGAAGTTAAGGAGCATTAAATCTGATGTTGCTGGCAGAGCATCAACATTCCAGTAACAAAAGCTGATAAGGTCTGGTGGGTCTGTCAAAGCTGGTATCAAAGATCCAGGCAAATCCGGGCTGGTATCCAAGTCATGAGTCAGAATAAACTCTGTTATCAGAGGATCTTCATTGTTCAACAACTTTCAACTCTCACCTGGGAACATGAGGGAAATGTCTCATTCCCTTCTCCTAACTTCAGCTGCCTCAAAATTAAGCATCTAGTTTAAGGCCAGCAACTGAGGAGGGGAGGGGAAGGCAAGGGAGGCCACCTCCAGGACACAATTCATTGCACCCACTTTGGAGATGCATTTCAGTAAAGAACAACCTGCCCATCTCTGCCCCTGGGCTGCCCCTCTTCATCGGAGGGGCCTCAACAGCCACCTTACAGACGGCTGAAGTGAAGTGAGATGAATCCAGGCCTAACTGGTAGCTATAACCTAATGATGGAAATAATGTGGCACCATTCCAGGAGGTATTAGCAATTCACATAGTTCCCAGATTCTTTTTTTAAGTCATCTTTTATGATTTATGGAGGTCAATTATGAAAAGCCCATCAGAACACAAGAAATGCTTTAAAATGCTGCATTAGAGAGACATTAATATTAGTCCTATTGAGGTGGTAATGGCTGCAGCCTTCTCGGCCTGCTGCTCTGCCCTGCTGCTTAATGCATCCAGTTTTTCTATTTACAGATTCTATTTTAGGTATTAACAAAGAACATGAGCATATGTATCAGACAGTTCTCACATCATTTAATTACAGTATTGCTGGCAAAGTAATTCTGGAAAGTGCCACTTAATTAAATACAAGCATTAACTTTTTGCTGATAGCTTATCAGAAACAATTAGACTTGAAACATGGGCAATGCACCTACTGTTGAAAACTTTCAGCAGAAGCACTAAAAGCACAAAAAAACTAATTTTACTCAGCATTCTCCATAGCTTTTCTGCCGAGCACAACCTCAATTTCCATTGGTGCAGTGCTTCTTAGGTAATCTAGAGGCTGCAAGTTTATCTGAACTCCTCTTTGTAAGCAAATGCCTGAGCCAAGTGGATGCTTTCGAAAGCAGTTAAAGTATCTCAGGGGTTTTGCCAATTCCTCCTGCAGCCTCAGATATATTCTGCTGATTATTTGGGGTCTGCAGAAAACAACCCAGGAACTGTTGTAGGGAGTCAGATCTCACAGCTCATGCCAAGTGCTTATTCCTTGCAAGGACAGCTGGATCAGCATTTGCTTTATCATTAACTTGATCAGGGATATGCTATCTTATCCGCATGCCAATGCCAAATACTATTAGTTCATTCCATGTAATTTTTCATCAATAGCCAGATAGATCTACTAGGTAATTAGACCCAAAATACCTCTGCAGAACGTTGCTGCTGTTTGCCCAAAAGAGCAGAGAGCGAAAACAGTTAAAGCTGTAACATAAACAATTATTCTTAAAGAAATGAAAATAATTACTCTTAATTAAAGATACGGGGGCTAGAAGGAAACAATGCCTTCAGAAGGTTTGTTTGACAACATACAGCAAAACGACATAGCAACTGAGGAGAGATGCTTTTCCCAGGTCTAACATTTGGGCAAGCAGCAGTAGCAAGATGATCTGAAATAACACCATCTGGTGAATGAATGCCTGTTTCCTTCTTCAGCAAGCAAGAACTATGTGTGACTCTAAACAGAGAATAAAATAGAAATAATGCAAAACTACTTTTCAGTTAAATGTTACACAGAATGAACAAACATCTGCTCTGGGAATGCAGAAAAGAATGACGTTAAATATAGTAGGACATTTGAGCAAGCTGCTCCTATAAATACCTGAACAAACCCTGCAAAGACAATATATGTTTCCTACAGAGCTGTGGACAGGGAAATTTAGTCTCAGACTGAAGAGCAACTATTCTGACAATAAACGTAGCAACAATTTAACCATCACACAAGTTCATCCCTGGACAGCATGAAATCAAGCTGCAGGACATCTGTGTCTGTCTCTATGTCCCATTGGTGCCAGACAGAATTCCCGTGTTTCTTCTGTTTTGACTGTCTGAGATGCTTTGCTGGGCTCTGGGCTACCCAGGCTCTAGAAAACAGCCAAATACAGAAGTTTGTCCAAGAAGTTGCACTTCCAGATGTTTGATACTGGTGGTGGCAGCAGAAGTGGATACACATTTAGGTGATTTAACATTTAGCACTAGTTCTGTGTTCTTTGCATCAATGTGTAGCCTTGTATCTATAACAAACTGTGAAATTCAGAGCTGAGTTTTTAGGGAGTCTGCTGGTTTGCACTGATAATAGTTATGCAAGAGCCTTGAAAAGTCAAAGCAACACTGGAAATAAGAAAAGCAAAGCCATAAAATCCAACCCTACCTTGTAAGTGCCCCTGATTAACAATTACAGGCATCAGACAAGGAAGACAACTAGTGTCGTCTACTCAGTCCCCAGTCACATCAGAGGCCACAAAAGGTATTTTGAAGATGCTGCTGTGTTCACTAACAAGCAAGTCAGAAAGAAAGATGATTGAAGTTTTGGAGCACATGTCATATGAGGTGAGACTGAGCAAGCTGGGGTTGACACAGATTTCTTAGTACCACCCAGTGACAGGACAAGAGACAATGGGCACAAACTGGAAAACAAGAAATGTGTTTGATCTTGATTTAAAATGTTTTATTGTAAAGTAATGGAACACCAAAAACAGGTTGCTCAGAGAAATCATGGCTTCTTACGAACAGAGACATTCAAAACTTCATGGTGCAAGGTCATAGAATATGCTGAGTTGGAAGGGAACCATCAGGATCAACTCTTAGCCCTGCACAGGACCATCCCCAAGAATCCTTGAGCTCTGTCACCCTTGGTGCTGTGACCACTTTCCTGGGGAGCCTGTTCCAGTGCACAAACACCCTCTGGGGCAAGAACATTTGTCTGATATCCAACCTGAACCTCCCCTGACACAGCTTCAGGCCATTCCCTCGGGTCCTGTCACTGGTCACCACAGAGATCAGGTCTTGAGTGACCTGCTGTAGGTGACCCTGCTTTGAGCAGAGGGGTTGGACTGGGGGATCTCCACACATTCCTGCTGACTTGAACCATTCTGTTCTTTGAAATGGATTCAACTGGTGCAACTTCATAATCACTCTTTGCTTTGTGTTGTCTCTCTACACACATCAGAAATTTAATGAGCTTTCCAGATCACCAGATACATGCTGGAAAACAGGCAAGATACCTGTGAAATTGTGTTTTATTAATGCTACAAATTACAAAATGCCATAAAAGATGAGTTTTCTGCCTTCCTGTTTACCACATTTTTAGTGGCAGGTAAGCTGAAGCATATATGCTGACATTTGTAAGTACTCAAAAATAAACATGCATAATACTACATTCATAAATACTACAGTGGAACTCAAAGTGCAATGAAAATAAACAAGCAAAGGGAAGCAGATAACTGTAATTATCAAAGGAGATAAAAATTAAATTGCACCTTCAGAGGGGTCCATGTATGTGCTAAAATTCCAGAAGCTGAAAGAGACATTTTAGTATGTGCTGACAGAGCAGCATTCTTCACTATGAATTATGAAGTTTTTACCCAAGAAGTTTGGCTCTTTGTAAAGATTCTGAAGATTTTTTCAAAGCACATCAAGGGACATCAGCTGTGTTGTTTGGAAGACACACCGAAACAAAGCTAAATCTCAGAGCTGCACTTTGCCTGACAGAGTGGGAACTTCACAGCTCAAAACCCGAAGGTAAAACTCCCCCTGAAGCAGCAGAACCACAGGATTGCTCAGGTTGTACGAGACCTCCAGGATGACTGAGCCCAGCAGTTCCTGCCAAGCCCACCACTAACCCACGTCCCTCAGTGCCACAGCTACGTGTCTTTTAAACCCCTGCAGGGATGGTCACTCCACCTGTTCCAACACCATGAACTTCAAGACCAGTTAGAATTAACTCCTTTTAGAACCTATTAAGTACTTTAAATCTTTTAACAAGAGACTGCCCAATTTACTACAAAAAATGAAATAAAAGAGTGTTTCTGCAGAGTTTCAAGAAAACTCAAATTATTTTATTCACAAAAGCAGAATTCAATAAAAATAGAGATATCCTGATCAGTTTTACAGACCATGTTCATTTCTTCTCCTTCACTGACAGGAAAAGCATCATGAAAAAAAAGCAACAAGCATTTACACCACAAACCATTATTAACACAGATTAATGTATATGAGAAAATGTTGTGAAGTTTTTGCATATAATAATAAATACAAAAAAAATTACAGGTCCAACAAAATATTCCTCTTCATTTTTTCACGTTTTTTTTCTGTGCTATACCATTTTTCATTGGTGAAAAGAGTATCTGTTGTCCCACTGGCATTTAACAAATAAGTTTTGGTATAAACTAAACTTTACAAGCTCACTGCACTCAAAGTGTCTTCTTTGAATTACAAACTCCTTTATAGGATCAAATCTGGATGTTTGTGCTTTATTACTCAAGTGATGCCAAAACCCCCATCCACATTCCTAACAGTATCAGGAAGCTCTTTTTTTTATTATTTTTTTTAAATTTTATTTTATTACAGAGCAGATCAAACAAAAATAACTGAAGACGTCCTTGTTGTTCAAATCAAACTTTTGTCAGCTCAGCATGAACCTGGAGGGAAAATCTTTTGTAGCTATACAAATGCTCCCTAGAAATCACAAGTGAATTTTGTGACATTTGTGGAAGCCTGGCATTCAGGACCATGAAGGAAGACAAGTGAGATTAAGGAACAAGGCCTATCATTTCTGTTTTAGTTTGTTCTGGTTTTGGTTTGTTGTTTTTTTAATACAGCTAATAGAGCTACAACCCCCACCTGGAAAAATTCTCATTGAGATAAACAGACCCAGTGCTAATTTTATGTCTTTATTCCACTTTTAATGCCATTTAATTTTGTGGAGATGAAAAATTTGCAACGTCTTCCATCATACAGACTGTGACAAAAATGTTTTTAGAACAGGTTAAAGCCCAAATTTATTTGAAAATAAAACCCAATCATAAAATGCTGTCATTTCTCAAAAAGCAGGTACTGAACTAGGAGGATGAAACACTCTAATACAGAAATTTACTTTAAGGGTTGCCTTGTACAGAAACCAACTGTAAATCCACAATTATTACTGTTATTCTGATGGTCAAGTCTACAAGAATATTTCAGGTTACCTGCAGAGTGCTTCCCACCTCTGCCCACCCAAACTCTGGGAGCGTAACAACGGGGAGACAGTTGGCTCTTCTTTTAAAAAACAGAACATCCAGTTTCATATAGAAACAATTCTTGCTACGTAAATGCTAAGAGAGATCGTTTCGACCCTCCCAGCTGCTTAAACATGACTAACTATGCCTATGTTACTTCTCACACCTTTATCTCCTGCTCCTTGAAATATCCAGCAATAGATCATGGAAAAGCAGGAACTCCTGCTTCATCCTCACCCTCTGAAAACTGGCTGCCAAAGGAAAGCCCCATCCTCCTCTGCCTGCGGTCTGGATACGGGAGGGGGTGAGGCTGTTGCAGCTCAGCCTTCCAGCAGAATGAACTCTGGGCTGCAGCTGCTCTCAGTGACCCGCCAGTGCCAGAGTTTCATAGTTCATGTACAGAATATACAAACAACATCAGCAAGTGCTGCGGACCGAAGGAACAAAACGTCAAGAGTACTTTCAGCAAACTCAGGTTCTCTAGGGAAGTTCTCTGCAGTGGTTCCTGCAGTTCCCCCAGCCTACCCTCCCCTTCCCTGGCCACAGGCAGGAATAGTGTGCACTGTCTCCTTTTCAAAAGCAGAAAGCAAACGTTACCAGTCACCAGCACTTGGCATGACTCCAACACAATCTTCAAAATACAAATATTTAATAGAAAAATTTAATTTTACAAAATACAGATACAACACTACCCAATGTAGCAAAATAAGGGAATTGAAAAATAATTTCAAAATATTTAAAGCATTAGGTTCTAAAATAAATAATGCTATCTAAAAGAAGTGTTCAGGTTTTGCAATTAGGAGGAGGCAGTTCCACTATTACTGATGCCTTTTTCAATGTCTTTACAAGTTCCATAATTTATGTAGAAAAATATACAAGAAAAGAATTTGTGATAAAGAACAGGTTGGGTATGTGACATTTAACATAAATAAAAAGCCTAAAGCAAAACCAAAAAGAAAACCAATCATTTTATTTCTGTACATCAAGACTACAAATAGTATTTTAACACTTCATTTATTACCCAAATTAAGAAATTATACATTTTTATATGGTTACTAGTAAACATCTCAAAATCACTCAGTTTTCCCAGATTTAAAAGGATATTGCTGGTTACTGCTTATTAAATAGGAAATCCAGCAGAGTTTCCAGTCACAGCAAAATATTTTTTTTGCATAAGAGATGAATACCAATTTGATTGTAATTTCTGATGATTTAAAATATAAAACTAAAGTTCAGAGGGACGCACTCATGAATCTTACAGTCTGAACTATAATTCCTTTTTTTTTTATTGACTGCAGTTTGCATAAATCCCCCACAATGTGCCTACTACTGGAGGATCAGCTCCTTCCATATGAAAACAATTTTTTCCTCTATTAAGCAGCATATTCCCACTTACTTTTCTCAGCAGAAATACTACAGGGAGATGGATATAAAAGCTGTTAAATCACAAAAAAACCCCCCCAAACAACCACCTACCTTGATTAGTGTCTATGGCACAGATATGGTATTTAAGATGGAAAGAAATTATAAGGAAGAGGAATGTGACCACAACAGGCTTCAAATATAAAAGATGAAGCCTGATAACTTTGGTTCAAATAATTTTAATAATTGTTACACGTATATTTTTTCAAAGTGGTGACTTTTGCATGTACTGTGTATGCAATAGGATTCTGGTTCATTTAACACAAACAAACCAACCAAACAAAAAAACCTGTACGGGCACAAAAGACAGAAACAGAACAGAGAAAAACCTGAATACTCACATCCATTCAGAACAGTGTCCAAGTGATAATGACGTAGCCAAAGTCTGATGTTAAAATAATGCAAATCCTATTTTTTCAAGATATTTCAGAAAGCACAAATGGAATATTATACCCATTTTATCTCAGTGCCTACCATTTTGAGGGAAGGTAGTATAAAACAAAATCAGTTCTCCATCACAGAATTACATAATATGCCGAGTTGGAAGGAACCCAAAACAAACATCGTGTCCAACTCCTGGCCCTGCACAGGATAGCCCCAAGAATCCCACCATGTGCCTCAGAGCATTGGCCAAACGCTTCCTGAACTCTCTCAGGCTTGGTGATGTGACTAAACCACCTAAACCACCCATGACTCAGCTTCAGGCCATTTCCTCCAGTCCTGATCACGAGCATGAAGAGATCACCACTTGTCCCTTTACTTCCCCTCACAAGATGTTGAAGTCCACAAGGAGGTCTCCCCTCAGTCTCCTCCAGGCTGAATAGACCAAGTGCCCTCAGCTGCATCTACAAGGTCTCCCTCCACACCCTTCACAACTCTCATGTCCTTCCTTTGGACACTCTCGAACAGCTTAATATTTTTCTCTCATTGTGGTGCCCCAAAATGTCACAATATTCAAGGTGAGGCTGCCCCAGTGCAGAGCAGAGCAGGACAATCCTCTCCCTGGCCTGGCTGGTGATGCTTTGCCCGGTGCCCCTCAGGACACACTTGGCTCTCCTGGACCAGGACCCCCAGGGCCCTTTCCACAGCTGGTCTCCAGCCCCTCATTCCCCAGTCTATACCCACAACTAGGGTTGCCCTGTCCCAGGTGCAGAATCTGGCACTTGCCCTCGTTAAACTCCACAGAGTTGGTGATTGCCCCTCTCTCTGTGACTTGTAAACAATTCTACAACGTAAATAAAGATGTTAGGTCGCCTGTAATGAGCGTTTTCATCCTCAGTTCCGGGATACCTGCAAACATCTGCTTCCCTTCCACCTAAAAGATTAATTACAGGATGTTAGCCCTGTCTCATCCCAATGCACTACATGGTACACAACTTTATTGCCAGTTTGTAATATTATTTATGTTTGAACAGCACAAAGCCAAAGCTTCATCTTTGGTTAATTTCACTGAGATGTCACTGTTCTTTAAATGTGCTCTTTCTTCACATAAACACAGAAATCAGCCACACTGCACACGGCACTCATTTCATAAAGCAGTGACAAGGTAATATTCAGTAATGAAAGCTAACTAAGAAATCGTGTGTAGAAATGAAACCTATCTGAGGGCATTTGATAGGACAAAAGAGCTGCAGAAACCTAGACAGAATTCCCTTAAAACTGCTTGGGTATGTGTGCTGCTTTATAGAGTAGGCACTGGTTAGTTCCTCTGCAGATCATCCAACTAAGCATCAGTTTGACTCAGCTCAGTTCAAATCCAGCAGCACATTCAATGGCATAGAGAAGTTTGCTTCGCATCAGATTCTCGTCGTAGAACTCGGGAAGCTTCAGCAAGTTCATGCAGGTGCTGGCAGTCGGGAGCCTGTCTAAATCAGATCCTCCATTGTGAATGCAAAACGCAGGATATAACTCCTGGAAAAGGCAACAACAAACACACCAATCAAAAAAAGATATACAAGCCAAAACCTACCGTGCAGCAGCTGGCACACATGGCTAGGAAGTAAATCCCTAGATTAAAAGCTGTCACAATGACACAGTCAGATGGCATTTTCCTTAGTCCTTGGTAGTGCCAAAACCTCTCCTGAGTTGTGTAGTGTCTCCCTCTACCTTGTCCCTCACCAAGATCCATTAATTTGCAAAACACAAAGCAACTTATTCATGGTTTGCCGTTGTTCACACAGCCTATCATACAAATTTACAATGCTACAAATTCATAACACTGATGTGCATTGAGTTTGTAATGATATAACCTTGTCAAACCCTGATGATTCTCATAACTACTGATCTGAAAGAACACAATTTAAAGGTATTTGTACTTAACATTTAATTGTTTTAATAATATGTACCTCATTTTTTTTTCTTCTGAGAAAGTGTATAGTGAAAAATGCATATATTTGTTACCACTAAAGCACTGCTTTTGCTGCAAGACAGCATCCATTTTATCAAAGGCTTGCCTGAGGTAAAAAAGTTCTGATTTTACAAACTAAAAAAAAATTCCAGCTCCAAAGGCAAAAGGTCAATGAGATTCTAAGCTAAATTATTGTTCAAATGGAGGCCTTAAAAGTATTTCACAGCTAAAATGCTGCATTTTTAGTGTTCCTTTCAAAATGCTAATTGAATTCCCCTACTTTAGCTTTAAAAATGGAAAAATGGAGTTCTAAATTGAAATGTCACACCAAGGGCACCATTTGTTGCATAATTAAATGCCGTACAGCGGGAAACTGCAATGGTTTGGAAGTGAAAAGGATCATCAATTTATTATGTGACCTGATTGGAACGTAACAATTTTCAACCACACTGTAATGATTTTTTTTTTTGTCCGTAACAATGACATTTATTAAACTTATTAAACTTTAATTAGCTTTAGCAAATGTTATTCCGAGCCTGACTCTGGCAGTGAAGTTCAAAATTTTCAAATGCTGCAAAGCTAGACTGTGCTATCTGTAAGCTACGAATGCCAAGACATTTCCTTATCACAAATTAACATGAACTAATTCGAAGAAAAGGTGTTGGCTCCACAATATAAACACACCCAAGACTTCAGAGAGAGAACCAGAAATTGTTTTTCTCTCAGAAAAATACAGTACCCACACCACAAGTGCACACAAATTGTGAAGATCATTTGTGTTCATGTTTACCATCAATATAAATATGTTCAGTTACCTGGCTGCCAATACTCAACATCCTGTGGCTTGACACTCTTCTGTCATGGGGTACCAAGGCATGGGGTACTGCTCATGGCAATACCAGTTACCCCCTTCCTTTTCTGGCAAACACTTGCTGGCAAACCTCTGGTTTGGGGGTAAATCCCTGGTAACCAGCCCCAAGTGCAGCCACCACAGGATTATTGCCTGACCCCCCCGCTCAGAGCTGCCCAGCAGAGCAGCAGTAACACCTTTTCATGCTGCTTTCTGCTGCCAGGCCTGCTGCGTGTGGCTTAATGAATGAGTCTTTTAGCTTACTGCTCTCATGCTGAAAATTTGATGACTGTTTTACTTCCATATTTTCCTAACCAAGTATGCTGAAGTCAGTTTAGGGTTAGGGTTTAGGGTTTATCTCCCAAGTGCACACACAAACTTCAGCTTTCTGCATTTAGCTGTGTCACCGTGAGACTCAGTATTTTTAGACTTTTGATTCACTTCCTCCATCTCTTCAAATGTCACCCTGGCTATCTCAAAGCTGGGCACCTGCAGCTGCATTTCCTCCTCTCCTCTTGTAATTAAAGAGGATGACAACAAACAGAGATTTCCGTTTGTTTCCACACGGTTGTTTCCCAGTTCTCCCTCTCTCACACAACTGATGTGCACTGTCCTATCTTGGCCTCATCCCAGTTTTCTCACTGTTTTTCCCGCTGTCCTGTTTGCTGCTAGCGCACTGTACAGTATTTACATGGACTTGGGGAGTTTATGAGAAATGCTTGCAGGCTTTTAAATGATCTATTGCATAAATCAATCAACAAACATCCTGGATAGGATTCAGGTGATTGAAGAGTCATTTCTGTTGTCTCCATATCCAAACTTAGAGACACTCTTTACTGTTAAAGGGAATCTCGTTGGTATGTTTTGTGGAGTCTGAGACATGATTCATTTAACCCGGAAGTTGACACCTGGAACAGCCAAACTACCAATTGAACCTGTCCAAAGTGCCTATAAAAGGAGTGTAGCTGAGCTATAGATTACAGACAATACCGATGGAGGATGTGTTGCCTATCCACATGGTAACACCACCACACAGCACTGAATATTCCAACAGTTTACAGGAAATTAAGTCGACAGCTGGTTCTTAACCAACACTTTGCAGTCCAGTTGAAACTTGTGGTTAGAATATTCCCAGAATTTATTTTCAAAATGTCTTCACCTTGCCTTGGCTCCTCTTTAGTTTTGTAAGTAGTAGATAAAAGATTTCTTCATACTTAAGCTTCCCTGCAAACAGCATGCTGGAGACAGCAGCACAATATTTAGCTACAAAGGGCAGGTAATGAGCTGTGTCCAACAAGCGATCAATGGGAACTAGATGAAAACACAGTACATGTCCTACTTCAGATGCTCAATTTAAGAGGTTCAAATTTAATAGCTGCTTTTATATCTTATATTCTCTTTTGTCTGACTTAGAAGACACTATTCTTAAC
>WEKX01019968.1:0-54447 GCA_013390025.1 Pitta sordida
CAAGGCTGATCTGCTCTAGTGTTGGCAGTAGTCCTGCTTGGAGTAGAAGTTTGGAGTGGGTGACTTAGTGAGATCCCTTCTGACCCAACAGGATGAGATTCAACAAGTCCAAATGCCAGTTCTACACTTTGGTCACAATAACCCCAGCAATATCCCCCAGGCTGGAGATGGAGTGGCTGGAGAGTGATCAGGCAAAGAGCGACTTGGGAGTGCTGGTGGATAGGAAACTTAACATGAGCCAGCAGTGTGCCCAGGCAGCCAAGAAAGCCAATGGCATCCTGGNAATGGCATCCTGCCCTGCATCAGGAATGGTGTGGCCTGCAGGACTAGGGAAGTTATCCTTCCCCTGTACTCGTCACTTGGACTACACCTTGAGTACTGCGTCCAGTTCTGGGCTCCTCAGTTTAAGAAAGATGTTGAGATACTAGAACGTGTTCTGAGAAGGCCAACAAGGATGGTGAAGGGGCTGGAGCACAAGCCCTATGAAGAGCGGCTGAGGGAGCTGGGGCTGTTTAGTCTGGAGAAGAGGAGGCTCAGGGGTGATCTTATTGCTCTCTACAACTATCTGAAAGGAGGTTGTAGTCAGGTGGGGGTTGGTCTCTTGTCTCAGGCACCTGGCGACAGAACAAGAGGACACAGTCTCAAGCTCCATCAGGGGACATTCAGACTTGATATTAGGACGTAATTCTTCACTGAAAGGGTGGAATGGGCCATTGCAATGGGCTGCTCAGGGAGGTGGTGGAGTCACCATCCCTGGAGGTGTTTTAAGGGTAGACTGGATGAGGCACTTAGTGACATGGTTTAGATGATAGGTTACTGTTGGATTATAGGTTGGACTTGATGATCTCCAAGGTCTCTTCCAACCCTCTCTCCCTCGTGATATTGTGCCTAGTGTTTCTTTGATTTCATTGCTGTGTTTGTTAAAAAAACTGAGTTCTTCATCCTAAAATTAAACTATTTGAATACACAGAGTAGGGTTTCTTTGGCAGTTCATCTTTCTGTTGTACTGTTATCTTGACCCTTGTCTGTTTGCCTCATGTTCATGGATATTCTCATAGGTGTGTACGGACCTTAAATAATTGGCAGAAATAAATTCTAAAAATTGTTTATTTGTGTGTGGAGAACTAGTGACCTTCCTGTAGTCACAGTAGTGTAACGTGAAGTGCTTGCCCTGTCCTTCCCCTTTCAATATTGTTATTAAATATTGTGGAAGAAACGTAAGCTGTGACAATTCTTTCTCTGGATAAGCTGGTTGAGAGGATGGTGAGGGAGTAGGGTACCACCTGTAATGGGTGTGCCAAATTTTCAGCTAATTGAGAATGGTGGTTTCAACTTGGTACCAGGCTCTCCATCAGCAGAATGTGGATTCCTGTACACAGCGTGGGCAGAGGTGGGTTTTGAGGTCTTATCCTAAGAAAAAATAAGGGTTGGGGAAAAGGTGACATATGATGTGGATTTGTCATAGCTAAGACTTCCTGGTTGTTTTTTGTAGATAATCTTCTCATAAGCTTGTATAGCTGCACAGAAGTCAGGTGTTTCTGGTGCATTTTCAGAAAGTGAGTTTTTGGAGTAATATTGAGAGTAAGTGGGAGATTCCACATAAGGTGGATTTGGTGTGTAGGAAATGGCACTTGGAAGAAACACAGATATTTGACGAAAGCTGAGATCTTATGATATATGAGATTAGGGGGTAGGTAACCTAGAAGGCAGGTAGTCCGAGGAACAGGGATTATTCCTAGTGTGTGTTCTTCGGATGACAGATTTTCATTCTCATCTCTTGTTCCTCTCCTGCTCTGTACTTATCCTTTTTAATCTTTGTAATGAGTACCAATGCCGTCTTCTCTTTCCCTCTCTCCCTCTCTGCCTCCCTCCTTCCCTCCTGTGAGAGCCCTGTACTGACCTAAGTGAATGACTTGATTACAAATAGAGTTTCTTATAGTGCATTGTGAAGGAACAAATATTGTCTAAAATTTGAACAGATTTCACAGTCCTTGCTTATCTTACGAGATACCTGAAAAGTTAAGGCTTCTTAGTTTTGTTGTCATTAAAGTTTTTACAGATACTGAAAGTTCTGTCATTGTATGTCTTCAGAATTGCTACCATGAAGTAGGACTGACTGTCTTGATGCTCATCTCATGTCTTTCAGTGTCAGAGTTTACAAATTCAGTGTCAAGGGTTCAGTCCCTTGGCTGGTAAGCGTGCTCAGCCAACACCTGACACAAGCAAGGTCAAATTCCTCCTGCCTGAAGGATGAGAAAGCACTGTCCACTCTTCCCACTCCTTTACACTACCCTCACCCTCCATCCCCCCCTTCCCCAAGTTGAATGATTCCATACCACCTCTGCTGATTCCAGGTTGGTTTCCTGTGGCAATGGTCAGTGTCTGTTACAGCCCTTCTTGGCCATTGCCCTGTTACCTGGGTTGTACTGGGTGACTGCCTCCATTATCCTATTACAGTACAGTAGGACTGTAAAAGAGCAGATAGTCATGGAGACAGTGAGAATAAGACTCCTGTTGGTAAGAATATTCATGGAGTTGCAGAGGCATTAATTTCTTGTTGAATTTAGCATGGTGTTCTGCATGGATTTTGTGAATCTGGACAGCAATGATTCAGATACATACTCGCTTTAAAGGTGCCTTGTCAGTTTGTGCACGCAAAATTGTTTTGGGGCATTAAACAGTCATGGTAGCAGGGAATGAAACCTGGGATTCCAGTGGGAGAGATTCAAGGTATTAATTTTGATTGCATGTAATGTTATTTACAGTGATCCTCCACGTAGTTGCAGTCCATAATTTGCGGGATCCCATGCTCGCTGTTGATTTTCCAGCGAGTTGCGGGACCTGGCATGTGCGCAGAATGTACCGTGACCCCAGTCTGATCGGCCCCCAGCCCCGCCACTCGCCCCGGTGAGCACATCCTGCTGCTGCGCCTGCTGCCGCCGCTCGCAGGGCGAGCACAGCGGGCCCTGTCCCCAGTTTCACCCCCGGCCGCTTGCAGGACCTGGGACTCGGCAATTGGTGCTCGGGGCCACGGCTCGGCAATCGGAGCCGGCCTCGCCCCCCGCTCCGGTGCTCGCCCGTGTCAGCGGAGCACAGCCAGACAGCTGAGACAAGCCCCGCTCTCCCGACCATCCTCCAGACCTTATTAGGGGAGGGGACATGGCTACGGGTGCGGTGTACTCGACTATGCAGTGGGTTCACTATCTTCCCGGATTTCACAACTCGTGTGAGGCGGACCAGACCCAACAGCCCGCGAGTAACGGGGGATCACTGTGTTATTGTTACTGTTGGTGGTAATAATAGTTATATTGTTAGTACTAACTGGAATGGCATTAGCTGGAACCATTTAAGTGACACAGTTTTAAAAGATTTCAGATCAGTTCTTGTACCTGGAGACAAATTGCAGATGCAATGGGGATTTCTCCTCAAAAACTTAAGAGCTCTAAGAATGTCCTAGTTAGTGATTCTGTTTTTGCCTGATGGTAGCTAGGTAGGTTTGAGAATGATTTGTAGCTTTAGGTGTTCATGAGAGGTAGACATTGAGACATTTAAGCACTAGTTTGGTTCTTCTGGTAACATAAATGTGAAAAGGCTTATTGTAGTTTTGTAGTTGTAATTTGAAAATATTTTATTTAATCTTAAGAACAGTCTCTTAATATTTTAAAACATGACCGAAGTTTCAAAACAGACTGTTTCAGAAACAGATTGGGATAAAATTCTGAATAAATATGCTCGGGGAACTGAAGTTAGGGTGGGGATGTTATTGCATGTGATAATTATGGCTTGCAGCATCTTCACGGTGAAAACAGGATCTATGTCCTTCAAAGAGAGAAGGTTCAGAGTATGAATGTGACTGATAATTGCACATGCACTGTTTGCATTTATCCTGACCTAAAAAGCAAGTGGATGTTGTTTTTGAATAGCTGAGGTATGATTATGAAATATAGAAAGGTGTCCTCTGCTTAACTTGAAGCTGTTGCAAGTGTTTTTATGCATTTATATTTGTCATTCCACCTGCAGAAACCTGATACTTGTGTCATCTATAGTTTCTGGATAGAATTGTGTTTTAGGAAAATCTTAGACAGTAGACTAAACAGGTCTTGATTTTCTTTATCACGGTGTTTATGAATGTAGATTTGAAGGATTTTTTCATTAAAGGAGCCATGCAGTATTTGTGGTACATCGTTTGAATGTTTATAGTTCTCAGTAATCTTTTTACTGGCATAAGCCACAAAATCTGTAGCATTACTTTTCTTACTGTTTTGTTTCTAATTTTTTTCTTGAAGAATTACCATAATTTGTTCCTAATGAAATGGTCACTAGTTTCCACTGAGTGATTTTAGAAATACTGTTAGGACTTTGGAGATGGTTGTCCTTGGATAGAAGTCAGTGAAAGAGAAGTTTTCTCCTTCCCTGCTACTACTACTGCTGCTGAAGCCTTGAGCCAAATTGAATTACAGTGGTGATGTTTTCTCTCCTCCTTTCTTTTATCCTTTTGTCTGTTCAGTGCTCAGATCGAGAAGGGGAAAATGGTATCTAAAGAGCATTTCACATCCTCTGGAAAGCAGTGCAGCTGCAGAGCTGAGTGCTGTGGAATTGGGAGGTTTGAGGCAGGAGAGGAGAGCTCCAGCAGTCTGTTTGAGGACAGGAGCGGCATGTCAGTGATGTATGTGTTTGTGCTGGCCCACTGTCTGGGGTGAACATCACCTTACACATGCGATGTGAAGAGTGTAATTCTGTGTAGAAAGTTTGCTTGGTAGATACTGAAATTGATGGAAATGATTTCTTTCTTGCTTTGCATTTCAGAGCACTGATCCTAAGTCGTCTGTAAAAGGTGTGAGCGGTCAGCTTGGAGAGGGGCCTAGTGATGGACTGCAGCTGTCCAGCAGCCTTCAGTTTCTTGAAGATGAACTTGTATCGTCTCCTTTACCTGATCTTACTGAGGATCAACCTTTTGATATTCTTCAGAAGTCCTTGCAGGAGGCCAATATTACTGAACAGACTTTGGCAGAAGAGGCATATTTGGATGCCAGTGTAGGTTCTAGCCAACAGTTTGCACAAGCTCAGCTTCATCCTTCTTCATCAGCATCCTTTACTCAGGCTTCTAATGTTTCTAATTACTCAGGTCAGACGTTGCAACCTATAGGAGTTACTCAAGTGGTACAGCAACCTGTTGGAGCATCTTTTGCAAGCAATACTGTCGGTGTGCAACATGGCTTTATGCAACATGTCGGAATTAGTGTCCCCAGCCAGCATTTGTCTAATAGCAGCCAGATCAGTGGTTCTGGGCAGATACAGCTAATTGGTTCATTTAGTAATCAGCCTTCCATGATGACCATTAATAACCTCGATGGATCTCAGATCATACTGAAAGGCAATGGTCAGCAAACACCTGCAAACATGAGTAGTGGCCTCTTGGTTCACAGACAGACTCCAAATGGGAACTCGCTGTTCAGTAACTCAAATTCAAGTCCAGTAGCACAACCTGTAACTGTTCCATTTAACAGCACAAATTTTCAGACTTCGTTGCCTGTCCATAATATCATCATTCAAAGGGGTTTGGCACCAAACTCTAACAAAGTTCCTATTAATATCCAACCAAAGCCGATTCAGATGGGTCAGCAGACTGCTTACAATGTGAATAACTTGGGAATACAGCAGCATCACGTACAGCAAGGGATTCCATTTGCTTCTGCAAGCTCACCTCAAAGTTCAGTAGTTGGTCCTCATATGTCTGTTAATATTGTTAATCAGCAAAATACAAGAAAATCAGTTACACCTCAGACAGTCAGCAATGCTGGAGGTAGTATTGTTATCCATTCTCCTATGGGACAGCCTCATGCTTCTCAGAACCAGTTTCTCATACCTACGAGTTTGTCTGTGAATTCTAATTCAGTTCATCATGTCCAGGCCATAAATGGACAACTTCTTCAGACTCAGCCTTCCCAGCTGGTTCCTGGCCAAGTGTCTGCTGAGCATGTAATGCTCAACAGGAATTCTACAAACATGCTAAGAGCCAACCAGTCATATTCAGGACAGATGCTGAATAATCAGAACACAGCTGTTCAGCTTGTTTCTGGCCAGACATTCACAGCTCCTGGAAACCAGGTTATAGTAAATCATGGAACTTCACAAATTGTAGGTGGACAGGTGCCGCTGCAGCAGGCATCACCAACGGTGTTGCATTTGTCACCCAGTCAAGCTAATGTTTCTCAAGGTAGATCGAGTTTTACTGCCATGTCACCTGGGCAGTCCTCAGTCTCAAATATGTCATCTTCTAACCGATACGCTGTGGCAAGTTCTGGTTCAGTACATCCTAGCTTGGGACCATCAGTTCAGTCTGTTGCTGCATCAGGAGGAAACTTTACAGGAGATCAGCTGGTACAGAACAGAACTCAAGTTTCCGTCAGTGCATCGCATCGTCTTCCAGCGTCCTCTTCCAAATCTGTCAGCACCTTTAGTCACACGTCTGTTGGAGTAACACAACAACAATTTGCCTTTGGTCAGGTATGAAAGCTGCTTGAGAAATGCTTTTGAGCAGTGCTAAGACATGGTTAGTGAAGTGTAATGTTGCTGTTAATACAGAGAAAGTTAATTTTGCTGGTTTGTATTATTATCAATACTGTGGAACTGCTGAAAGATACTGTAACCCAGAGATGTCATTTCACTCTATTTTCTAAATCTGTCACTGAGTGAAGGACTCTGTCACTTCGATTAATTCAAAAGATTTGTTGGCGATTTATGGTAATATTTTCAGAAGTGCTTGGCATTGATTTTTTTTCTTTTTTTAATTTAGTGAACTGGCATTTTGCCCACTGTGTCATGTGTGTCTGGAGCAGTTAGAAGCTTTCAAACATAAAGCAAAGACAGGAAGTTTTTCTTAGCATTCTAAAATAAAAATACCTTTTAAAGCAATTTGTACAAACATAACATTTAAATAGAAATTTCTCAAAGAAGTCTGCTTAGTAATGATTAAAAAAAAACTTAATCTGAATTTACTTTTAAGGTGAGAAGTGGCCTTTTTTGTCCAGTAGATGCAGGTGCTGTATATATTCAACTCAAATTTGTCTGTTTTCATAAGTGAGTTTCCAAACTGTCAAAAGTTTTTTTAAAAAAAATCAGAGTTCCAAAGTGAACTGCCAGTATTTAACTGACTTCTCACACAATTAGCAACAAGCTCTTCCACTTCTGTTCTTTTTAAAATTTTTTTGTTTCTCGGTCATTTTAAAATACTGGTAACTGTCTCAGGATGCGTTTGCACTTATCATTGTTGTTCTTCCAAAGGTCTGATGTATTTTTTTTAACGAAACCTAACATTTGCAATGGAATAATGTCTTTAGAAAATTATGTGTATTTAAAAAATAAGGATAAGTGTGTTTTACGGCCAGATTTGTGGTCTTCGCCAACACTGCTGGTGCAGGTTGTAACATTTTGTTTGCAGTTGATTAATTTGAGGCCTACCTGACTTTCTCTTCATGTGTGCAGTTCATGTGCTAGGTCAGTGAGCTTCAGCAGGTATAAAAGCAAACTGACCCTTATTGCTGTAAAAGTCCATTTTGGTTTTGTGCTGAAATTTCAGAGCTGAAAATGGGAACTGCAGAGAACAAATGCCAGAATCCTTTCAGTTCGTTTGTACTTGCATTTTAAACATTGTGCTGTATGGTAAACCATGTATCACTTAGTTGCTAAGCAGTGGCTGGTTTGTTCCATTGTGTAGTTTTTTTGTTGTGAAAGGAACTTCGTCGTCTTGCAGTTTTGGGACTCTTGTGGTGGTGAATCCGGGAGTTCGTAGAATGTAACTAGCTTGTATTTGTACTGTTACTGTAATTTCTATTCCCCTCTGATTTACTTTGTAATATTCTTGATCTTAGAGGAATTGAGATGTCTGAAACTTCACCACTCGGAGTTTAAAGTTAAAAAAGTATGCATGGAGAGGAATTTTAGATGCCCTTTCCTTCTGTTTCTGAAAGCTTTCAGTAAATATTTCACTGTGGTTTTTTAATATTTTTTAATTTATTCCATCTATGTGGCACAGAAGAAGGCTGTGAACCAGACATCACCAGTTTCTGCGTCGAAGACACAGGATAATTTGAGACAGCATCAGCTAACAAGTCTTCTGAGCAACACACTATCAGGTCAACTAAGGTCTTTTTAACATAATCTTTCTTAATTTTCTCCAGCAACAGGGATTCGTTCTTCAGTGTGTCAGACTTGCACTGATAGCTCATGCTGATAGGGTCCTAGAGGTTGTTGGAATTCTGTTTCTAGAAGAATAGAAGCTATTTTTTTCAATATTTTTTCAATATTGAGTGTTTGCTGTGATTTTTTTTCCCAGCCTTGATACTTCTTGATTACACTTGTCTAGAGTGATCAGCAATTTGGCAATTTCTCCCCTCAATAAAATCCAAAATTGTACATTCTTTCCTTTTTCCTTTTCTTCCCCCCCCTTCCGTCCTCCCCCTCCCAGTTTAGGAAAACAGAAATTACAGTAAATGACAGAAATTACAGAAATCACAGTTCACCATTCATGGCTTTCATTCGTGGTGGTTTCCCCCACGTCTTTACCGCTACATCGTGCATTTTGCTTATCGCGGCATCTTTCTGGAACTGACCCTCTGTGATATTTGAGGGATTGCTGTACAAGGAATTTTCAGAATACATTGTGTTCACACCAAAACACTGGACTTCTCAAACAGCACTGTGCTACTAAAAGAGCAAAGCCGGTAGATTCAAGGCAAACAGAAAAATGCAGTAACCTTTCTGTTCTCTTTGTACCTAAGTGACTTTTTTGGAAAAGGTCCTATACTCTACTTTGCCTTTTTTTTTTTTTTTTCTTGTAAACAGTCTTGTGTAAACTGTCCAGCAATTTTTGACAATTAGCATGGTATGTTGAGTGTTTCTTTGGGGAAAAAAAGCCCAATAAATTCTAGTTTGTTCTGGTTGTAATGCAGCATGGCTGACATGATGCTGTTTGAATTATGAAGCAAAGCAGTTGGAGAAAATCTGCCTATCCAAAAAATCTCGGAGGAAAAAATATGCTTGGTGTTTCTGTGCTCCTGAAAGGGAGCTCTAGAAAAATTGGGTTTATATGCGTGAGGGAGGTTAATATCGAAAAGCATGATAAAATTACTGTATAATTTTCAGTAAATTGTTGGGACACTAAGGATACTTGAGTTTCTTCTTTCGTTGCAGTACTATGGTAGGAGGTGATTTACATCTGATGATTTTTGCAGTTTGCAGCACGACCTATCAGACCTGTTTCGTTTTTATGGGCTGATTTCTCCACAGCTTAGTTGCACTAATGCTTTTAAGCATATAAGATATATCTTTCCTAAGAACTCAAGTATAATTATCGGGGTAGGTACATGAAATTATTCTCTTCTTGCTTAGGATGATAGAGTCTTTTTAACATTCTTTTATAGGGCAGGACTCTGGAGGAAAAATCATCCAGCAGTCTCTAGGAACAGCACAGCCCCAAGAAAAAGGGATAGGACCATCATCATCAGTTCAACAGAGTATACAGGTAGAGAAAACTTTTATTTTTGTGTTTCCATGTCTGTCCTGGTTTTGGCTGGGATAGAGCTAATTGTGTTCTTTGTAGCTGGTACGGTGCTGTGTTTTGACTTCAGGATGAGAAGAATCTTGATAACGCACGGATGTTCTGGTTGTTGAGCAGTACTTACTCTGTAAGTCAAGGACTTTTCAGTGTCCCATGTGCCAGAGGAGATGCAAAAGGAGCTGGGAGTGTGTAGAGCCAGGACAGGTGCCCCAAACTGGCCAAAGGGGTGTTCCATACTGTAGGACATGATGTCCAGGATTTAAATGGGGGAATTGACTGTGAGCCTCCAGTCACTGCTTGGGGTTGGAATGGGCATCAATCAGAGGGTGCTGCTGAACAATAGTATTCTGCATCACTTGTTTCTCTTGGGTTTAATTCTCCTCTCTTTCTCTTTTTCATTGCGATTTTATAGTAATTATTATTTTGTTTCCATTATTAAAGTGTCCTTCTCAACCCACAATGTTTACTTTTCTTCTAATTCTCCTCCCCACTGGGGTGAAGGAAGGGAGTGAGCAAAGAAGCTATTAATACTTACAGGGCTTTTTTAGGGTATATGAAGTCACTCAAACTTGACAAATTCTACCTCGACGTAATAAATCTTGAGTATTTTGAGAATTGATACACTGAATGCTGCTTTGAGATTTAGTTCAGTAGGTGAAGTCTGACTGTAGTGTTCCCCGAAGATAATTTTGTATGACATAGCAATTCTTCATTGAGTTGGCTGTAAGTTAGGCCTGCTCTTATCAGTGCTTCTTACAAACTCATCAGTTCTGTAGCTGATTGGAAGGGAGTGGTTTGTGGGAAGTAGCAGAAAAATGCCACCTGGTGTTTGTCTGTTTCATTCTTTACTGCATAGTCCTTTTTTTACCACCAAAAGTGCTCCTGCGTATCACAGCTAAGAACAAAACCCACTGTGTCCAGGACAAGCTTTTTTTGGGTAGGACTTGATTGCAGAATTTTTCTTCCTTGGTGTAAATGTTGATCAGATGTTCTTTCTGCTGTGGTGGTGAATGCTTTTTATGCTCTGACGTTAGAGGCTTTTTGACCAGCAGGTACAATTACAGTGTGCCTGCCTCATGCTACTTCTACTTTGCTTCTAATCATATTGTAGTTCAGAAGGACTTTCATGTAACCTTTTTTTAAATCATAAATATTTTCTGTGACCAACTTAATTAGTAAGACTGACTGAAGAAACCCAAGAGCTTTGTATTACTGCCTCTCATACAAGAGGAACGTGAGCGTTTACCCCCTCAGAGAGCCTCATGTCTTAGTACAGTGTTCCTGGAAAAAGTCCTGGCTTCCTAAATATGTAAGCAAAGGCGAAAATGACTTAGATATGCTTATCTGATGGGTATATCTGTAGCACCAACACTGAATGGGAATTCTTAGAACGACTTTTACTGCCCCCCCCCCCCCCCCCCGCCAGTCACCATGGCTTTTGAGAATTTAAGTGTGCAGCCTTAGCCTAATTTCTTCACAGGTACTCTCATCCATCAATATCAGGCAAGATCGCATCTTCTGAGAAATTAAAAGAGCAGATTTATTTGGGACAGTCTTTTGTTGTACTTTTCCTTCTTTTCACCTGCTAAATTTGATCATCTCTTTCCTAGTGAAGAATGTGTATGCGCTACAGTGGGATCTGCCTGCCAACAGCATTTCAGACCTTTGATTTATGTGACCCCCCTATTTTGTTAATACAGTGCCCTCTTAAATAAGGAAATAGTTGAAAGTGTTTATACTTATGTAGTGGTTACAGTTTGTGCTGGTGATATACTTAATAGACAGAAACAAATGCTGAAACTTAGGCTTTGCAAAGAAGGGAATATATTGTAATTTGTAATTCATTTTGAACTTAGGTGGACAGTCATTTAGTCGGACAGAAAAGGCCCGCTGCTAAACAGTTAACTAAAGGAGCTTTGTAAGTAATTCTTCCTTTGTAATTATTTTGCAGAAATCTTAATTTGTTAGTTTTTGTCAATGCAAAAACTTCTGTACAGTACGTGTTAATTATGTATCATTAATTTTTTGTTGTAGCATTCTGCAGCAATTACAGAAGGATCAGGTACATGCTGTGACACCAGATAAAAGTCGGTTCAGATCATTAAATGATGCTGTTCAAAGACTGCTTTCATACCATGTGTGCCAGGGATCACTGCCAACAGAGGAAGACCTAAGAAAAGGTAATTTTCTTTTTAAAAATTGGCAGTAAATTTGCAAAAAGTGTATTGAGAGAATTCTTAATGTAAGTTAGACCAATAAGAAAAGGAACATTTTAAAATTTCTGCATGTACTGAAGAACAGTGTTTGAAAGTATATTTTGTTTTTCTAGTGGACAGTGAATTTGAATCTGTAGCTACACAGCTTCTGAAGAGGACGCAGGCTATGCTGAACAAATACAGATGTTTACTTATAGAAGATGCAATGGTAAGGTGTATAACCCAGATACACTTCATGTTTATTGGATGTAATTCATTTTGTTACAAATTATACACCTTCAGGAAGTTGAGAACTAGTGTTACGACTCATCCTGATGATACTATATATGGAGGTGATAAATATATAGGTAGAGGCTTCAGGGATGCATGTGTAGCCAATGTGCTTATTATTGCACCAGCAGGCTTAGTGGCCTGCCTGTGTTTTTCAGTGTATGCACGTGACTTAAAGACATTGAAATGGGTTGAGTTGGTATTTCACATGGTGCCTAAGCACCAGTGCTGTTAACTAGTAAATTCACAGGTTATTCTGAGTTGGAAGGGACCCACAGGATCATCTAGTGCAACTCCCCAGCGAATGCCCACCCAGGGATCGAACGCACAACCCTGAAGCCATGGGCACCGGGCTCCACCCATCTGAGCCTCCCATCGTCTAGACCATGTCACTGAGTTCCTCATCCAGTGTTTTCTTCCATAGGCATTGATGGCAGAGGAACTGCTGCTCTCTGCTTCTACTTTGCTCTTGCACTGAACAGACTGTAATAGTCAGGAGGGTTAAAATCCACTTTAGTACAGTGGTGAGTGTCCCCGTCTGCCATGCGGGAGACCAGGGTTCGATTCCTGCTGGGTAGACAGTGGTGTGGTTTAAGAGTTGGACTCGATGATCCTTGTGGGTCCCTTCCAACTCACAATAATATGTGAATCTGAGGGTGATTTCTGTGTATTCCTGTGGCTGCTGCAGCCTGAAATAATGTTGAAAATGTCCATTCAGAGGCCTCCAGCCATGTTATAATTGGAGCCAAATCATGTTACAGTTTCGAAAATCATTGTTTGTCCTTTGGAGCTAGGTGGAATTGCCTATTTTCATCAGAAATGCTTCTGATTTAAGTGTTTTCACAATCCCAGGTATGAGGTAAAATGAAACTGACAAAATTACTTTAGGAATGTATTTTAAAAAGATCAGGAAATGTCATTATTGCTCCAGACATGCTAGTTTTAAGTCTGGAAAGGTTTCGGATTAGAATATAATACTTATATCGCTCTGCTTTAAAGACAGGAATGCAGAATCTGTTAGAATTAATATGGCTTTGGAATCCAGCAGTCCCATTAAAAAGATCCTAACCATCAAGTATTTGCAGGTACAAAGAAAAGACATGAGATTTTTTCTTGTAGCATCTGGTATCTTGTATGCCAGATCCCGTTCAGTAATTCTGAAGGGGTTATTTCACGCAGTGTTCAGGTTTGAAATTAGTTGCCAGTGCTGTGACTTTGTGCACTGAACTTTCTTCCATGATGGATGGATCCAACTGGCTTGAAGGCATTGTCAGCTAAATGCCACTCAGCTCCAGCTATTTACAGAAATGGGAGAGAGGTGTAGGGAAGATGAAAGGCTGGTCCCATTGCAAGGTTTTTGCTGGTTGTCTTTCTAAAAGAGAAAGATGCTGTATGATGTGAAAATGTTGTGGTATAGAGCAGTAAACATACGCAGTCCTGGAAAAGTGCAATTCGTATGATTGAAATAGTAATTCTCTGTTTTAAATTCTTTGCCAAATAAAATTTGCCGTAAAATGTGAGTAATATTTTATGATTGAGTTTCAGTAGTGGTTGAGTCAGAGTCGAGATTGTTGAACTTGAATATTCTTCACAAATATCTAATGAAAGACATTTCTTTTTCCCTGAAGAGTAACTAAGCTATAAATGTTTTGATTTGGTACCAGCTTATGAGTCACTACAGAGATTTCTTTCCTTTTCCTGCAGCGGATAAATCCCTCTGCAGAAATGGTTATGATTGATAGGATGTTTAACCAGGAAGAAAGGGCATCTCTGACCAGGGATAAGCGTCTTGCACTTGTGGATCCTGGTAAGTAATGCTTAACTTCTAAGTTAGATGTGGAGTGTTTAAAAATAGTTGTGGCCACAATGAGGCACTGATTGCAATGAATTCCAGTGATCAAAATACTGAGCAGTTCACAGGTTATTCTGAGTTGGAAGGGACCCACGGGATCATCTAGTCCAACTCCCAAGCGAACGCCCACCCAGGGATCAGGCCCACAAGCGTGGAACCACGGGCACCACGCTCCATCCACCCAAGCCTCCCACCATCTAGACCATGTCACTGAGCTCCTCATTGAGTCTTCTCTTAAACACCTCCAGGGATGGCGACTCCACCACCTCCCTGGGCAGACCATTCCACTGAGGGATCACTCTCTCTGTGAAAAACCTCTTCCTAACATCCAGTCTAAATCTCCCCTGGTGTAGCTTAAGGCCATGTCCTCTTGTTCTGGTGTCGTCAGCCTGCAAAATAACTTTCTGTAATTCCAAAATTCAACAATCTAGAGAAGAGTGTATGGTTGAAGCAGTTACCTTTTGAAAAAATATATTTGACCTGTTTGACAGAGAAATATTTGAGTTTCTATTGACAGTAGTTGCGACTTCTGCATGGTGTGAGTTCTAGCAGGAAAGAATCTGTGGGTTTGCTTACAGCCAGGAAGAAAACAGTTACATGAAGCATGAATACTTTTGTTCATCTTAATAAAGTGTTGGTTTTGGAGTGTCATGGCCACTCCAGTGGCAGCATTTTTAAGCAGAATGTTGGTGAACATAGCACCTAGAAACACATTGCATATTTGTGTAAGGTCACAGCTACTGTTCATTTAAAGGTTCTGCCTGTTCTGCGTATTTTAAAAGATTTTCACAGGGTGTATTGTAGAAAGTATTAGTCTTAGAGACCATATTTGCATATTTAGAATGCTGGGAAGTGCTCTTAATCTGTTTTTACAGTGTGCATACATGCGCGGTGTGCTGATTAATTTAGTTACAATCTCCTGCACTGCAGGAGCAGAACACTTAAGCATATGAACATCTGCTAAGGACCTCAGTCTGTAGGCTGGGGATGTTACTTGAATTCCAATACTCAGAATCCACGTCGGACTGTCAGTTATTTTTGTGTAGATAATTTTAGTAAAATGTTGCTGCTTAATTTTCAGATGGTTATCAGGCCGATTTTTGTTGTTCTGCCAAACAATTCGAGAAAACAGCTGAAGAAGCACAGTCCAGCAAAAGTGACCATCAGTCTAGCAAAACATTACCTTCTCGAAGTCAGACTACCAAAACCCAAGCCAGAGATCGACCAAAATCCAGCTCAGCAGAGTCCACAAATCACAGTAAACTTCCTCTAGTGCCTAACAACGTTCTGACACCGCAAGAAGGAAGAGTTTTTACTAAAAAATCAGAGAGCCTCACTAAAGCTTTAAAGTTTGAAAAGGCTAATTGTTCTTCTGAGAGCCAATATGTGGCCCTTTCTGAAGAGAGGATGACTGGGAAGGATCTTGCCAAGTCCTCTGAGAATTCTTCGAAATCTGAAGACTTGTCAAAAACTGTGTCAAGGGGAGGTCACGGGACACACAATAAAATATCAAGGAACACAGTTCAATCTTTCTCAAAGGTAACGTGTAATAATTCTCTTCAAGACAAAACTCTGAGGAGCTCTCCAAAGAATGAGGTTTTGCATCCTGATAACAGGAAAGGCTCTGGTGAGTCCCAGCAAGACTTACTGCTCAGTAAGAGTTTAGAAAATACATTTAAAAACATCTTGGAACTTAAAAAAGCCGGGAGACAGTCGCAAAACGAAGTGGAAAGTAGCGGCTCAGTTGAATTAGAATTTCCCAATTTTTCACCTATTGCTTCACAAGAGAACTGCCTGGAAAAATTTATTCCAGACCACAGTGAAAGTGTTGTAGAAACTGACTCTATTTTAGAAGCAGCTGTAAATAGTATCTTAGAGTGTTAATAGTTACAGTACCATGGACAAGTTATGTTTCTCTTAGCAGAAGCAAATGTGAATGACGCCACAAGTACAGCCTGACATGCATTTAAGGTTAACCTTTCTAAACTAGATTCTGTTCTGTGTTTGAGAGCAATACTCATTGTGGTTACAGTGAGATATCCAAGTAAAGTTAATCCTTGTTAGAATGCAGTCTGTTAGGGCCTTACTGTTTCAAGTATTATTATGACAGAGCTTTTGATAATTGAGCAGTACTGCAACGTAACAAGGTTGCAGGATGTTAGGCCCTATATAATATGGTAATATACTGACAATCACAGTCATTTGAAAGGATATATTTATTAAGAAAATGTTTTTAAGGAGTGATGGAAGCAACAATTCTCCCCTACCCTTCTCTTCCACAAATCATCAAATTTTTAGTTTTTCTGGAAAACCCACTGTACCAGTATTCAGAAGTGATTATTTGCTTTGTTAATGAATCTGTATTCTAGGATTCTTAAGTTGGAAGGAAATCATCAGTGTGTTTACAAGGCTTCATAATTTAAACTTTTAAGTGCTTTTCTATTGCTTTCTGAGCAGAAACTAGTACTTGATGATATATTTGTAGTGGATAACTTTAGTCTGTGGGATGATATTATATGATCTTAGTCACAGTGGCATGATATGAAGTAATAAATGCTTGACTAAGGAAAGGTAGAATGGAAGCCAGTAAATGGCAAAGTGTACAGGATGAGGCCATGATAGAGCCATGAATTTATATATATAATACATATATATGTTAACTCTTGACGAAAAGATTTTGCATTTTATAATTGGATGTAGTCAGCCTTGAGTCTTTCTGAAGTGGTATAAATGTTTTTTTTTAAATTTGTTGTTTGTTTTTTTTTTTAGACCAAGTGTCAAAAGCACTTTTATTTGAAAAACTATTTGTAGCTTATATTTTAAGAAGACGTTAGCCTTACTCTGATGAAATTTAAAGGCCAGTGTTTATTTTTGATTTTTTTGCTTTTTTGCTGTCAGAGAATGTTAAATCATCCACGGTAGCAGTCATAATTATCAAGATATGTACAGACCAAAGTTGATCAGCAATCCCATTGTTTAAACATATCAAAAAATGTGTTATTATTAATTCATATTGTAGAGCCAAGTGAAACCATTGCATGGTTTGCATTTGGCTTGCTGTCATGTTGTTAAGATAGAATCTTATTATTTTATTTATTTATTTTAATCTATGACATAAATTTTTTTTGTTTTTGCTGCCCATGCTGCTTTGTCCTAGTTTACTTTGGTCATGAGTGCTTCTATGCACATAAGCACGCTGACATTTGTCATGTGCATGTAGTACATACGTCTGCTCAGGAGGATATAGCTTTTGTGGTTTCTAAGGTATGCTAATGTTCTCCCCCAGAACTTCTCCACAATTACTTAGAAAAATTGCCAACCGTTTTCCAGATTTGCAGATTATGATTTTCAGGAAATAGAGGCTCATTGTGACAAGCTGTGGTTGTCAGTCAGATTGCCAGGATGGAAAACAAAAGGTCTTGCTGTCATCTAATTCAGTTCATCTGAATAGCAGAGAAGAAAGCAGAATTAGATCTTGTGACAGTAGAAGATTACGGCACAACTCAGTATTGAACTACAGTCCACTGTCTGACCACTAAAGGAAACCAAATCTAGAAAGCAATGTGAGAAAGATGAAGTTCCTTAAAATTCGTTTCCCCTTCAATGAGAATGGAAATGCTGGTTTTCTATGTTACTAATTGCCATTTAAAAAAATTGTGCCAATTTTAAAGTACGTGTTTGTAGAAACCCAACATTCCCAAGTGTTGTATAAAATATTCGAGTTAATAAGTATTGCCAGTTTTGAACTTTTAGTTGGGTGTCCATAGAATAGGCTCTCAGGCAGTTAGTTGTTTTCTTCTTGGCAAAACTGACAATATAGTCTTCACCTATTGCCTTTTTAGATTTAATGATATGCTCATGGCTGTGTATCCTGATGCATATTTTATTTTTATCATTTTGGAAATGTAATCATTCTAAACTGTCTCGGAAGGAGAGCAGTTAAGTTACACAGCTGTATGTTAACTAATTTTTTCTTTTATAGAGGGGGGGAAAAAAGAGTGAAGTTGCACATTTATTGATCCCCTTGCTTTTTCTGCCACCTCCAAATGGATATGGGGTTTCCAGACTCTCTGCAGCAAATACCTAATTGAAGTATCGGGCTGTGTGTCTTCTATTGGATCTCATTTGGGGAAGGGGGCAAATGGCATGTAAAAAATGACAGAACACAAGAAGTCATCGTGGTTGATTTGGTCGGGCACATTTCTCTGAAGTGCTTATGAGAGGAACCCATTGAACAATCCTTGCAAAACTGATCTTAGGTTGTTAATGTTCTGTTGTTCACTCCTTTGAATTCAATTCTAAAGGAATTCTGGTACGTGGTGAAGCAGTAAATGAAAGAATTGTATTTTTGTGGTGCTTAAAAAAAAAGTTTATTAATCATATGGGCTCAAGTCCAGCAAAGTATTGTGAATGCGCATGAGTTTAAACATGTTTTCATTATTTTGCTGGATCAGCGTTGTGATTTCAATGTTATTTAATACTGCCTAATATTAAATTTTAAACCGGCAATTAAGAAAACTATGTTCATTTTGAAGATTTTAGTATAATTTATCTGTTAGAGTAGGGAGGCCTTACAGACTGACTTCACTTAAAGAGGATGTGTCACTTATTGTCAGTGTGGTATGGACTTTATTTGCTTAAATACCTTCATTTGTAAAGTATGTCTCACTTGAAATTGCTTTGTATACATTTTGTAAAAATATTTATAAAATGTTTTGTAAAAAAAAAAAGTATAACAAATTGCAGTTTATTTTGTTATGTTGGATAAATACTGTTAAAAGACACAAGTCAGTAAATATATTGTTAATCCATGGATAGGAAATGTTTAGCTGGAGATGACAAATTGAAACAACCATTGCAATACAGCCAAAGATTTGGGAAAAAATGTGTATCTGTGATTGTCTTGATTTAACCAAGTTGAATATTTACATTTCCAAAAGAGGATTGTTCTCAGTTTTAAGTAACATGATTGAAAAATATTCTTGTTCCTCTGCTTGTTATAATGCAGCCCTGTTACAAAATATATTTAACAGGCCAGCTTTCCATACTCTTTATACATCCTTCTGAAGATGCACTCTTAGCCTTTGGTTTGTGTAGCATTATGACTCTATGCAGTAATGTTAATCTCCAAATTACAAGAGAGCCAATGGTCCTGCCTTGTGCTTAGAACTCTTGCCATGGTGAGGTTGTTGAGACACCCTCTCCGTTGTGTTTTCACCAAATGGAAGGATCATCTGCCTAATACCTTGGGGAGGTAGAAGAGAAGAGAAGAGAGGGCTTTTATTTTAGGCAGCCTGCCACCACATCCTGCATGTTTTGGTCCTGTAAATTGTGTTTTGTTATATGTGGATACTTGTGTTGCTGTATTTCCCCTTTTCTTTTTGGCTGTGAGAAGATACATTATATCACCTGCAATTGCAGTGTCTTCCTACTTTTTTTTTTTTTTAGAGGGGTTTATGAACCTTTTCTTACTGTGATTGAATTTTTCAGAAAGTATGCTGAGATTCTGATCTAGTACAACTCTTGTATCTGGAACTCTTCAGCACTTTATTTTTGGATGCTATGGAAGCGGAGCATTGGTGAAGGGCACTGCCTCTCATCTTGGAGTAGGGCCTGCAGTGTTGAAAGGCAGAAGTCTTCACGGTTGGTATTTGTTATTTTGTCAATGAGACAAAATAAACCTGCTGTTTGAATGCTTCCCACATGGATCCAGACAGCAACAAAATGAATAAAATCACTTACGTATAATTTTAATCTCTTTTTGAGTTAGAATGGCTAAGCATCTTTTTTTTTTTCCTTTCTTTTCTTTTTGTCATATCCCCGTAGAATTCATGGGCAGACTTAGCATTGGTAAACGTTTCATGAACAGTTGACTGTGCAGCTGTCTTCACTTTAGAACATCTTTCTGTTACAGGAACATGGTGTGGTTTTTTAATTATCTTTCAGTAGCACTTTTGTGGTGGGGTTTGTTATATGTATGTATTCCACCTTTTGGGGCAGAATTTCAGAAGATTTGGGTATGTGTGTTAATGCATAGCTTATTTAAGAAAGTCAGAACACCTTTCATTTTGAGGATCCGAACAAGGAAAAAGATTACCAGAATAAGCTTGGTAAGTAAGTAATGTCAAACCTTAGAGAATTCTTCTCTTTTCCAGCAAGTGTTTTCTACATAACCCTTTGGACTTTCCCTTTAAATTATACACAATTATTCTTGGCATTTTCACAACAATGGATTTGTCAGACAGCTTCAAGAAAAGCAGGAAGTCTTCATAATGACTTGGGGGGTGGTCACCTGGAACTTTGGTTAAGAAAGTCATTGCAGAAAATAAGTTCCAGTGAAGATGTGATCAGGGCCACAGCTGCTGCATGGATGCAATGCACGGTGCAGGTTTCAGATTGCAGTACGGGTGGGTATACCGAATTACTCATTCGTGATTTATGGATCAGCGTTTGTCTGTGTGTGATACTAGTCTTGCAACTGGTCATTGTCTTGGAAATGCAAATAATGTGTGCATAATAACGAGTTGCAACAGGTAAACATCAACGAAGCTTGAGGGAGCTTCCTGTACGAGGGCAGAAAAACATCAAAGGATCTGAAGTGTCCAACTGAACCAGGTTTTGTTGTAAAAGCAAACCCCTCTTCAGTTGCCCTGTTGTATGCTGAGGGTAAAGCTCAGTTTTATTTTTTTCTAGACTTTATATCATATTGTTTTGTGGGGAAAAATTATTTACAAACGGAGGAACCAGCTTGAATCAGAATTTAAGGTGCTTCTGTATTACATATATGCAAGGTGGGGGTTGGCCTCTTCTACCAGGCACCTAGTGACAGGACAAGAGGACATGGCCTCAAGCTGCAGCAGGGGACATTCAACCAGGACAGGAGGAGGAATTTCTTCACAGGAAGGTTTGCTAAACACTGGAGTGATCTCTCTGGGGAGTGGAGTCACTATGGCTGGAAACCTGCTGTAGTTCATTGCATGGTGTGATGTTGCTGGGTGTATCTGAGCCTGATAAATGGCCAACAGGATAAAAATACATGTGGTTAATATTACTGAGGTTGAACGATTTCACCTTACTTGCATGGTAAAATTATTCAGGGGTTTTGAAGGCCCCTGTTAGCAAGGGCAAATAGACTAGTCTGCTGTGTCTGTGGAAGGCTCAATATACTGAGTGCTCTGGAACAAGGACTTGGAGACCTTTGTGTATGGAAAAGGAAATTCAGATGAAGCTGAAGGAAACAAGGCTCCAGGGTTTGGAAGAGATGAGCAGGAAGATGGGTAGGTGTATGTGGGGTAGATTTTGTGGTGACTTTTGAGATTTAAATGACTAAACTTGATTTTAAAACCATAGGATATATTGTACACACATGAAATTGTGTGGCATCGTGTCAATTTATGTATTAGATAACTAACATACTTAAAAATATTAAACATGCTGCCTTTTTGTCCCCGTTGCACCTCTGTGAAAATGCTCGGATGGGCTCAGCACACAGTTTGGAAGCTGTTTGTGTAAGAACATACTGAATATGCAAGGTCTGATTTTAAATTTATCAAGAACATTACTAAAAACTGTGAGTTAATTCCAAAGTATTATGGAATTGGGGAGATATTTTCATGACAATGAGCATCATTCTTACGGTCTTTGCTAAGAGATAAGGAACGTATGGAATCTATTTGCTGCTACACTGTTTTTTCGTGAGGTTAAGTTTTCCCCACTGATTAAGAGTATATTTTGAGTTTCTAGTGAAAACACACACAACCTCACCTGTTTAGGAGGGTGATTTTAAATCTCTGACAGCCAGTCTGAGAGTTAAAACTTACTTCCTGGGGAGTTGAAGACTTGATTTTTTTTTTTTAAGCTGAATATATCGCATTTGATTTTGTTAAAGCAAAAAGGGAGATGCCACACCAGTCTGATTTTGTCCTTTGGCAATAAAATTTGATGCACCTAACTAAGTAGTAAAGTATTCTCAGATACATACTTCTAGCCTTAAGCCACTGTGGCCTGTTTGTGCAGCAGTGTTCTGCCAGAGGCTGCCTGGTTTATTCCAGAGCCGTTGTGATCAACCAGGATCCTAGAAATCATAATTTTTAATCTGTCCTCCCATTTTCCAGGAGGAATTCAAGTTTATCTTCACTTTGTAAACTCTATAGGAATAAGACCCCCTCTACTATTTGCATGCATGTTTAGCATCCACCCCAAGAGGAGTGAAAGCATTTTCTTCATTACCTGGCTGTCTTACTATAAATTAGTATTAATCTAGATATCAGGGTGACACTGTGGGTGACCAACTGGATTTTTTTTTTCATCTGCCATGCTCTTTCAGTCCAGAAGGTTAGTTAATCATGGCTTTGATACCAGGGTCCAGGTATTGAAAGAATTTGAGACTGAAGGTTGGAGTTAACCATGCCACGAATGGTGTGACCAGGTTAAAAGAACCTTAAAACCTTTTACTTGAATATAGATCTGTTTGTTTGTGCTGCAATCTGAAGCCAACGCTATTTGACTCAAAATCCAGTTTTGTTGTATAAACGTAGAGGAAGAGGAGAAAGAGCAGATGTAAATTGTTAAAGGATAGTTGTTTTTTTAGAACAGTCAAAAAAAAGAGAGGATTTTCATTTGCTTCTTCCTTCCTGTCATTTACTTAACAACACTACTGGAGCTTTGGCATTGGTGAGTTGATGATCTTGTGTAAAAGGTTTAAAAAAAGAAAAGGAGGGTGGAAAGCAGAATATGCAGCTCTATTTACCCATTCCAGAGGTAGCTCAGTAACATCAGGTTCTGTGCAAATAAACACTAGGTTTCAGTTCTCTGCTGCTAATTATCACCCAAATTTGATTTGCACGCTCTTCAAAGGGGCTCATATCTTTCAATTTAGTTATTTGTTTCAGTGCATTGAATCTTTAATTCAAACCAAACACAGGTCAATTTCCAACTGGAAAAAAAATGCAAGGAATGTGTTTATCCACAGTCATATCAGTCTAATTTTAATTTAATGTATGTGGTGATTCGTTTCCTCACTGGGGAGGTGAATTTGTGTCAGTCTGTGAATTGGCCTTGCCTGTTTGGCAAATTTGTAAAGGGTTTTCTTACTTGTAGAAGGTCTTAAATAATTGTGCCAAATGGGATGGTTCTGGTAGGCCTTGAGCAATGAGGGGCAGTTTTAATGTTAGACAAACGTAACCAAATCTCATCATGAAGGCTTTTTCCCCCCCAGGTATTATTTCACTTAGACAACATAAGGTCAGTTGGTCCTTCGCAAAGGCAGGTTTTGTACTGCAGTAATTGTCCTTTTGATCTATATAGGTAGATTATATTTGATCCTCTGTCTTTGGTGATGCAGCCTACAGTCTCTGATACCCTTTCTCCTCCAAAATCATCTACTAGAAACTATAGGCCTATGATGAGGAAATAAGGCAATTTAAAACATGTCTGGTGGAGTGATTAACTAAGTAGATGTCAAGCACTGCCCTGGCAGTCCTGCAGTACTGTGTCACGTGGACATTGTCCTGGGAAACCTGCTCTAGGTGACCCTTCTTGAGCAGGGACACTAAACAAGATGACTTCCAGTGGTCCCTTCTGTCTTTAATGATCCTGTGCTAATAATGTTCATTAAACATTGTGTAGACAAGTTAAGTGTGCAGTCCTAAAAGTAACTTTGGTTTTGCCGACTGCAGTTTTGAATTGAACTTTATGAGGTCACACAGGTGACAGGGTGTATTGAAAAGTAGATTTCAGTCCTTTATGACCTAGAAAGATGAAATTGTCAGAAACATGTTAAAAGATTGTTACCAGTTCAAATATTTAGTATTTTAGAGAAAAACAGAATTGCAGGTGCAAAAACCTTCATGACCAGTCATCTTGCTTAAGGGAGCATGTTTTTATGCTCTAAGTGCTGAGAACATGTTAACACTGCCTTGTGCACGTAGTCATACAGTGCATTCATGTGTTTACACGTATTCACAAAATTCTGACCTTTTTGGACCTGTGATTATCCTTGGCTATTAGACAGCTTTTTAATTACACGACTGCCTGCTCGTCTTCCATGAATGCCTCTCTCTCAGGTAGCTTGTACTTCAGTCGGGTCTCTCTAAAGGTTTGTCTGTGTGCTATGTAAAGTATCACCAAACCTGATTAGGCCAACGCCTCATCTGAACAGCATCTCCGTTTCTTAGGTGAGAGCCTCTTCCCTAGCACACACACACACATCAATTCCCTTTTTCTCAACCTCCTCCAAAAGCCAGATATCCTCCTCTGACTATGCTGGGAAGAGAGCACCCTTTCCCAGATTCCTGGGAGGTCCCAGTATCGGTCTTTGTGAAGCCAAAATAACAAGTGCCAGTAAAGTAGGTATCATCCTTAGCAGAGCTGTCTCTTGAATATTCACTAAATGCCGACAGCTACTGATCCTCTCTTGGGGAGTTTCCAACATGCTGTAGCTCATAACTCCAGGCATTCATAGAGTGTTCACTGGATGCAGTGAATGCTCCTCATTTTAACAGATCTTGACTCTTTTCACCTTTAGAAATAGTCTATGCCCATCCTCATCCACAATCTGTTACTTAGTCTGTTATCCACTACTGCAGTAGCTGCCAGCTCTCCCCTGAAGAAGAGTCTTGATCTCTTCCTTCAGCTTGTGGCAAAAGCAGTGCTGGCAACTGCTCTCTGAGCACAGATGGCAAATTTGAACAGTCCTTACTCAGACATTTAAGCCTCTGTTTTTCCTGTACCTTGAGATAATTTTTTGTGATAAAAACATTATTATTTATTTAGTGCCTTTGTGCTGTAATGGAACCAGCCAAGGAGCAATCTGCCGTCCATCTGGCTGGGCACTTAACAGCCACAGCAGGGAAAAGGGGAAATCCAATCAGGGAACGGCTGCCTATAAAGGTGGTAGTGAAGTTGTTAGCCAGCCCTGCTAATTGGGAACAGCTATTCACAGTGGCATGTAGTTTTGGTACAGCATCTTGCAAAAAATGATGGTCAGGATTCTGCCCTCTTGTTTCCTCTTTTCCATGTAGGAACATGTAGGTCCTCCAGGCTCAGGACCCTCACAAACCAGGGGCGTGCAACCCCAGCTTGGTGCGGCTGTTAGAGCTGCATCGGGCTGTGTGACTGCCCTGAGCCTGATGCTGGGGTGGAGCCTTTGCCCTCAGCCAGGTGAGTGTGTTTAGGCTGAAATCCCCTGTACCTCTGGATAAGAGTTTTTAGGAGCGTGTGTGGGTTTTGTATTTGATTGGATTTTTTCAAATATTTGTTTTCCCAAGAGAAGGAAGAAGGAACTGGGAGCAGGTAAACCCTAGAATTTGGGTAAAAGCTGAATTTTTTATCCTGTGTTTTGATGACCTTTAACAAAGAAATAGCTTGTAGACAGACACCATAGCACTGCAAAGTGTGAATTCCTCCCAGCTGTCTTAATGGAGTGCTAATTTTAAAACCCAATTTCACTGCTGTTTTCTATGCAATTAGCACACAGTTAATACATTTGGTTAGTTCAGTTCCTGGCACAACACTTTGTGTTGGAGTGGGTGTCAATGTGGACACTTCAATAAAAATGTACACGTAAGGTAAGTAAGTGGTCAAAGAGCAAAGAAAGTTTGAGGCTATGGAAGCCAAAATAAGATGAGAAAAACTGTTAGTATTGTAATTCTATTAAAATTAATTTGAATGAAGTGTTAATTTTCTCTATGCAAAAAAAACCCCGAACCAAAACAATACCCTAAAGAAAATGAAATAAAAAAGCGATATAGCAAAAAGAGAGACAGGAAACTTTAAACCTAAAGAAACATTTTTAAAAGGTATCAGGTAAAGTGGAACCTGATAAAACAGTGACTGATGAAGAAAAGATGAATCCAATACTATCATGTAAACTTGAAAGGAGAACAAGATGGCTGATGAAAGAAAGATAACATCAAGTGAGGTAAAAACACTTTTATTAAGAATAGGTACAACTGTTCTGGACTAGTAACAGAGTTACTCTCTTGTGTAATAACAATGGTATTTATTGGAACAGAGTTTTGAAACCTAGAGCAAAGTGAGATTGAAAAAACCCCACCCTGATTTAGGAGACTGCCCTCACTTTTCAATGATAAAACAGTTCATAAATGTTACAACTTCCAAGGCGGTTTAAGATCTGATCGTTCTTTCTCAGTAGTGAGAAAGTTCTCTAAGGGTTCTTATCTCTTGTTTGTTTAAAGAAGTTCTATGCTAATAAAACAAAAAGACGATTTTATGCACAAAAGATAGATCAGACAGACCAGTGTTATTTCCAAAAATTCTGGAGCTTTCTGAGTTGTGAAGGGATATTTTTCTGGATTTAAATATTCTGTATTTTATTAATTCTTTGTGACTGCGGTGTGCACGATCAGTTTCGTGATTCTCCACGAGGTGGAGGAAGCAGCTTGTGCTTTGGGCTCCGGGGTGGGGAAGGGGCTGCAGGGTGGCAGCTCCTGCTGCCCTGCTTTGTCTCCACCGGGCCCTCCACCCTCGGATTGCATAGAGGGAGCTGCAAAAATAGACTCTGAAACACTTCTTGCTGATTTGCTGCTTTTAAGAACGATAACGGAGATTTCAACATCATGATTCTTCAGGTGATCCTTAAGGGCTGCATAAGATCATAAAATATGTTGAGTTGAAATGGACCCGCAAGGATCATCAAAGTCCAGCTCCTCACTCACACACACACACACACACACACACACACAGAGAATATTATGAGTTGGAAGGGACCCAAAAGGATCATCTAGTCCAACTCACCCTGCACATGACAGCCTCAAAAATCACACCCTGTGCCTAAGAGCATTGCCCAAGCAAGTAGGATGCTGTGATTGTGTCTGGTTTTTCATTAGAGAAACTCAGTCCAGCATTTGTGTACTGCTTGTCCTGTGATCATATGGCCAGGTGGTGGCTGGGCTAGCAAATAAACCCGGTTCTCTGAGATTCAGTGTGCAGCAGTATATTCAGTCCTTGAGGTCTGTTTCACTATAAAACGGGTGTTCTTTATGGAACAGCAACAAGTAGGAAAAATAACAGCTAATGTCTGTAATTTAAAAATATTATATTTACACCAGATGTCTGTTAAGGACTGATTTGTGAACAATGGTTCCGGTATTCTGTTTGCTGGGATTTGAAAGGATTTACCTTGCACAATTATCCACAAGCTTGTCTATCTTGAAGTCCCGTGTTTTCAATCTTTGCAACTCCTTTCTCTATCACCTGATTGATTTTTTATTTTTGCCTGCAATGAAGCAGGCGAGCCCAAAATAGAAAATATTGGTTAGTTTTAAAATTCAATTCAGTGCATTTCTGTTAAAAAAAAAATCTTGTTAATATTCATGTATGAACAACACAACACTGCTTCTGTTTTAGCTGATCATCTTAAGGCAGATCACATGAGCTACTTTTCAAGGCATTTAAGTGTGTTTGCAGGGGTGCTAAGGTTGTTTCAGCATTGCATGGGGTAAGTCAACTGTATCAAGATAAATAGCCATTGGAATGAGGTGTTATTAAGGTCATTTGCATTAAGCGAACACAGGAGTAGAACTGAAGACTGAAATATGTAATGCATTGCTTGGAAAGAAGGCTGGACAGGAGGAGCCATTTCAGCCTCAACCTATGATCCTCTGTGCCTATACTGTTCTTGGCAGAATTCTGTCTTAGATGTCCATGGTGAGCTTACACAAAAGGTTGTTTTGCTTCCCCTTAGCCCAAACATTTTCTGTCAGCTGCTTGTTTCTGTGTTCCCACAAACATCATGTTACGATAAATGAAGCATCAGTGTGAGCTTAAAGAATTGGGAGGTGAGGAAGGTGCAGACTTCATAAATGGTGTTTCATCAGGGAAAATGTCTATGAGTATGTTCTTAAATGGACAAAGGAGTATATTCTAATGTGTCTCAAGGCTTTTATTCCCTCCCCCCTGCCCTCCCATTTACTGGTATTATTTGTGCCACTTCATTTTCACTGCCCATGGTAGGGGGGGTTGGGACTATATGATCTTTAAGGTCCCTTCCAACCCTTAACATTCCATGATAAGAATGTTTTTTTTTCCAAAATACATGAGATCTACTTCCAGCATAGCTTCACCAGTTAGAACCCTAATTTATTCTTCCCTCTGACTGATGTAACTATGACAGTAACTCACCTAGCTCATAGCCAGGACTGAAATTTCTAACAGCTTGGATATATGATCTGTACTTCAGGTGAAGCTTGGTCTCTCCTCCTTTGTATTTGTTAGCTTGTGACAAGCTAAACAGTGTTAACATAAACTTCTCTGAAAGAGGTTTACAGGAATCAAGCTTTGCCAGTATCTGTGACAGCTAAAATATGTTTTGTTAGTGAAAATTTAGTTGATTAGTGGCAATCTGTAAGTGTGGTAAATCAGTCGGATGACCAAGCCTCAATCCTTCTTGAGAGGCTTATAATTCAGGTGACCATAGTTATGATTAATAGAATCTTAGCTTTAACAGAAATGATTCTGGTGTGGTAATATGGAAATTTAATTGTAATATGCTTTCTCTGGGTGGAGGGGTAAGTATGTATGTGGGAACACCCTCCAAACTACTTGATGAAAAACATATTTAATCTGAAGTACGTAAACTTGGCCAGAGATAGTTGATCTCTGGAGCTGTGCTAAATTATGCGAGTTATCTCTCCCCAGAGAGACAAAACTTACCTCCAGGGCTCTGAAAGCATATGTTGGCTTTGCATTTTATTATTAATACAGAGCACAGCTTGGGCAATACCTATATGGGAGGCAGATCACATTTAGCAAGGTGGGACAGCAGTGTCCTTAAACCTTCACTTCATTTTTCAGTCTGGGTGAGAAGGAGAGGGAGTGCCTCCAAGTTACTGACAACACATAGCAGGTCCTGAGCAAAACCCACTGGAGAGCTGCAAAGAAAGCTCTGTGGCTCCCTTACCGGGGTTGGACTAGAGCAAGGACCAGACCAAGGAACTCCCTTTGGTGGGAATGACCCCTGGCTGATCCATGCCCTGGGCTCGGAACACGAGCAGTGCCTCTCAGTAGATGTCCTTGGTGCTTCTTAAAACCACCCAGCAGCCTCCGGCAAGCACTACCCAGGATGCTTGGGAGAGGCATTATGTTCTGTGCTGCACTGAAGACCATCCCTCCCTCACTGTTGTCATGGAAGATTGCTGTACAATGAGACAACAATCTGTCAGAATTGGATTTTACTGTTGTAGTTCATAACTCCAGCAGATAAAAGTGGATATGAAATGAACACTGTCTCCTCTTTTTTGGAGTGATGGCTTTAACAGCTCAAACTGGGACCTGTCTCCTAATATACAGGAAAATCGGTCGGTTTCTTAAAGCTTGCAATGGCATTTTTTCCTGTGGAATTCATTGACCTGGTTGCTAGCTCCTTTCATCACAAAGACTCTATAATTTCTGATATTTTAAAAATATGTATCGACTTCTTTCTATTTGCTAGTGGCTCAGGCTGACTGGAAAAGAATTGTAAAAACATGTGGTGAAGTGAAAAATACACCAAAATTTCATTTTAGTGCTCTGGCCAAATCTGTCTTATGGGAGTTGCTACTCTAGTCTGCTCTGTGCTGAAAAGACATTTTTCTCATCTTCACTTGTGCTGCAGAATTGTGCTTCCTCTTATGCTGAGGCCAAACACATCCTGAGAAAAAACTGCTTGGTTTTCCAAACATGCAGCTGATGACATGTGTATTTATGCTCTCTGGCAAACTAAGTTAAACAAACAGGGACTAAGTCGGGCAGACGTTATAGGAGGTAATACTTCATTATAACGTGACTGTGGGCTGCTTATTCTTCTTTCCAATTATGGCATCCCTGTGCATCACTTTCCCAAGAGAGGAATATTTTGGGGAAAACCAAATTATGGCATATAAAGCCTTGAAAGTACAGTAACTGTGGAGGAAAGGACAGTAGCTAGAATGAGGGGTCCGAGCACATGTAAATTTGTCTCATTTTGTTAAAAGCAAGGTTGTTTCTACCTCAGATATTAAACTGTTAAATTAATTCCTGAGAACTCAGTCACTTGGTTCACAGTTGTGCCTGAATTCAGGCCATGTTTCAGTAACATCAGGTTCCGTGCAAATAAACAGTGGGTTTCAATTGTCTGCTGCTAATTATCACCCAAATTTGATTTGCACGCTCTTCAAAGGGGCTCATATCTTTCCATTTAGTTATTTTGTTTCAGTGTGATGAATCTTTAATTCAAACCAAACGTGGGTCAATTTCCAACTGGAAAAAAAAAAAAGTGAGGAATGTGTTTATCCATGGTCATATCAGTGTCTCTCTTTAGTTTAATATACGTGCTGATTCATGACCTCACTGGGGAGGTGAATTTGTGTCAATCTGTGAATTGGCTTTACCTGTTTGGCAAGTTTGTGAAGTCAATTGTAGAAGGTCTTAAATAATTGTGCCTAATGGGATGGTTCTGGTTGGCTTTGGAATGAGGAGTGCAAGTCCTGAAGTTACACAGGCACAGAAAAATCTCCTCAGGCTTCAATTTCCATCATACCTGTAAAAAGGGATCTCTGTGAGGATGAAGTGAAGAGATAGGATAATGTGACCCGGACTCTTTTCTGTTGCTTGGAATCTCAACTTAAAAACATGCATGTTACATTTTACACAGACTCCTTAGTTGTCACCATGACTCTCTGCTATGTGCACAGCCAGAAAATTTCAGTCACAGACACTTTTATTTTTAAAAAAGCAAGAGGGCTACAGCAAAAAGTAAATTTCATTGTAATAAATACCACATGTGATCACGATTTATAAAGCAGACAATAAAGACTAATTTAAAAAGAGAAAGCCTTCTATTCTCTTTCGTGTGGCTAAAGGCAGCATCATTTCTGGCTGTCTTTACCGGAGATTTATTCAAAGATTTAACACCCCCTTCTGTTTTTTTTCTCCTGGAAGCTCAGAGGAGGATACTTTATTAACTTGCTAGTCTTGAGATGCACATCTGACCTCTGTTTCGTTTTAAAATGGAAGTACTTGGAAGGAGTTCTGATTTTTAAAAAAAAATTTAAAGAATTCTTTCAAGTTATCTCTGTAATATTTTGTAGCATTTTCTATATTTTTTAGTTTTTATGGTGACTGGCGTAAATAGTTATATCTTTTTAGATAATACTGAAAACTCCCTTTTCAAAGTTTGTATATTTTCTTTTGATACTTTAAAGATAGCCTATTTAATGTCTCAGAAGAAGGATTTATTTTGATTTGGTGCTGGAACAGCCAACTCAGCTGGTGTCCTAATATAAAATATTTGCTGCCTGCAGTGGAGGGAAGATTTCAACTTTATAGCAAGTATTTCTTACACCTCCCTGTTTTCAGCGTCTGTCAGTCTCTGCTAAAATTGGGGTCCTTCTGAAGTGGAGCTTTAATTATAAAATTAATATCGTGCATTTTTACTATGGCTTTATCTATAAGGTGCATCTCAACTGGGTTGGGGAATTAATCTCCATCAAATGAAAACTTTTCTGGTTGGATCAGTGTTTCTGGATTCCAGTGCTGTGTGACTGGTTAACCTCTGTAGTATTTTGATAGTTTAAGTCCTGCCAAATCCAATCCAAATAGTTGTATGTTTTCTTCCTACAATGAAGGTGGAGTATAGGCTTGTACAATTGGTACAGCATGCAAGATATGCTAGGATTTATAGCATAGATGTTTTATGTTTGGGTTGTCTCCACGTTTGTTGACAAAGGTGGGGGATCTTAGTTATTTAACAAAACCAAAAGTAACGATAGTCTTGGGAACGAGTACTTGCCTGTCACAATAAGAGTAGGATAAATCATAAGGTGGGGATGTTCAGATTCATAGATGTATTGAATGTAAATTCTGTGTGTCTTCTGTGAGGTTTGATTGTGATGAATGTAGGCATCTCTTGTTTCTTATATCTGTGACTGTTCTGACTCAGTAATGAACGGTAACACGGGAAAAGCTTTGCCTTTCTATATTTCTGGGGCTTTCAGATAGTTTATTAAAATTATTAGTCTATTTTAAAGTGAAACTCTAAAGAAATGGTCATCTCTGTGTGGTTATTTTGAGAGTGGATGGTGTTAGGCTCTGTTAAATTTCTCAGTGGTTTAACCATAATTTTCATGGAGTTGGGTCTCACTTTAGTAGGAGCTGACCATTAACTTTTTTAAGGAGCTTCCATCTGCAGGCTTGCTGTCTGGAACAATATTTATATCTTATGAAATATGATACTATTTCTAAAATATTTTGGAATAATTATATTTTGTGGGAGGTTCTCTGTTCCCAGTCTCATTCCTCCAAAGTCTTCAGGTTGAGGCTCTGGGAACTGGTGAATATGCTTGATACTGTTTGAAATTGCCAGTTTTGAATGAAGACATTTGCTTTCTCTTGAGCCATTGCATAGCAATAACTGGTATTCTTCAGGATTTGCTTTGTGCACTCTTCTTTTGCAGTTCTCTGTGTCTAGAATTTCCCTTTGAATTGAAAATTGAGAAAAAAGGAGAGCTTGGAAATGAGCTCCAACTCATACTCCTTTCCAGACAATACAAAAAACATGAGAGACCCCCTTAATCACACAATTTTCAGACTTTCAGATCCTTTCTTTGTTGGGTATCTGGCACTAAGTGCAACCATGTCTGTAAGAACAAGTCAAAACTTTGATTTTTCATTTTTCTTCCTTCCAAGAGGACAGTGACCTGAGTTGCCTTCTAGCCAAGTAGTGTAGAGTAAAAACTTTTTAGTCTAAAGTAAAGACACATTTTTTAAAGTACAACTACTTAAAAAATCTCTTGCTTCAGAAACAAGTTGGTTTGGTTTTTTATAAGGTACCAGACTGCTAGAATTTTCCTTATGATTGCTGTTTCTAATATCACAGAGAAGGAATCTTTTCCACTCCTTACTATTTCCCTCACCTTAATCTTTCCCTCACTCTTTGTGTCAGTCTGTTTCTCTAGATAGCTTCTATGACCCCTTTCTCTTAGGAACCTTTTAAACTGAAGTGGTCCTTTGATGTCTAGTTTTTTAGCCAGCTTTGTTACTTTGGCCAGGCAACTTACGTTGTTGACTCATCACTTATGAAGAAGATACTTAACTGCAAACACCCTAATGCATTCTTGGTACGTCAGCACTGAGACTCCTATTTATATAGATCAGTTCAAATGTAGAGGAAAGTGTTATAGTTTTCCAGAACTAGGCAAGAAACTAAAGTTATTATTTGCTTTGTATATCTAGGAACTTTGGTCTTTGACTAATTTGCTCCAGAACAGTTTGCATCCCTACTGCATGTTATTTCTCATAAACTGGTAACAGAGACAGTAGGTGTGCACCAGAGCTTGTGTCCCAAATTCATGCTGGCCATTTGTACCTGGACTATCAGAGGCTCAAATTACCCCTACATATGTAGGAAGCTACTCAACAGTATTTGTTTATTTCTACTTTTGGTCCAACAAGTCTGTTATAACCAAGGGAAGTACTTAGGTTCTTCTCCAGTCTTGAAGTCATGTGAATTGTTTGTGTGACGACAGTCGGAAAGTAACAAAAGAAGAAAATCAGCTCAACTATATATGACTTTAACTAGATTGAAAAAAAATTATAACTCAGTACGGCTCAGTCTGAATTGAGAATGTGGAGAAACTGACTGACTTAACCTTCAATGGGGTACAGCAGAAATAAGCTCTGTGGAGAACAAAGCCAGACTTTTCAGCCACTAAAATTTCTCCAGTATATCCTAGCTAATCTTCACACCTGAGGAGTTTGAAGGCTGATGTGACCCCCCACACTGCTTTCACACCTGGGTAACTTATTAATTTCATCAGGGGGAGGTCAGGAAATGCCCAAAGCACAGACCAGGTCCATAATCAATCTTTTGTAAGCGCTTCAAGATTAGTGGTGTCCAGGGCATAAAAACACTTTGCAAAATGTCTTTGACAAAATATCCGTGTCTTCCCCCCCTTATATTACTGTTAAGAAAAATGGGTCTTTTATGTCCAGTGTAGGAACTTTGTCACAGTTATCCATGCCTTTGACACCTTGACACTGGATTATGTTATCGCCACTTACTCCATATGGAGCTGTGTGCTGAGACCCTTGGAAACTGGAGCTGGTGCACAATGTGGAGCTCCATGCCAAGAACACTTGAGATCAGCTCTGCTGGTTGTTAATAAGTTCCTGGGCAGAATTCAAGGTGTTAGTTTGAACCTATAAAGCTCTGAATGGTTACCCAGGAGGCTGCTTCCCTTCCTGCAGCACAGCACTTGTAACTGGGATCAGCCAGAGACACTCAAACTCGGCTTTTGGAATTCACTTCCAAATCCATCCATCTGGGCTGGAGTCTGTCAAAAGTTGGTGTGTGTTGCAAGCTCAGCTTGTTATACCAGATTACCTGGTAGGGGATGGTGTGGCGTGCGGGGGGGTTTGCTTTATACTGGTGGTTGTGTGTCATTTTACCTACTGGTGAGTGGTTTGTTTTTTTCTCCTTTCACTTGATACTAGAAAGAATTATTGTTTTTGAAATGAAACCATAACTACCAGTTTATACCTGCCATTGTGTGGCTGGAACCAAGGCATTGCCAACTGCCATTTCATTGATTACATTTCTGGTTCCATTGAAATGAATGGGCGTATGCAACTCATTCCATAGTACTAGGATTTATTCCCCCGAGGAAAACATTTGAGATCAGATAAGAAAGAAGTTCTATGCCAAGATGGTTGAGATCAGGAAACCCTGATAATAGGGCTTCTCTTTAAGACTAGATCAGTGATGAGCCATTATAGAGTAGAAAAATCAGCTGGCGAAAGCAAAACAAACACAAGCAACAGTATAAGGAGAGTAAAAAGCTCTGTTGGTGTTTGTCCTGCAATCTGTTTCTATCTCAGCTCATTAAATGAGGTGCAGAAGAGGGGAAGCTGCAAGAGGATGGGCTGTACTTGACCTTGACCTCTGATAAAGACAGGTAGGATGTGCAGTTACAGTTCTGCAGTGCAGAAAACTATGTGCAAGCTTAGCTGACTCGTTCAGTGCAGATTGTGCCACACAAAATCCACTTTAGTACAGTAGTAAGTGTCCCCACCTGGTATGTGGGAGACCCGGGTTTGATTCTCTCCAGGGAGACAGTGTTAAGAGTTGGGCTCAATGATCCTTGTGGGTCCCTTCCAACTCAGAATATTCTGTGAAATTCTGTGAAACAATGTGGTCTCACAGGGTGCATTAGGGAAATTATATGGGATGCCAAGCCTAGGACACTTGGGTATCTAAGTAATTTTGCATGGCTGTGCTGTGCTCTTTGAGAAAGTGCCTGTAACAACATTTTAGGGTCTGTAACAGACTAGTTCATACACAGGAAGAAATGACAACAAATTAATTTGGTGTGTTCAGCATTGGCAACAATAATACAAATAATAATATATAACTGTTTTAAATGGAGAAGTACAATAACTTGATGAGAGAAAGATCTGTTGCTTCTCTATTTCTCCTGGAACTGTCAGGAGAGGGAGGATAAAGTGTTTGAAAGCTGAGAGTATGTATAAATCCAAAGGCTGGAGTGTTTTATTCACCAGTGGCTCATCCCTAATATTGTTTGGCTATAGACCAAAGTTCCTATCTGACAAGACAGGATGTAAAACTGTGAGTAATTCATCAACCGAACAGCACAAGTCAGATTTTTCTGGTTTTGCGTGTATAAAGAGTTTGTCCCTGCATTTGTGTTCCCATTTGTTTAGACAGATCCCAAATTTAGGTGTTGCACTAAGTGGTTATCCATGGGTGAGAGTCACTGTATCCCCAGTGAACTCCATGGGCCTCCCACCCACAGACTCCCAAAAGCACCAGGTCCCAGTGTAACACATTCCTTCATAGAGAAAATATGTCAGCTGCTTGATCAGGCTAAACTTAATCTTTTTCTGCTTTAGCTATGGCGATATAGCTGTTTTAGGCAACCTGGAAATCTGCCTCTCCTTCTTAAAACCCCTAAACATTCACACAGTGAATGAGGCCCACACATCTGTCATCACAAAAGGCTTTTCTTCAGAGGTTGAGCCATCATGTGATCATAATTTTTCTAAATTGTGCATTCATTGCTAATAAAGAATTTTTTTCCCTAGGAAAATGCCATGTCCCAGCTCTGTAAGTTCTGTTGTAAGTTCTGATTGACATATGATGGGACAAAGTCAGACTGTCAGGGAGTGTTTCATTGATGTGAAATTTTACACTGTATTTGGACGTATATACACTGGGTTTATGATCCAGCTGGGCATGCTTGTTAGTTATTGTTGAGGTCAATCAAAGTGTAATTGTAACATGGGGAAAGACAGTCCCAGGGCTACAAAAATTTGCTTCCAACAGCTGCTATTCATTATTCATTAAACTCTACCTTCTGTTTTTGAAATTAATAACCCTTGCCCTTTTAACAAGGCATCAGACTTGCAGAATATAGATTTAAAAATCAAAGATGCACTGGTTTCATCCCCAAACAAGTGAGAGCACAAAACACTTTAGCTATCAATAGTGGTTGCCAGCAGAACTTAGTACGTATTTCTGTTTGTGGAAAACCAGATGCGAGTTAATTAACCTGAGACTTTCAGGAACTGTATGCTGGATGTGAGACTGGTGTACAATAAACCCCAAACTTACAGAAATCAGGAGGAACACTCAAACCTCCAGTTAAATAAAATTTCATAAAAATTAAGATGAAGTACAGTATCACAAATCTACAGTGGGGGAATATCAGATGAAACAGAGTTCATTCAAATTGGCACTTGCACATCCATCGAATCAGCTATTTTCCAACATCCATTCCCCATTGTTTGAAGTGTAGCCCAGTCTTTGGCTCAGGACAATGGCCAAAGGAGGCACATGATGTTTCTGTCCCATGAATCCCATTCTTGTATCCCCATGAATGTTGCTCAGCTGAGAAAAAGGCACATGGAAAAGGTCTCAGGCAAACTTTGTAGCATGACTGGGGAGAGGGACTGCTTCACTCCTGAGTGCTTCAGCTGCTCTGCAGTACTGCCTAGCTCACATGCAGCTTCGTGTGTTGCTGCTGAAGAGCAGCTACAGAGGGACTTGGAAATTGTGGATGCAGTCCTACAAAGCTTATTTGAGAAACAATGTTATTTTTAGAGTGTTTTCTGTAACTAGGTGAGAGTTGTGTTTTTTGATTCTATGAACCACAGAAGGAAACTACAGTTAAACCCCGTCCTTTGTGAGGAATGGGACAGGTGACGGCCCTCGCAAAACCCTAAACTTGCAAAGAAGTGCAGGTTGTTAATATGCATGCAGGCCATGCCCATTGCTCCACCCCCCCCGGCACCCCGGAGCTCTGTGGGAACTGTTCTGCTTCTGCCCTTGGGCTCTCTGAGCATGGGGGACCAAAGGGAACCGTTTCTGAGCCCCCTCTGACTTGGGAGACCCCCCCCCCCCCAACCCCGAGAATCTGTGGGGTCGCCATGATCAAACCCCACGCCGCTGTCTTTGTCAAGGTATCTACTGTTGTGGGATACCTTCTTGCCTGAGGTGCCCTTCCACTGCCACTTCTATCTTGTGCATGGATGGTGGTGACTGTGGTAGGACTTATTATGGTCTCTGAGGCGTCCTGCCTTTCCAGGCATGTTGAGTGCCATCACTGAATAGTGGACTTTTAGATCTATGCCTAGGAATGGGTCCTCTGTCTCTTTCTCCAATACTTTAGAGTATCCTGTATTGACATGGAAGAAACTTGTGACACTTAAAATTCCTCTTCAACAAGTTATTACAGGTTTTAAATTCTAATAGCGAGTGCCTCAAATTGTGCTTATGTTTCTTCTGAAGTTTTATGTCAAAATCTGTGGAAAAGTGATTTTAACTGATCTCAGAGAGCACTGGGTCTATCCCAGGCAGGTCCAGGGGCACACTTTTCCCATTTCATCGTTTTGTTGTCACAAAGACCTAATACACTGTGGTGAAAATATGTGCAAGATATTGTTCTGAGTCTGAGTGTCTCAGTGCAGGCCTTCTTTGGGAGATATGATTAGCTGTGATACATGATCATAAGACTAGTAACTGTAATAGTATATCATAAAGTTAATTAAACTTGGCTGAATAGTGTAAACATAGCTATCTCTCTACTTTCTGAATCAGTCTTTCTGGTCCTTTTCTTTCCTGTGTAAATTCCACTACTTATTCACGTGGGGTACTTTAAACCATCACTAAATGTTACATTTATGACATGTTTCTAAGCAAACATTGGAATATCCATTGCACAAGAACATGTTTCCTCAGCTCTGCTGGCCTTGTTGGGCAGCTTATCTACTCCTCTCTCTAAGTCTGACCTTTCATGTTTAGTTACTTTAAAGACACTAGAAAACCAACTATCTACTCAATTTCCTTGTAGCTTGGGGCTAAGGTTAAAATATCATGTAGCTACCGTATGTTTGATATTATACAGCCACAACTGATAAGCAAATATTTTCTTTTTAAACACACAGTACATTTTGCAAGAGTACATAACAAGTATTCTCATTCTTACTCTTTGTCCTGGCGAAGGCCTAATGTTAAATATGAAAAATTGCCGCTGGTGTTTACCTTACTAAATCTGCTCACGTCAATTGGTTCTGCCTACCCCATATTTCAAAGCAAAATGATGGGGGAAGGTCATATAGATTGCCCTTCTCTCCATTTCTCAGCTTAAGGGTGTCCTCCTGCTTGTAATTAAGGAACAATTCCTTTTGTGATGGTAGTCAAGAAATCTTTCTTTTTTTTTCCTTCTTTCTCATTTTTTCACATAAGGTTTGGAAAGGTACATGAAAGCCAGAGAACAGTTAATGCAGTTGGAAGATTTGTCATCACAGAGAGAATTTGCTTTTTTTTTTTTTTTTTTTAAAAATGTCTGAAACAGCTTCGGTATTGTGTATTCAAATTCAAATCCAAAGACTATCAACAGTGAATATGGAGGTGACAGGCTGAATGGGAAGGTTTTGATTGCAAGGCCATCTGGCATTGTTATAAGAAACATTCTTGAATGCTTAAAAGAAACCTAAACCACGTTGCTCAGTAGGTGCTGACTCCAATGAAATTGAACCATCTTAATGCAGGTTTGCTGTCTGACTGTTGGAGACACTGTGGGAAAATCAGCTATTTCTATACTGATGAAGTGGCTGTGGCTAGAAACGGTGATTTTAAGGGAAAAATGTGAAATGGAATGTCTGGCATGTTGAAGCAAAATGTTTTAAAGTTATAACTATATTTTTTTAACTTCTTGCAAGATTCATGCAAGATGTACCTTTTCTTAAGGCCAGAAAGAGATAATGAATATATTGTTAATTGTCTGGCCTTAGAGAGACTGAAGAAAGACAAAATCTATTTGCTGTCACGGAATGGTTTGAAAGTGATTTAGCAATACAGAGAAATATACTACTGGAGAATATGGAGACTATTACTTGGGTTGATTTCCTGAAATCTGAGTTTTTAGATTTCTGTGAAACTTGATTGTTTGTCTGCATTTCTTATAGTTCATGTGCTGAGTTTTCTTACAGGCTTAAGTGCTCGGATGGAACCGAAGGGATTAGAGATGGGATGCAGGGGCTTTTCAGTCTAGGTCAGATTGGATTTAGCACTGACTGAAAATGACACCAGTTGTTTAGTATTCTGGATCAAATGTACAGTGGCCAGATTCATAGCAGGCTGGGTCATCTGAGGTCATAGTGCAGCTAAAGTTGAAAAAACATAGCCAAAGCTGAAGCAGCATTTTCAGACTGCTAAGCAGGGCAGAACAGCACCAGCTAGTCCTACACAAGGTTTCTTCAGTATGTGTTTCCTCTTCCTTTTTGAGGCTGAATACTTTTTTCCTAGAAGCCACATGTGATGCATTTACAAGCTAGGAAAGCACACATCAGGCCAGGCATAAATCTGATGCGTTATTTTTAGTTTGAATTCCAGAGCCTGAAATGCTTTGTCACTACTCTGAATCAAGAATCTGTTTCTGAGGCCATCAGCAGGTTCAAAAGTTCCTCTTTTAGGTTTTGAGAGGGGGGAGAAGATCCTTCTTATCTTTTCACTTTGAACAAATTTTGTTCAAAATAAAATAGGAATGAAAGTTTAAATATACCATTAAAAATGTGGATATAGAGAGCCTTAAACATAAGAAATTACTTTTTTTCACCTTTAACTCAGTGAATTCTGTTCCACAGGCAGTATCAATTTTAGTGGCAAGCAGGTTCCCTGAATGTTAATCAGCGTGATGCTGAATCTCTTCCCACAGACTTGTCCACTCGAGAGGCTGAGAGGCTGTGGTGCCAGCAAACAGCTGGTCAGGAGAAGAAAAGGAAGATTGAGTCAATTACATGGTGATTTTCTTTATGAACATTTCTACCCTTTCCTTTGCTCAGTGGAGAAAGGAATGGGAAAGAAAAGGGAACTGGTTTCTGCTTTGGCATTGAGAACTTGCCTGCACAGCAGTCTAGTGGCATGTGAAAGGAAAGCGCTGTTTGCCCAGGTCTCCTTATGGCCAAGCTGAGTTACTTCTCTTATGGCGGGGGGAGAAGGTTCAAAATGGAATGCACTGTGTGCCAGCAAACCACCAAAAAATCAAAAGAATGGGAGTTTAAATTTTGTTGCCTGCCTTCTGCATATCAAGCGTGCATATTCACTATGGTTGTTGCTGTGGCATCCAGGAATTACAATTCATATGTTGTTTGCAATAGCACAGCCCTGCTTCGAGGCCTTAGTTATGTATTAGTGAAGTAGTTCAGGCAAGTAAAAATTAGACTTCTAGGATTTTTGAATTTGGTAAAGTGTGAGTCCCTCTCTGTAACTGAGATCTTTCTCCCGCCAGTGGTCAACGAACTCCAGTGGCTTTGCAGTTGCAGACATGCTGAGATGTGTTGGTAGAATATTTCATGTTTTAGGCAGACAACATGTTGTAAATCTTTGTTCTCTCTCTGATAAAGTATGTGTTAACAAAGTCAGACCTTGCTTTGATATGAAACCAAGTTAAAAGAAGAATTCTTCTGACGAGACAAATCCAGAGATAGTGAAAATAGCAAATTAAGATACAGGAGAAATGATGGACCCTGAGGAGGAATTTTTGTGTGGACAATGTCAAGCACTGGACAGCTATATGTTCTTGAATATTTTTAACATTTGAGTTAAGACATAAAAGGTGTATTTCCAAGCTACTAGAAGAGATAATTACTGAAAAATTTGGTGCTGAGGTTTGGACACAAGATGCATTTTGCTTGAGCACACCTCCTCTGTTCCCATAAAACACAGCCTGTCTCTGTATGTATAGTTCATCTTTCCTTATTCCACAAAAAGGGTCTGCAAATGAGTAGCTAGATACTAGAAGGGATAATTTACCCAGAATGCTGTTTGAAGGGTTTGCTTTGATGCTCTCCCACATCTCATGTGCAGCATGTCAGGAAATAAGCCCTCATATTGTTTGATTGGTATGTCCTCACTTCGACTCACTGTTGCATTATTCCAGTTTTATATTGATGTATCACTATGGGAGTGACCTCTGAGCTTTTTATCTCTGTGTCTCATCAAGGCATTTACTAAGCATCCAGTTGTCTTATTAACTGAGTGCATTTCAGTCCTGTGCATAAGGCTGGCAACTCTAACAAGAACAGTGTGCATTGCTACTGTATATCCACTATGTCTTCAGGACCAAATAATTCAGAGCTTGGTACTATACAGAAAATCTCTTGATACCTCTAGATGGGTTATTTATGTCCTAACACAAAGCATGCTGAAATTACTAGGGCCTTTACTACAGACTGAAAAGTCACCTTCAGTAACAATTATTTCCTTTTTTTTACAGCCTTCACCTTTAGTTACAATCAGGCTGTGCATTTTTGCGTTGTTTTCATTTCTCCCACTGATATTGGATGTTTTAAGGAGGCAAACTCTGGCCTCGTCTATCATTCTGTCAAATGCTGAACATCAGACCTGTACTTGAATTATCAGTTGCATGTGGGTTATGTTACCTGTCTCTGTTCTCATCCATTTCTGTTTTCCATATGATACAGCTGGTGTAGGGTTTTTTATCATATAAAGGCTATAACCTGGGAGAACCAACATTAATTTCCTCTGGAGCCTTATGAAAACTATCAAGGGTGCGCCTGACTTGTGGTGACAGAGCTTTTCAGCATACTCTCAGAAAGAACTGCTTCTGGACACACATGGCAGCCAGATACAACTTACACGCACAACGCCGTACACATAGTACTAGTTCATTAACTTTCCATCTATGAATATGCTAACCAGATACTTTACTAGCACTTTTAATGTACCATCAGATGTCTGGGATCAGATACTAGTGACACTCAGCTGCAGATCAGGCTGAGTTTCCATACAGTAGTGATAAGGTGAAAGCTTAATACCTTTGGACTCTTATGAACCCTCTGTCTCATATATTACATCAGGCATTCATGAAAGGACAGACAGAATAAATTAGTCAATGTAAAATGTATCTGAAAGCCTGAGATAATCCTATAATTCCCAGTATTATCCCTAATAATGTGACTGTAGAACCAGTGGTGAAATGAAGCAACAAGGTCATGCATGTCAGGGTTCAGATAAGATCTTGTTTGGATTCTTTCCTCTAAGATCTAACTAAAGACGGTGAATGTAATTTGAAAATAACTCTACTTTAAAGTAGTCTTTAGTCCAGAGGGATTAGAAGCCCACAGATGAATACAATGTTCCTCAATCTCCCTGGAAAAAAAACCCAACAGCTTTGCTGGGGCAGCCCCAAATCACTGCAAAGAAATCATTAGAATTAAGAATTCAGTTCCCAGACACAATGCAGCGTATATTTGATATGATTAAGGAATGATACAAGGATCCTACATGAGCATCTTATTGAATAAGCTTCTGGCAGAGGCATCCATCTATGTCTTGTTTCTGGGAGAAGGAGAGCAGTTTTTTAAAGTAAGCTGTATCTTCTGCCTAGGGTTCCAGCAGAGACAGTGAAGTGTGTGGTGGCTCTTGGGGAATCAACCAGAGCAGTGCAGTGGTCCTTGGCTGGAGCACTTGAACCCTGGCCTGAGGAGCTTCCTGCTCATGGCTCCCATATCCTCTGACCCACGTGGTGTCTCTGCTGCAGTGGCTTGTTGATGACTGCACTCTTTTTGTGTTGAGCAGGTACCCACCAGCAAGAGCTGACAGGTGAAAAGGAATTGGGGGAAGTGGTTGATATGAAGGCTCAGCTGACACTTGACTGGTCCTGTGCCCTCAACCTCATTTTGAGGTTATGAGTTCCTGTGGCCCTCTGCTTCTTGCTGGGATGGCTGTAACAGAGGGGCCATTGGCTGGGACAAGAGCATCTGATGAATAGGTCACCAAAAGTGTGGTAGTGCATGTCCTGAGCTGAGAGGGAAGTCTGAAACCAAGAAAAAACTTGTTTTCTTTTCTTTTCTTTTTGCAGAGAGAAGTTAGCAGAATGTAATTGATTTCAAGGCCTCTGCTTGTAAATTAGTGCTGGTGATTTCTGGGGCTTAGTACCACAATCTTCCTTGAAACCACTCCATGTTCATTCTTCCCATAGGATCCTAGGAGAAAGGATAAGCAGAAATTTCTTGTTCCCACTGGAATAGACTGAATGCAGGATGACTTTCTATGATTTTCTCAGGAAAGGAATTGTGGTTGGGACATATGGTCTTCTAATTTGGAAAAATCTTATGTTTTCCAGGGTGCTTGCCACAAGTCAGGGAGAGTTTGTGCTCACAGTGAAGATGGGTGGGCGGAAAAGCTTTTTTTGCTAGGTTTGGTTTTTTTATTTCTTCAGTTTGGGCTCTGCGACACAATGTTTCACTCTGTTGTTTGAGATTTTGCCACTAAAACCTTGGGAAGAAAGGAACCTTCTTCCCCATTGCAGGCCTGGTATTGTTTGGGGTATCCTGCTGGGCTTCTGAAGAGAAGTGATGACAGACACTCTGTGATAGACGTAAAAACCAGCTCTGGAATCTGCACAGCAAATCAAGCATGTGAGCGAAAGCTACTCTGACTTGTGTATGTCTTCATCGTCACCTGCCAGTTTCAAAGCAGGCTGTGTCAGTGTAGCACTTTAAATGCTTCTTTGGAGAACTGACTACTTTGAATAACCAAAGAGAATTGCGAAAGGTATCTTACAACTATGAAATGTATAGTGCAGTTTCTGGAGAAACAATGCACTGTAGGGATATGGAGCTCTGAGCTGTAAAAGCCTGTAAGTCAGATAAACCATCAGGGATTCATTTGTAGCAGACTGAGAAGATTCCTAGCCCTCAGTGCAGATGTGAGATGTCTATGCTCAATAAGAAAGAGCTGAGCCCCTCAGACAATTATAATTAGGTCATTAAAGTTAAATGCCAGACTGTATCTTTATATTGCAATAATAAAAGGGTAGTGAGAGCCTCCAGTAAAAGTCAGATGATGTGCTATTCCCAACCTGTGATTCCTATGGATCATGGACAAAGTCGCAGCCAGCACACAACATAGTTCCCATGTGAACAGATCTGGTTTCTAAATCACCACAATGAAACAGACACAAGACTCTCAGTGAAGGGAGCTCTAGTCCATTTTGCATTGATAGCAGAAAGTGATTCCTGCATGTAAACATTGCTGCAGGGTCTGAGGGGACACTGTGTGCTGACTTTGCCTCACCCAAGAGAAAAAGGATGACAATGAAAAAGTAGCTACAGCGAGCCCCCACGTATTCATGGTCCGCTATTTGCAAGGTTCAGTATTTGCGGGTGATTTTTCTGCGTGCTGTGCGACCTCAGTGCATGCTCAGAACGTACCGGGACCCCAGTAGGTTCAGCCCCCAGCATCGCCACTCGCCCCCACCTCCCTCCCCACTGCTTGCAGGGTGAGCACAGCAGGCCCCATCTGCTCACGAATATGTAAATTGGTCCCAGCCGGGAGCCGGCGTGGTGTGCCCAGGATGCGTTTAGTGCAAATGTGTGTTTTTGCACGGCTGGAATTGTCCTCCGCCGGACTACAAGATGGGGTGACAGGGCTGCCATTGTGTGTGTGCCATTGTGTGCCAGGGGCCGCGCCCACCTCTCGGCTGGCTCTCGCCGCCGGTCCTGCACCCCGTGCTGCGGCAGCCCCGCAGCGTGACAGCCTGGCGCCGGCCCCGCGCCCCCGCCTCGGTGTAACACAGCTGGACAACTGAGACAAGCCCCGCTCTCAGGACCATCCTCCAGACCTTATATGGGGAGGGTGCGTGGCCACGGGCATGGCGTACTCGACTATGTAGAGGGTTCGCTATCTTTGTGGATTTCACAACTCGCGAGAGGTGGACCAGACCCAACAGCCCACAAGTAACGGGGGCTCACTCTATATTCATGGCAACAGAAGAGTGGGAGCAGAGAAATGGTGTAGGTCTAATGTGGTTACCCAGACTTGGTTAGTCAAGGGCTGTCTGGGGTACAAAGGCAACCTCAAGGCAGGAAGGGTGGCAGTACCACCTTCCACTTCCCATAGCAAATGTAGCTGTGTCTGCTAGATCAATCCATAGTGAAGGAAGAGGGATCTTAGGCTAGTATACCTCTTCAAATCAAACAGCAAAATCAGCTACTTGGCACACATAAAATTGCTTGTTGGAATCTTTTCCTCCTGTTTTTCTCTTTCTGTCTTGATAACCATATATACTTGCATACTTGTAAGTTCTACAGGGGTTAATTCATTGGAACTACCTTGGGATAGAAATATTTGGAAGCACTGGAATTCCTGTTTCTCGAAGTGTGAGTGGATGTTATCTGTTCATGTCTGACTGTGTCTTTGATATCTTCAGATGGAAGGTGATGGTGATGCCCCAAGCTGTTTCATGCCAGCCGTATATCACCGTTCTGGCACCAGCCCTCCTTTGACATCTGACCCAAGTACTATCAGTTGCAGAACATTCAGTTGCCTACTAAAGACAGCTTTTGCTGTAGGGAAAAACATTTCCTGTAGCTCCTGGCAGACATGAGGGGCCAGAGAAATCACTGTGCAGGGCTCTCCCCTTGAGACTGTCCAAATGCCTGTTTCCACTGTAGAAGAGGCCCTCTCTACCTATGTGTAGCTTGCACCTTAGAGGACTGCTCAGCCTTGCACAGGAGACAGGATGGATAGCACTCACTGCATGAATGAGCAGTTATTCAGCATCTCACTTCATTATTCCATGTTTTTTTTTTTTTTGCCAGCTCTTTTGGGTCATATATGTTTCCAAAGTATCCTTTATTTATAAAACTCTCTCCTTTTTCTGACTTTTCTACAGTGCTGATTGTGAAGTTACCTGAGACTTTCATATCAGTGCATTCCTTTTTACTCTGCCTCTATGAGGTGTGGAATTGGTCCAAATGAGTGGTAGTGGGCAGTAGCAGGGATGTTGGAAGTCTCCAATAATTTCAGCTGGTTTTGTGAGACATTAATGTTGTAGACAAATCTGGTTCAGACTCTCACACCAAGGCAAGATTCCCAGAACTGGTGATATTTTTGAGGAGCTGGTAGTACCGAAGCTGCCTAGAGCCACCTGAAAGCCTTGCCCATTGCAAGAGTGAACTTGAATTGCTTGGAGCAGCATCCATGTGTGCCATAAGTGGCTCCCCCTGCTCTCACTTGGCACCTTTCAGTCTTCCCAGGAAGAAGACAGAATGAGGGAAAAATCTATGAATGGTAAATAAGAAGTTTATCTCTGTGTGGATTTCTTGCTGTTGTTGTGGATTTTTTTTTTTAAATCTCCCTCAGTGGTGTTGATATTTAACAGGGATTCTATTCTTTCCCACTGATGATAATATGTACATTTTTCCCCCCCACTATCTTCAACTGGATCTTTATCAAGCCTACTGTCCAAATCCAGGTAAATTTGTGCACCAAACAACTCTGAATGCTCCAGCTGAGAGCCTAAATGCTCTGACTTTTTTTAAAACATATACTCTTTTTAGTGTGGTTTCTGGAAAGCTTTGCACAAAACCCTTCTCCCTAAGCACTGATATATAAGACACCCATGTGATCAGTCAGTAGGTCTGAACTGTTGAAGCTAAGCACAGGCCTGACTCTTATAAGATAATAAACTGTCAGACTAACCACGGTCTTCTGAAAATCTGAGAGAGACTCTCTAAGACCACCAAACTGGGAGAAAATTCAGTGCAGGAGATTCCATCAATAGCTGTAGGTGAAAATTTCCTTTTGCCAGTGGGCCTCCCGGTTAAATGGAAAGAGAGGAGGGCTTGTGACTCCTGTCTGAGGTTTAGTGGCTTAGGAGAGAGGGATATTTCTTACAGTATGATTCTGTAAATAACATTTACGAAGCCCCGTTTGGCAAGACTCAGAAAATAACCTGTTCCTGTTGACATCACCCAGACCACTGAATTTTTTTCTTTACATTTTAAAATTAAATATTCCCTGTATTCTTTCTTTCTGAAAATTTCATATTTATTCTAGTTTTGTTCATACTAAGGATTATAAAGACACAAGGAAATACATTACTTTTTTCACAGCCTCCGTTATCTCTTGCAATAACCTCAGTTTTGTCCATCTGAGATAACTTCCACCAAGGCCTAGTAACTTGAATTCTGACTCTGCCTTTAAGCCGTATTTCATGTCATGTTATGTATTTCTTTCCTCCTCTGTAGTTAGAGCTAATAAAGAAGAAAGACCAAGCTCTTCTTGCTGACAGAGTACTTTAGAAATTTAGATTTGGAGATTTATATTTCAAATACAGTGATCCCCATTTATTCGCGGGCTGTTGGGTCTGGTCCGCCTCACGTGAGTCGTGAAATCCGCCAAGATAGCGAACCCACTACGTAGTCGAGTATGCCACGCCCGTAGCCACACCCCCTCCCCTAATAAGGTTTGGAGGATGGTCCTGAGAGCGGGGCTTGTTTCAGATGTCTTACTGTGCTCAGCCAGGGCGAGTGGTGAGCGGAGGAGTCCCGGCGCCACAGCTTGTCCCGGCCCCGCGGCTTGTCCTGGCGGCTCGCGAACAGCGGGGCTGGCGGCCGATCAGACTGAGGTCGTGGTAGGTTCTGCGCACAGCTCATGGAAAAATCACCCGCAAATACTGGATCTCGTAAATACCGGATTGCGAATATGTGGGGGCTCACTGTAGTACCATAACTTGAAAGTAAATAGATTATTAGGAATTTAATTTTTTTTTTTAAATTTTAATGAGGGGAAAAATGGCAATGGAGGACAAGAGAGAGGTCCAGATTTCCGCTTGAGAACATCAGTCTCTTCAGACCGACACTGTGGTGGGCAGTTTCAGTAGGGTGATTTCTTTGATGTAATATAAAATCCTCTCTACCAGTGTGTAGCTACCACCCACTTATATTTATTATGCAGTTTTATTTTTGCTTGGTAATATTTTTCTTGTGTTTATTTTAAAAGCTCTACATTTTGTGGTGACAATCTCCCATTTTCCAAATTAACTGCTAGCAGATGTTGCTATGTGGTGCGAAGCACACACAGCAGCTGAAACCACCAGGGTCTGGATACTGGCTTAGGAAAAAATATCTTTGTGTTATTCAAGCAAGTTTCAGGAGTGTCTATAAAGTGCTTATGTAGAATCTTATTCTTAAAATAAATTACTGCTTTTTAAATAGCTTTTAGCTGGTTTTAGTGTTTGGAATTACTGCTGAAATCTCACGTCTGTACCATGTTTTAAGAAATGAATTATCATTTGGGCAATATTATTTAGGAAAGGATTAGCTGCTGATGTATTATATACAGGCAAATGCTGGTAAGTCCTGCTTAGACCAACAGCTACCCGGTTCTGTCCCTTATAAAATCCCTGCCACTGTTGCACATACATGCTAAATCTTAGCTTGTGGACCTAAAAACTTCAGTGTGAGCAGAACAGTTTGAGAAGGCTATTTTTGAGAAATGGGGTTGTGCTTCTCCTTTTGGAATAAAGTATTGCAATTTGACTGGGTCATTAGATATGCCTTTCCCCCCACTCCCCGCCTTCCTTTAAACTAGATTCCTCAAAATCCTAACCAACCTGGACTTGAACTCTTCCAGGGATGGGACATCCACAGTTTCTCTGGACAACTTGTTCCATTGTCTTGCCACCCTCATAGCGATGAGCTTCTTCCAAATATCTAATCTAAGCCTACCCTCTTTCAGTTTAAAGCCATTACCTCTGACTTACCACTGTCACACGCCCTAGTTGGTTCTTCATTAGAGCAGGGAGAAGGACTAGAAAACCTTCGTAGTTTCCTTTTAAATCTACCATTCTCTGACCCTTGCTCTGTAACCTCCCTCGAAGAGGCTGGGAAGTTAATCGGCTTTTTCCCATTAGGATCACGACTGTAGAGGAGCTTTCCACTAGATGTCACTGGTACTTCACTGAAATAAGATTTAAAAAGCCTTTTCTGGTAAGTAGCTAAAAAGAGAGGATGTGCAGGTGAACATTATCCCTGTTCTTGCACCTCACGTGCATCACTCCTGTGCCAAGGCTTGTGGTGCTGCTCACTCCACGAGACATCCTGTGTTGATCCAAGAAATTGAGCCAGTCTGAGCTTGTGTATGCTAGCCAGTACCTCACACAAGTTTAAGATTAGAAAATTGGCCTATGTTATATGTTAAGGTTTTGAAGAGCCTGTGGATGGGTCAGTTGTGATTTTGGGATTATTAGTGCTGTGGAAGCACATTTGGGCAAATGCCTCTCATGCTGTGAAAGCATTTCAATGCTGCTTTATTCGCTAGAACTGCTAAGAATTTTATTTTATTATCTTTCAAACGCAACAGCTAATTCTGTATTTGATTCTAAGACAAAACCCCATGCTGATATGGAATTTTCAGACTTTTGTCTATAAAGAGGACCTGAATGTCCAATAATTGTGTTAAAGAAGAGTTGTCACAAATACGTCAGCTACCCAGAAGCCAGTCTTCAACTGGGTTTTTAATGCAGAAGTTGGACAAATTATATCTGCTTTATTTCACTTGACCTACCAGATGTACTCCCAGTTAAATCACCTGTAGTTGGCCTACAGTTGACCCTTTGTTGACTTATTTACTCATCTGTCTAGTTTTCCCAACAGGTTATGGACATTCAGACTTAAATCTGTCCTTGAAAAAGTCCTATCACTGGGCAGTGAGGCTCATACCTGATAGTCTGCCCGTCACATAGTATAAGCACAGATGACAATCACTTACCTCTTTTATGTCATGATATAAGGCTGAAATTGTCTAAAATGAGGAAGAAAGCCATTATTTAATCAATGGAATTGCATCAATTGAGTAAAATTTGTCTCCAGTGTAAACAAATGGAATGTCTTTGCGCTCTGTGAAAACAAGACTAAATTACTTGCAGATCTCACAGACAGAAAAACATAGGAAGTGGACTTGTAGGCTGACACATTTAGGGTTTTGGAGTATGATTTTAAAATAATTATCCAGATTACACTGGATTACTTAATATATTTTTTGCGTCATATGTAGGCACATTTAGTTTTAAACCAATAAAAGCAATATTAGTCTTTTTTTCAGTCACCTTTGATTATTTCAGAAATTCCACAATGCAGGTCTTTACATACATTACATACATTTACACACATTACCAATGAATGTACTAGTTAAATAAGAAAATGTCACAAAACAATTTAAACTTTTGTAAGTGGGTTGAAGAGCAGCCCTCAGTGTGTCCCAGGGCAGAGAAAATTTTGGTATGTGTACATATAAGGGACAAGTGAGAAATATGAGAAAATGATATTTCTTTAAAAAACTTCCCAAGCTTAAGTTTCTCCCTTGTAGCCTCATACCTCTACAAATAACAGAACACAGTAAAGAATGTAGCAATTTCTAGATTTATGCTTTTAACCAATTACCCATTTTTTAGTACTTTGAACACTCAGTATTTAGTGACTACAGTCTGAAGATCAAACTGAATGTGGAAAATCCAGAAGCTGTGTGGGCTATTGGGATATCAGCCTGCAGGAATTTTACATATATTTAAGTTTTCCACAGTTTCAATGGAAGAAAATATGAATGTATTAAAGTTGTATGTTTCTACTCTGTGGAAATTCTTACATGACAGAGTAAATTTTGTTTGTGTTTTTGCAACTGGTCTGAAGTGACCAGCTGGAGTAAAATCAATCATGTGCTTGACCTGATGCCTGTAGAATTTAAGATATGCCTATGTAAGTCTTCCTTGGTGATTCAGGAATTATTATTGCTCTGCAGAGAAGTTTGTAGGAAGAAGCTAGTCTGGGAACCAGGTTTTTAATATTTTCTTTTTTGTTTAGGCTCCTGTTGTGGCCTTTTGGAGATATTGGTGGATAATTCAAAGAAACACTGGGAGAGTTTGGTGAACCACGGTGATGAACCATGTTTTTAGATCTTGATTCAAGAGGCTTCAGGACAGTCCTTTTACTCAAAGAATGCCCGAGGAACTAAGTTGGAAGATACTTAATAATCTCAGCACTGCATAGGATAGGTCCTTAACTGTGACAGATGATGGCTGAGAGGGAAAAGGTAAAGGAGTGGGCAGAATTTCAGCACCAAAGATCACAGAAATGGAGTTGTAAAAACACAGTGCATTAGTCCTCTCCTCCCTCTTGTTCAAGTTGTCTAGAGTTGTGGAAATGCAGGGATTTTGAATGAATAGGAAGGAGTTATCAATTGAATAAGTCTGCCCCTCACTACTACGACATCTTCCTCTGCCGCGGTCTGTCGAGGGATGTCCTCTTCTAGTAGTTAGTAGCTTTCATGCTCTCTCCCTGCGCCATGGAGGTTAACTCCTGGCAGAGGGATATGGAATTGAAGCTACTTTGCTTGCTTGAACATATGACAGCTACAGCTCTGTCTACACCACCAGCCCTAATGTTGCAATCTGAGTAAACACCAGTCAGCAAGTTTGTTGCCAGTGGAGTTCCTGTACAGCATTTCCGTGGTGTCAGCTTTAAATGGACCAGACCTCAGACTCCATAGACGGCCTCTTACTATGGGGTGTGTTTCCCATTTTATGGTGCTGGTTCTTTCTTCAGGAAAATTCTATGGGGAAGAGTGTGAATGGGGAGATTTTGGGTAGGAGTGTGTGTAAATCCTGTGGTTTCATATTATTCTGAATTTTGAGAAATTAGTGGGAAGGGGCCTGCTAGCTCCAGTTTCATTAGAGTGATGCTTTCTGACAAAACCTTGGCAGTTGTCTTTCTTTACAGGTCAGTGCAAAGATAAAGTTCACTTCCTTCCATTGCAGGCATTGCTTTGTATATCTGAATATATTGATTCAGGAATGCCTGATGTAGTAGCTGATGAAGAAAATGCTAAGCTAGATTTTAGTAAAATAAATTTTAATAGCCAATAAACAGAGTGACATCTGAGAATCTGATTCCTACAACTTCTAATTTCATGGTTTAGGGTATAGTTTCTTTTGTCATTTAAGATTATTTGTTAACTCCTTATTGTTTCACTCTGCATAGTAAAGCATACTTAAGGAGCAAGGTAGAGAAATCTGCACCTTGAGAGAGTATCATGTTGTGCTAAGACTTCTGAGAGATTAGCTTTTGAAGAAACTCTTTGTTTTTATTCTGAATTTGATCCAGTCCTGGGAATTTAGTTTTCTTCTCCAGATCATTATGTTTGCATGTTTTCTTATCAAAGGAGGCATAAGTTTAGGGCCTAAGCCTATAAATCTGTTTTCACATAATTTATTAAAAGTCACCTGGTACTCATGCTGTTGAAGGTAAAGATGCTGTTTATCTTTTAATTGTACAGTGACATCTAGTCCTTTCGACATTGATTTCATCTTTAGAGATCAGCGCATATTCTGGCTTCTTACACTATGATTTTCCAGGTATTGGCAGGTTTGTGAATAAAATTCAAGTAAATTTTGTTTTCTTTCTGCTTAGTCTCTTTCCCTTCTGCATTAAAAATCCACTTCTGTACAGTGGTGAGCATCCCCACCTCTCATGCGGGAGGTCAGGGTTTCGATTCCCGCCAGGGAGGCAGTGGTGCTGTTTAAGAGTTGGACTCGATGGTCCTTTTTGGTCCCTTCCAACTCAGAATATTCTGTGATTCAGACATGAGACTAAATCTCTTTACAGTGACCACCATCCAGTGAAGCCTTTAATAATACATGGTTGGCGTTTTACTCCATAGTCTTGTTTGGGCAGAGGAGCAGAAATTCAGCAGGATCTTTTAAGTTATTTGGTTTTCTCTCAAGTTAGCCAGCTTCCTGTATTCAGACACCAGATTATTAAGTTTGGTTCAAAAGACTGTTCTTGTACATTTTCCACAAGGACCTTCAAAGAATTTATTGTTTCTATGTTGTGATTCTTTAACAGTTGCTGAGGTTTGTGAGTGACTTTTTCTATAATTTGTGAAAATGCTATGGAATATTTTCCAGGATTTGCAGAGAGAAGTTTCTGATTTTTTCCTCCTTACTTCCATTAACACTCCTAGGGAGCGAGTTCAACTGTATTCAGAACTACAACCTGTAAGAAATGATAGTGTGCTGTCACATTGTGACAGCCAGGCACAATGTGATCACACGTGTGCCACATATGAAGCAGACTACTCATGGCTAGGGTTCATCCTCTCTTTGTGGGGATAGACAACAGCCTGATGCTTCTTACACAGGCTGAAGCCACTTTTGTCTCTAAAAGGGGGTGGAGAGAACAGGACCAGCTTTTAAAGTGGGTTTGAAACCTGTGTGTTATGGTTTAGGGTTTTTTTTGCTGCTCTGGCAGCGAGGGGTTTAACAGCTCAGCTCTCAGCTCAGTCGCTGCCAGGGCATTCAAGGTTATAGAGATAGAGGCATCTCTGTGAATAATATATTTGGGAGAGAAGAAAAAAAAAATTAGTAGCAAGATGTAGGGGCCGGTTCAGAACCTGCGTCGGGAGGCTGAGAGATCGAAGGCCCCCAGGCCCATGAGAGAAGGGGTAGAAATGTTCTTCCAGGCATCCTGCTGCTGCTCGTGAATTGGACCGACCATGGTGAAAACCTATGGACTAGAGAGAGTGATTCAGTGATGCAGAATCCATCTAAGCCACAACTGAAGATGGAGAGTTCAAGCTGGAAAAAGCTGCAGATGTTTTTCAGAGCCCAGAAACAGAAGCCTGGAGCTAGCTGAGAGCTCGGCAGAGATCCTTTGGACAGATGTTTTCTGCATTGTGGTAGGATCTGAACTATGTACTTTGGGATGGGCTCATTATGACGCAGTAAAAATCCAGTACTTAAAGGCTGCATCCTGTGCTGTGACACTTGCACTACAGAGAATTTCGGAAGAGCTGTCATCCTCAGGTTGAGATCTCACTTGGGAGTGGGTCATGAAAAACTTTTCCTCTCGTGAGGGAGAGAGAGAACTTTATGGAAGGGCAGAGAGATGGTTCCTACCCTGGATGTGGTCAGAAACATCAACTTACCCCGTTTACCCCTACCCTATGTTCCCCCTTTGTCTCCTGGTGAAAAAAGGGAATATGACATCTGTTGTAAGAGAAGGAGGGGTGGGGGGAAAAGGTTGCCTTTTAAATGATGCTTCTCACATAAGTTTCTGATCTTGTTAGTTAGTAAATAAATCCTTTATATTCTTTACTTATAGTTTGCCTTGCTTTTTTCCTGTGACCAGTTTTATTTTCCAGTTTTTCTCCTCCAGGGGAGGTTGTGGTGAATCTCTGGCATCCAGCCAGG
>WEKX01019968.1:61248-148870 GCA_013390025.1 Pitta sordida
TAGGATGTTGGTTAGCAGCAAATAAACCTGTGCGTTGACCTGCCCATGTGCTAATAATAAGTCATGAGTCTGTTTTTTTGGAAACTCTGTCAGAAATGGTGGTTGAAAAAATAAATGAATGACTGGATTCTTACAGATAAGACCATCCAGATGGAACTGCCGGGGGATAGGTTAATGAGTTGGCTCTGTAGCCTTGACAGACTTCTTTCGAAAAAAAACCTGGCATGTGTTTTTCAGACAAGCCCATGGCCTCTCTTTTCCAATGGTGAAATTTACCATGGCGTGAAGGGCCAGTGAAAGGTCTCTGCCTTGGGCTTGCATGGGACTGGAAGCTTTGTGCTGGGGAATCTCATTTTTCGGGAGTTGCCTATCCCTTTTGATGAGTTTCGGAAGTGTAAGCAAGCATGAGCATTTTGTACGTGCATTTGGTATACTCCTGGTCCTAGAGGATTTGCAAAGAGACATGTATTTATGGGTTAGATAGGGAGAGAAATTATTATCTTTCTTATACCTTTTAAAGAGTTATATGAAGGCTGCATATGTGGGAAATATGTAATCATTTTTTTGCGAGAATTGGATGGCTTTAATTTTTTTAATTTGTTTTTTTTTGTTATGTTACTTGAATAATTAGTTCTACTTTTCCTTAATACTAATCAGTTCAGCATTTTCTGAAAGGACTTTTTGTATTGCAGAAAATACTTTCATTTTCATGGTCTGTTGGATTTTCTTAGTATAAGAAATTATGGTTTTTGCCTGTAGACACCTTAGGCATTAGGTATTTTTTGGGTGGAGGGGAGGTGGCTAAAGAGTAACACCAATGGAAAAAACAGTGATATGCAGCTATTATCTCTGTTGCAACAACATGTCTCTGTTGCTTTATTTTTTGTACAAAAATATAGCATGGATAGCAAGAACTAATCTCCTTAGTCTTGTGAGTTGCTTCCTCTTTTGGCTGATGGACAATTTGCAGAGTTAGTTCCATGATTTCTAGTGTCTCAAGAGTGCATTAGAGTTTCACAGCAGGAGATTTGTAAAAGGGAAAGAAATGGTGTATAGGGAGTTAAAAGGTCTGTAAAACTAGAGGCTCGTTCTCCTGCGAGGAGTGATCTTGTCTAAATCAATAAACGTCCATGGTCTGTGTTTTTCAGCTGTGATTGTTAGGATTGTGTGTTCAGTCTGTGCGTGCTGAGCAGAGCCAGTATTGGCTTAATAACACCAAAAAATGTATTTACAGCTATTTGTCCAAATTCTGAATAACTGTTCCTTTTGTTCTCTGTCCTTTGCTGTTCCCAAACCATAATGCAAACAGATTTTGGCTCTAAGTCCAGTGAAATATTTCTAAGCATGCTTAACTCCAGGCGCATGACTACTCCAGTTAACATTTGTAAGACTTTTTACAGACTTAAGAGTAAGCACACATTTAAAAGGTGTGCTAGCTTTGAGTCTCATTTTTCCTGGGTATTTAGGACAACAATATTTTTAATGACTGTGCCAGGCACAATAAAAGATGTTATTGAATAAAAGTTATTATTTCCTGTCATTTATATTCCATTATTCTATTTTCATCGTTACCTATTCTTCTTCTGAGCTGTTTGTTTTGGATCACAAACTGCAGTAAAGGGACATCCCTTTACTGCACTTTGATATAACGTGTAGTCAAAACCAATGACTGGGCAAAAATCTTAGAAGTGCAAGATTTCTTTTGCAGAAATGTTATGTAAACACATGGGGGGGGGCGCGGGAATTACAAAAAAGAAAATATTGCTAAAGAGTTAAGAAAGCAAGAACAAAGTGGCTATGTGTATATGTGTATATTTTTTACTGCAAAAGGGTATTTTTTTTTACTGCAACTTAACTGGTGACTGCTACAATTTACCCTGCAAGGTCCTGCAGGCATTACAGATTTCTACCACATGGTAGCTAAGCAGGCTTAACTCTCTTACACTCAGCAGTGACTGGCTTTGCCTACTCTGATCTCTTAGAAAAACTGTAGTGCTTAGCTTCTGCTAAATGGAATTGCTAAATGGAATAGCTAACATTTAATTCTGTAAAGTTATGCAACTACCCCAGCAACTACTCGAGTGGTATTGACAGTGAAGTAAAAATTTATTTTAATTTATAGTAATTTTTGAGTCAGTCCTAATTCCAAGGTAGCAGTTAGGGAAATGAAATTCAGAGGTATTAGGCAAAGATACAGTCACAATTGAATTCTTAGAAGTTAGAACATAAAACTGAAAACCAAACGAGCTGGTTATGAAGAGGATGTTGTTTATGAGCTGTTCACTTACATTTTCTCATTATCCATCTGACTCTGGAAATCCTTTGCCATCCCTTATAGACTAAAATATCATTCTGAAGATAGAGGCAGGACTCAAGCAGTACCATTCTCCCCAGATATCTTCTGATGAGGTGTCAGCTTCCTTTTGGCAGAGTCTGGAGGATAGATAAGGGACTGTGGTTACAGGCACAAAGGGCTTTTATGACAAGGTGAGAAAGAGAAAGTTTCAGATTAGCAGGAATTTGTAACTTTATTGTGCTTTTAACTTCAGTTTCAAATCTTAAAACAGATTTTTCCTGGTACATGAACTCAGTGAACTAATGTCCTATTGCATTTTAATTTCTTCCCTCTGATTCTCCGACTTCAAAGTCTGCTTCAAGTCTAGAGAAAAATTTGCAACCCACTTCATTTAGCTACAGAAATGTAGGGTTCTTGGATGTGGTCACAAAACAGGGGGAGCTCTTGAAATACATCACCAAAGAATAAAGAAGACTACTGTGTGAGTATTTTGTAAGATCCATTGTATTTGTACCTGGATAACGAATAATTTTAACTAGCTCTTTACCGTAATGACTACTAGTTTTTAAGGAAACAAATAGAAGACTCAGAGGTAGCCTAACTGAAAATAAAATTAAGTACATCTGTAAAAGAAATATAAAAATATATGCAGGATGCTTCTCTTTCTTTCCTTCCTTCCCTAAGTGTCTCCCATAGTTGTCTTATCCTCTGGGTTTTTTTCATATTTTTAGATTTGCAAATCTCTTTCACCAATTCATGTGTTGGAGCTTTAATTACAACCTGTGCAAGTTCATTCTAAGCCTGTGGAATATATCACATTCCATGTAATTGTTAATGCTGTCCACCAGGTCAGATGGAAATCTAATAAGGGCAATGTATCTCACCACTCAGGAAGGTGCTCAGCATTTTGTGTGGCCACCCTTTGAGATAAAAGTCAGTGGTGTGTGAATTCAATTATTTCACATGCATAAAACTTTCCAAATCACTCCTGAATTCCCATGTTTTAGGTATATGCATATCTGTTATGTTACTTCAGGGAGTGTCAACTGTACTTTGGCTTTGTGGGAAATAAGATCAAAAAGAAATAAGATTTGGTTCATTGGAAAAAGACAGCTAGAGAGGGAGTGTAGCTGGTGAAAATTCAGGAGGGTAAGCTTTAAATTCTCTTTCTCTAGGTTGTCAAAATAATCCATGTAGACTGAGAAAATGGTGTTATTTCTACCACTGCAGTGTATAGAAACTGCAGAGCGTAAATTGACAAAGAATATTAACCCACAGGTTTTGGCCTAAAGTGATCGCTTCTCAGAAATGATAAAAAATTCAGGTCACTGTTACCTTCACTAGGGACTGGGATGTGTCCAAATGTAGCACCCTATTCAGGTTATAAGCCAGGTACAAATGTTGTTCTTGTGGTGGTCCATCAGATCTATCGATCTGTTTTTATTTACAGAGGAACTTTCTGTCCAGTAACAATAATCTGGCTTCTGGTGCTTTGGGGCAACTTCTACAACAAGATAGATAGTGANGATGCTTCTCTTTCTTTCCTTCCTTCCCTAAGTGTCTCCCATAGTTGTCTTATCCTCTGGGTTTTTTTCATATTTTTAGATTTGCAAATCTCTTTCACCAATTCATGTGTTGGAGCTTTAATTACAACCTGTGCAAGTTCATTCTAAGCCTGTGGAATATATCACATTCCATGTAATTGTTAATGCTGTCCACCAGATCAGATGGAAATCTAATAAGGGCAATGTATCTCACCACTCAGGAAGGTGCTCAGCATTTTGTGTGGCCACCCTTTGAGATAAAAGTCAGTGGTGTGTGAATTCAATTATTTCACATGCATAAAACTTTCCAAATCACTCCTGAATTCCCATGTTTTAGGTATATGCATATCTGTTATGTTACTTCAGGGAGTGTCAACTGTACTTTGGCTTTGTGGGAAATAAGATCAAAAAGAAATAAGATTTGGTTCATTGGAAAAAGACAGCTAGAGAGGGAGTGTAGCTGGTGAAAATTCAGGAGGGTAAGCTTTAAATTCTCTTTCTCTAGGTTGTCAAAATAATCCATGTAGACTGAGAAAATGGTGTTATTTCTACCACTGCAGTGTATAGAAACTGCAGAGCGTAAATTGACAAAGAATATTAACCCACAGGTTTTGGCCTAAAGTGATCGCTTCTCAGAAATGATAAAAAATTCAGGTCACTGTTACCTTCACTAGGGACTGGGATGTGTCCAAATGTAGCACCCTATTCAGGTTATAAGCCAGGTACAAATGTTGTTCTTGTGGTGGTCCATCAGATCTATCGATCTGTTTTTATTTACAGAGGAACTTTCTGTCCAGTAACAATAATCTGGCTTCTGGTGCTTTGGGGCAACTTCTACAACAAGATAGATAGTGACCAACACTGAACATACCTGAACTGTGTTTTGGGATATGCATATCAGTCAACAGACTCATCTTCATTAGAATTCACAAACGTAGATCAATGATCTAATGCTGAAAATTGCCACTTCTTTTTCTGGTTCAGGGGGACTACTGAGTACCCAAATGTTTTTCAAAATAGAACATTAAAAATCATAAAAATAGATGCAATGCCTAACTCTAGGGCCTTACTTCAAAAATCCTGGTAGTTCATATTTGGGCAAAGCAAATACCAGCTTCTTTGCAGTTGTCATGATCTGAGGTCTCCTGGATAGGCATGTGGCTATTTTTCATTTTCGCAGCAGCAATTTGTTTATGTCTGCTGCATCTTACTGTATAATATCGCTCTATCATAGATGAGTATATAAAGAATCCTAGGTTAGCCTAAACAAAAGAGTCTGGCCCTGTCTGTTCACTGGCACTATCTCAATTTCTCTGACTTTTCCTTTTCTGTGTATTACACGAAATCATATCTGTATAAGGAGATTTATTTGGCCATAAAAATGTCCACTTATATCGAAAAAGTCAGTTATTCACTTTATAGAAGTGAATAGGCTTCAATAAATCAGTCTTCCTTTCTCTTTCCAATTATTATTTATTGTTTACATTACATGTAACAGACATATCTCCTGTAAAGCCTTTCAGCTTTAATCCTCACAAGTGGGGAAAACATGATGTTGAAGTACAACTAAAGCAAGTTGCAGCTGGACCTCAGAATTTTATTTCCCACCAATGGACGAGGGGCTGCTCTTTACGATGTTATGTATCAGAAGAAGGAATTTTCACTTACTTTTTGAGGCAAGAATTATTGTCTCTTTCAGGAGATTCTGAGGGCCTAGAAGAGAAGGACAAGGGTCTCAGAGGGATATGTGGCTGCCTCCACAGAGGGTATGGTAGGAAGTAGATGGCGTGCTGCAGTACAAATATTGTATAAACCTCCTAGGCAGTTAGGAGTACCTTGTGTAAAAGCTCATATGCCCATCTATAACTCTAGACACTGATGTGTTTTACAAGCATGAAGTGTCTTCTGTGAGGAAAATATGGGTCCTTGGTCACAGCTGAATACCCTGTCCTTCCGAGTGCTCTGTTGTGGTGTGGGAATGATGAATCCCATGAGCTAAGTATGATTTTTTCTTCCAGGTAGAGCATAGATTACATTCATTTTGTGTAATTTCTGATTTGGATATTGGAGATGGTAACTCTGCACCAATTTTACATTTATGATGTGATTAAAGTGCGTTCTTATTTAACCCTTTTGATGTCTTGGGTGACTGTCTCTTCTGTAGGTGTTTCACCTCCCTGTCTAAACTTACTTTTGTCCTGCTGAAAATCATTCATGTGCACTAGTGACTGAAAGAGCTTGACTAAATGTTTTCTAGAGAAAAGTGGGATAAGTCTGTAAAATTGTTTGCAAAATATACTTATTAGTGTGTGCTGTAGTATGGTATGTACCCTGTGTCACACGTGGCAAGAATCTCTCATTCATCCCTGTAGCTCTTCCTTATGTTGAAATTGCTTTCAACTCTGATGTAATTTCTGTCTTTACTTTTGGCAGCAGGGTTAGCAAGTTTAAATTTTGAAAGTTAGGGAATGAGAGAGATACAGAACTGCTTAGTGAAGGGGTCAGAAAGGACATGCAAGCTGGAAGCAGTCGAGACTGCTTGTGGGGCAGAGGAAGGTGAAATTCTACATAGAGCCCAGATGTCCCACCCCCACACTTTCATCTCACCCACCCTATAAGCTTCATGTCAAAGCCAACCTCTTCCTGTTGGAGACGACTGAATGCAATTCATTTCAGAGGCTGTCAGCGCTTCTCCTGTAACTGCCCTGTGGAGATGCTGTTGAGTGATGTGAAACACTTTTTCTCCTGACAGGATTAGTGAGCCATCTCTCCACACTGCCCAGCTTCCCCCTCTGCCTCCACCAGCTTTCTCTATGAGGGCAAAAATCTATATTGGGTCACTTCTCCCACATTTGCTACTGACAGAGGAACTCTATTGTAAAAGAAAACTTTCACCCTTTCACTCCATTCTTGGAACAAGAATTGTTAGTCTATAGCCATTTATTTTATGCCTTTCCATTTATATCTTGTGGGAGCATAGGGATTGTCCAACATTATACCCAGTCTGCAGTCCTTCCAGGTGTGTTCCTGCTCTGTCCACATTCTTCTCATCAGGTGTTCTGTAGGAGGGAAAAGATGACAGTGGTGGTTAGCCTGTCCCTGTGGAAATGCTGTGACTAATCTCTGATAATTGAAAAATGTCCTCTTTCTGGGAAGACATATGATAAAACCTTGCCAATGGAACTTTTGGAATGAGGATTTTTATCCTGAGAATTCATTTTAAATCCCCAAGTAACAGTGTAAGATAGGGAGCTGGTTTTTAAGGCGCTCTAGAGGGAAATCAGTCTAGCAAGTTGCCAGAGGGAATCAAGAAATCAGTACAGTCATACCTCACGCTTTGCAAGGAAGGGGTCTTGTCAGGGTCTCGTGAAATGTCTAATTCGCAAATACGCGTGGGTCATTAATATGCATACCGGCCATGCCCATCACTCCACCCTCAGCCAGTCAAGAGCGCTGGGGGGCGTTTTCCACTCCTCCTCATGGGCTCTCACAGCACAGGGGACCAAAGGGAAGCATTTCTAAGCTTCTCTGCCTGGAGAGACCCCCTGGAGAATCCTTGGACTTCTCTTTGGCCACACTGCTGCTTCTGCAACTGCCTCCAAGCTGCTGCCACTGCTCATGCCTGCACTGCCTCCGTGGCAGGGAAGGGGTGTCCCCGGGCTCAGGTTAGTGCTCTTGGAGCCTGGGGAACCTTAACTTGTGGGCACATCTTGCCGCTGCCCCATCCCAGCACACAGCGCTTGCCCCACTGCTGCCACAGCCAACCCAGCCCCACTTTTGTGGGGCACGTTCCCTGGGTGATCCATCACCACCAGGTGTGCCGGGCGTGCAGTCCCTGGGCAGAGACCACATCGTCTTCCCTGCCTGTAGCCATGGAAACAATAACACGCCCAGCGGAGTCAGTTCCCCGGCTGGGATTAGAGTAACAGGGGACAGCGTGACTTGTGATGGCGCTGCACTGGGTCTCAGTGGCTGCCTGAGGCATACTGCGGTATGAGCCTTCCTCTCTAGGGATTGGGCATGGAGACACACAGGAGCAGGGCAGGGACCGGGGCATGGTGCTGCGGAGCCTTAAACGCCGTAGGAACGAGAGGCACCTCACACCCTACCCATGGGGCCGGGCCAGTCTTGCCCCACAGAGAGCACTGGTGCTGCCCCTTGGCAAGGCAGAGGCACTGCACATGAGTTGGCCGGGAAGCTCCATGAATCACCGAAGCAGATTTGCAGATAAAATTTCTCACAAACCAGTGAGGTCGCAATGGAGGGGTCACAATGCAGCGAGGTATGACTGTACTAACTTCTCTCTCCCAAGATGATAACTGGTTGTTATGTTCCTTTCTTCATTGTACCCCTGACCAGTTTCTCCATACTGAGGTACTCAAACAGATCTCTTTCATTTGACTGCTTTCTCTTCATCAAAAGTTTACTGTGCCTTTTGTTGGATTACTGTGCTTCTGCTAAGTTATGCTAATTTAAGCATGCCAGCCAGGTCTTCAAAAAACAGTTAGTCTTGCCTGATATTTAAATGTATCCTTTTCTTACGGAGAAAATACAGATGTGAATGTCTATAAAAATACATTTGTTACACAATTGCATATAAAAAAGAGGAAAAAGGACAATTTTTTTCATTCCATGTGTAGTATTGTGAGTATGTATTCAGCTAAGTATGTATTCAAATTATTAATTCAGATTGCAGTGAGCCAGTGTGTTGAAATCAGTGTTAGGTTTGCTTATGGGTTGAATTCGGTTCTGCAAATTTACAATATTATGTTACTAGATTACAATATGCTGTCATGTCCAAACCTTTGAACTTATTAAGCAGGATGTAATGTGCCAGATCTTTACAAAATTCTCAGTGTTTTAATATTGGATGTTGGCAGTATTATCAATAAAATAGTAAGCCAGATGACCCTTGCACTAGATTTTCCAAGCAGATGTCAGTGCAAGAAACTAATCTCAGTTTATCTCAAATTATTGTACTTTCAGATGGTTATTCAATCCATGAAGTATGGGACAATCCATATTCACATTGTCCCAAGGGAAGCTCTTTGAAAGAACTGTGACCTCTTTGCACTTGAAGGTTAGAGGAAAGCATTTTCTTCCAACTCTTTACAATTCCACTTCCATATGTTGCCAACTCTACTAATCTTTTTACCAAGGAGAAACAGCCCCTTCCATCCTGTCCTATTCCACTGTTAATTTGTCTTGTTCAGATTTATTTCTGGAGAAGAGGAATTCTTCTTTAAAGCACTCTTTCCTTGCACCAGACAGTCACTCAAGTATTAGGGTCTTCCATGACTTGATCCTTTTGGAAACACTGAAATCTGAAAAGCTGTACTTGGATCCTCTGGCTTAAAAACACTTATGTAGGTCAGGAAGGCTGAGTTTTGTGTTTCTGTTTGGATTTTTTATTTCATTTAACCTGCAGTATCTACAGAGCCAGAACTCTGAAAGGCTTGTCAGACAGAAAAAGCCAGTTGGGAAATAACCTGAAACTGTTGTGGGCACTGCACTTTAAAAGTGAGTCTTACTGTCTGCAAAGCAGCGGTTGCAGACAACTACAATTTTGTCATTATAAATTAGTGCAATGCTGAGGATACCTACTGAATAATGGTTATTCGTGTACGACTAGACAATCCAAGAAAACTCTCATTTCAGATTTGAAGTCTTGTTTTTCCTGAGGCCGGAATTTTTCTTCTCCTGATTTTGAGGCCAAAGAAAAACTGTCACGGCACCTGACTTTTCATTAGGCTCTTGAAATCCATTGTGAGACATGCTGAAGAGACTTTGAGTGCTTCAGAGACTCCTGATTATTTTTCTGACACAAGCTTCCTATGTTGTCTAATCAGCATGACTAAGGAAGACAAAATGGTTAACATTTTGGTAAACAATAAGGCCATAAAAAGAAAAGGAATGAAAAAGACACTATAAAACTAAAAGAAAACCACATATAGAGTGACCTCTCTTGATCTTTACTATCAAAGCATCAAATATGTGTTTCTTAATGTACTAATCTAGCTAAATTTAATCTATACACTGTCTACTGTATTTCCTCCAGGGAATGCAATGTCAAATGAGCACACAGTGTTCTCACATTAAAATCTCCCATCAGCATTACTGTGGGTTGTGGGGAGATATTAAGTCAGGCAGTTTCCTTGCAGCTCTAGTCTGAGGAAGAGGCCAAAGTTCAACAGTTTCATTAATTCATTCAGGAAGAGAGGAAAGTAAAAACAAACCAAATATTTTCATTGATTGTTCATGTTTCATTGATTATCCAGACACCCAGCTCATTTGGTTGTCTCCTTTTCCCACTTTCCTGCTTTTCCCTAACTAGAAATCAAGGAGTTATGGAATTTTAGTGTCAGCAGTGAAGATGCTTGAACAAATCATTTAATCATAGTTAAATATTGGCTTCAAAGTTTGTTTTATTAATTTATCAGTCCGATAGTAATTTTCAAGCAGAAAGTCTTTATTTCATTATGGTTCTTTATCCAATGAAAGTTTACTAATTTTCTTTTCCTACTAGTTGCTGAACAAAGACTGTGTATCAAGAACGGTGGCGGGTTTGCAGAGCCCTGGTTGTATGAGATAGCTCCTTCTCTCTCGGAAAAGGCAATGTCACGTAGCACAGAGCAATTAAACTGCTGGGAAATCTGAGAAGCCCTATGGTCACAGGAGATGCAATCCTACATTCACTACAAAACTCCCTGCCAGATGAAATAAGAGTATCTATTAATTTCTCTCTGTTGCGAGCTAAGAGTGCATATGGGAGCCAAGCTCAGAAGCCATCCCTTTGTACAGGCTTTCCTTGAAATGTAAATGCAGTCATGCTGTCAGATAAACACAGTGGCAACAATATTAATACAAGACACTGCTGTTGTACTGGTAAAATCCGAAAAAAAACCCCAACCCCAACTTCACCTGAGACTGATGTGTACCAGTTTGGGAATCCCACTGGAAACTCAGAGGTCACATTCTCTGTGCTGATACATAGTTCATCCTTACAAATGTAGGGAAGTTACAGCACCAAGGCCAAAGAAATGAAAGAAGGGCCAGAAGTATGGAGGAAAGCAATAGATTACCTTGGTTAACTTGGTAGTTCAGGAGTTCATGAGAAGTTTGTGACTGTTGTTCTTTGTTTTTCTTCTGCAGAGCAATTTCCCCTGTCCTCTTCCGCCTCTTTCATGTTATTTATTTTCTAGTAACACTGACCTTCTGCACTGAAAAATAAAAAGAATTTCCTCCTCAAAGAAGGGCTTTCCTATGTGAGAAGGTTTTTCTTGGATGAGAGTTCACATTTTGTAAATATATTTTCTTGCTGGTTTACCTGGCTTGTGCATAAAACTGTATTTTGGATTTTAGGTAAATTCTGTAAAAGTGCATGACTTGGAAGTCTACATACCCTGGTTTTCATTAAATCTGAATTAGTCTTTTAAGTCAGATTTGCAAATAAAGCTGAGGCTCATAAGTCACTTAGGTGCTCTTCATACTTATTTTGAGGGTAAATCCTGATAGCAATTTTTCCCCTGTGTATTGTTTACAATGGTAGTCTAATGTTTAGCCATTAATGTTTAGCCAATGCTTGGCTATGGAACAAGAGAGAGTTGTAAGATAACCAAGCTCATTTCCTGAATTGCATCTTTTTGTTTTCATATGAAGTCTTTATTTAACATTTAATTTAGCAAGCCTTGTGGACTATCTCTTGATTAGATTCTGCATGTTTTTTGCCACTTGCATGAACTGAGAAATGTAACCTTAAAGCCAAAGCCAATATAAATATTTTTTCATAGAGTGATGTAACAACCAGCTTTCTGTTTCATGAGATTCAGACACTCAAGAAACTCTAAAACCTTCCTCCATTTTTGATCTGTCCTGAAAAATCATGTCAGTTGGTCACTTATATAAGTGAAGAAGCTGGGGATTTAACACTGCAGAAAACTACTACAGAGTCACTATCAGGGGAAAAAAAAAAGTTAAACTTTTCATGAGTAATATTGGGAATTCAGTGTTCTTAGCATTATGTTAAAAAGTGTCCTAGGATAACTTGTGTGCACTGCACTTATGTGTGCATAAAGTGGGAGTCCCCTTGTATTATTTGTGCACTCTTTTGTATATTCATTTCTAGGCAGATAAGTGATTAAAATCTTCATCTAATTTGCCTGGCACCCAAAATAAACTAAAACTTTTTCTCCTTGAATAATTCCTGGATTTAATTGCTCATTTGTGGGACTAACTTTGCAGGCCCACACTCTGCTCTTAGGTTTCAAAGTGGAAACCTGGATTGACTTCAGCTGAGTGAGGTTACTCTGCAAATGTGCTTGTGTGGAGACCAGCAGCTAGTCCAGAAGAGGAGTATGTGAATAAGAAATTGTGGATGATGGTAATGTCTAGACCAAGAGAAAGTGGACATTTGTGCTATAGACATAGTTTTGGGGAAGAGACTAGCTGAGATAGTCAGGACTAACGATTGTCACCATGGGATATGCCCCTGAGAGGTTCAGCCAAAGGACTTGAATGTTGGAAGTTTTTCAGTTTCCCCTCCGTCCCTCTCAACCAGTGTAAGATTAATTTATAATGTTTGGGCATGGGGGAAGTTGGGGGATGGGGTCAAATTGATGGCAAGCTTCCAAAATCGACTTAACTTCTTTTATCAAAAGAAAAATAAACTTTAATCTACTTTTCTGATGTCTTTGAGTGTGAAAATGGGTGTGTTGCAAAATGAATGCATAAGCTCCTCTGCAGCAATGAATTTCAAATTATTAAAGTTTACCGGACATTATTAAATCTGTAGTTGTGGCGGTATGTTAACAATTGCCAAGTTTTGGTAGCTTTACTTGAATTCACTTTAAAAAAAAAAAAAGAAATCTCAGAGAATTGCTTCTGCTCTTAGTTTCCAATGGCCAATATTCAATTGCTGCTTGGATTTCTTTGCTGATTGTTTTGATTTGCTGCTCAAAGGCTAACATGTAATTCACTCAGTCTGGTTCCTGAGTGTGATTATGATTTTTATGGTGCCATCTCCCAGTCTCAGTCTTTATAGGTTTTTTGATTGGTGTAGGGCCATTGCAGCTTGGTTTTCTGTTGTGAACTTTCAGTGAGATGTGCCAGGTCTGCAAGATGGTACTATTTTTTTCCCTTCTGTCTGATTGTTAGGAAACCACACTTATTCAAGGATGCCAAAGCTCCCTTTGGCATTTAATCATGGTAATTAATCATGGTCTCCAGTTATTGAATTTTTCTGGCGCCTCTGTCCATTTTAATAAAATTATTCTTGTAAGACCCCATTAAATAAGACCCCATTTTTAGTCCCTTTAGCCTTGCCAGGCTTTAACTGTAAGATTTAAATTTTGTCAGGTGTCTGCATCAAGCAGAATGTGTTTGTTTGGACAAAAAATTACAGCGTCATCTAGCTTTTTTCAGAGTCATACAAAAAACCCCAACCCTCAATTTCATTTATATTTTAACTTTTTTTGTATTGAAAAGATAAAAAAAAAGTATTTGTAGCCACATGCTTTGAATCAGATACCTAAAAAAGCCAGAAGTTTGAGTATTTGGGCCAGAACTACTTCTTTTTGTGTATCTACCCTAAAGAATCTTTTCATCTTTGATGAAATTATAATCTTTTTGAGAAACCTGAATTTAATTTTTTAACATGTTTTAGCTTATAAAGTCTGAATTAAATGAAGCATTGATGTTTCCTGGGTGTTGAAAATTTTCAGTTTTGCTCAGCTGTTACCAAGGTAATATCTTCTTTCATGCTATTTAGTAAAATGCTTTTGGATATTGTATTTCGAAGCTACTAGTGCCATGGAAAATGCTTAGAAGTCAACTCCCATTTCTGATGTCTGGAAGATTATAAGTAAGGATAATAAAAAAGAAAAAAATTCCTTTGTCATATGAAGACACTTTCTCTTCACTCCTGGTTAAATTACTCATGGTGCATTTGGCAGGTTTTGGTGGTGAAGTGTGCCTAAAGCCATGCAGTTGAAGGTCCTGTCATGTAACGAGTATACTGGAAAGCCTGAATTAAAACACTGAAAAGGGACAGACAAGGATTTTCCTAAATGTTAAGTTCGTCATGGAGTAAACTAGCTTTAATTTGGGGCATTTTACTTATCATTTATTGCCAATTAACACAACCTTTTAATTACTGATTCTACTGCTGAGCTGCACAAATGACATTCAGTTTTGGGGTGCTCATGGTGGTGTCAGAGTCATCAGGACCTTGTGGTGACCAGCCCTGGACCTCCTCCACAGAGTCCCTGCATTCCCTGGCTACCAACACCCTGTCATTTAGGTCCAGTATTGATTTAGGAACATTTCCAAACTTACAGTGTAGAGGCATATAACCTGAGTCTTGGGGAAGACATTCAGGTTCGGTATGTTGGCTAGAGAGCTGAATCTTGTGTTTTGCTACTCCAGGGAATTTTGCTTTACTGGATTTTCAATGCTCTTCTGCAAAAGCTGCAATTAAAGGTTGGAGGAGGAAAAGAGATATCAAATAGATTTTCAAGAGAAATCAAATATTTTCTGGTTCTGGGACTGAAAAGCTACTGCAGTTGATTTATCCCTCTAAACATTAGGCATTGCTATTGAAAACATTTGAAGGATAGAAGAGCCCAATGAAAGCATGAGTCTAACAGGCAATTTAAGAATACAGGGCTAGTGGAAACAAAGCTGAATATTATGTTTTTATCCTACAACATTTTGTTTATTTTTAAATACATTTCTAATGAAAATAGTATCCCGGTTTATAGTTGATCTTCAGTCAGCTCTGACTGTGTGAAACACCAATTGATACGAATGAGTTATGTTAGCAAGAAATTAAGATAGAGTATGTTATTTGAAAACCAGGCTTGTCAGATAAAAAGGGGAATAAATTATTATGTACCTTTGGAAAAAACAACATTAAAAATACAAACAGTGAAGAGAAAAGCATGGGGTGAAGAAGTACAGTTAAAAGAGCACATCTGTTTCAAATTCTCATTTGGGGTAAAAGATTCCCACATATGTTTTTATTTTAAATTTGCATGTGTGCTGTTATCCTTGTGTTAACTATTAGGTAAATAAATGTATTGAGAACCCATTTTTCAGTGAAGTTTGGTTAGGGATATTTGTAGGCACTGTATGGGAGATAATTTTAAAGCTAATTGAAGCTTTATGAGGAACCGGTTGCCCGCAAGTCTCTTAACTTAAAATACCTGCCTTTTGTGTACTGGTATTGGCTGAAGGCATTTATTTATTTTGGAAATGAAATAATTTTCCCCTTTGGTATGCATTTTTGACATGCCTTACTAGAGTCCAGTATAACACAGAACGATGTCACAGCTACAGCTGTAGCAAGAACTGAACTGGAGAGGCAAACTCATTTGGTTTTGGTTAATGAAAAACATATATTCAGCCATGATTAGTTTAGATAGTGATTTTAGATACACTCTTGTAAAGTTAATAAGTTTTCTACTGAATAGATAGGGAGATCTCATGCTAATAAACTTAGCTGTTTGGGAATAAGCAGGAGAAACTTCAGTGCCATTTAAATCTTTGGCTAAAACTCTATCAGTTTCCTTCAGTGGAATTTGTGTTTTACCTCAGAGCCCTTGTATGGATCTCCTGGTCTCAGTCTGCAGTTTTATAAAGATTTGTGGTGAAGAAGTATTCATTTTATGTTGCAAGGTCCCTAACATTAGAAAAAAATACTTGCATGAGCAGAACATCCTGTTCTGCTTTTGTCATCAAGTTAAAGTGCCTAAAGTAGAAGCCTTTACCCTTTCCAAGGTCAGAGAAGAGAGGGCGCAATTTATCCTAGTGGGATATTCATCCTCTGGATGTGATTCGGAGGGAGCTGTCTTGTACTACGCACAGGTGGGAGAAGCCTAATTGCAGAACTGCCCATTGCTTCTATGCTTCCCTGGAGAGCACAGTTTCCTTGGGTGGTCCAGGGAACCAGGCTCTAGTGCAGGCCCTGTGAGGAACAGTTGCTGGAGTATCACAAAATAGAAGCCAAGGTGGGACTTTTGAAGTTACTCCTCAGGTAACTGGGCAGTATGAGCTCACCTCCTGACGTGGCACACAAGTGAGAAAGAATTTTTACAATGTTTTGCACAAGTTAGAAAAAAATTGGATGTTGGTCTTCAAATGGAAATAACTTTATGGACTCATTATGCTCTCTTCTTCACAGCAGAAAAGTTAGTGATTCAATATTTTTGCCTCTGCCACTTTATTGGTCCAAGAAATAGTCGTAAAAAGGAGCAATAAAGTCATTAGAGAACTCTATNGATCTAGGTTGGTGTTACGCTCTGGGATGTGCTCTCGGTCTCTGTACGGGTGTTAGGTGGTGAGTTGGACTAGATGATCCTTGTGGGTCCCTTCCAACTCATAATATTCTGTGATTCTGTAATTCTGTGAAGGTCCCTAACATCAGAAGAAAATACTTGCATGAGCAGAACATCCTGTTCTGCTTTTGTCATCAAATTAAAGTGCCTAAAGTAGAAGCCTTTACCCTTTCCAAGGTCAGAGAAGAGAGGGCGCAATTTATCCTAGTGGGATATTCATCCTCTGGATGTGATTCGGAGGGAGCTGTCTTGTACTACGCACAGGTGGGAGAAGCCTAATTGCAGAACTGCCCATTGCTTCTATGCTTCCCTGGAGAGCACAGTTTCCTTGGGTGGTCCAGGGAACCAGGCTCTAGTGCAGGCCCTGTGAGGAACAGTTGCTGGAGTATCACAAAATAGAAGCCAAGGTGGGACTTTTGAAGTTACTCCTCAGGTAACTGGGCAGTATGAGCTCACCTCCTGACGTGGCACACAAGTGAGAAAGAATTTTTACAATGTTTTGCACAAGTTAGAAAAAAATTGGATGTTGGTCTTCAAATGGAAATAACTTTATGGACTCATTATGCTCTCTTCTTCACAGCAGAAAAGTTAGTGATTCAATATTTTTGCCTCTGCCACTTTATTGGTCCAAGAAATAGTCGTAAAAAGGAGCAATAAAGTCATTAGAGAACTCTATTAAAGCCATCACTGTGCCTCTAACTGCTGCAAGTAAAGAAAAAGGCTTCTGGGCCAAGGTTTTCTGTCCAAGATTTTTACCCTCTGTAGAGACGAAGGAGACTAAAAAAGAAATCCCTGTCTGTAGTTCTTGCCAAATAAGCATGGCTTCAGTGTTTGGAGAGTCTCTCTTGGGAAATCAGGAATGGTTCGAGGTAGAGAGATTTACAGAGACTTAAAACTTATAATGAAACTGTTATCTTTGCTCTCTCTCCTCTTTCTAAATCATATGAAGTCAGGTGGTATGTTCTCACAGTAGTATTAGTAACTGTCAAGTCAGATATAAAGCAAAAAAGTACTCCTGACTTGAGTAAAAGTTAGAGCTGAGGATGAAAACTGCCAGTGGAGAAGTGATTTTTGTGTTGTCTCCAATAGTAAGGTGTTGCTCTTGCAAATCATTCTCTATAAGATGATCTGTTGCCAAGTCTCATTAATTTCAGCAGGAGCTTCGTGAGAGCCTGGGGATCCTGCCTTTCAGAGCAATTTATGTGACTGAGGCTGAGATGGAGAAAGAGCTTTGTGTGTTGGAGGGCAAGGTGGGGAGGTGCTGGCAGGGGAAACTAAGGAGGGAGGGAGCAAGGGGGGAACTAGAAAGGTAGTAATGTCATTACAATCAGAAGAATTTTCCTGAGTTAAAATGCAGCTGAAATACATTCTCTGTTCTACTTTAAAAAACACAGCCCTAATAATCCTGGATTGCCAGGGATTAATCTTGCCTCCACTGAGAGCACTGAAGTCTGTTGGTTGGTTTTACAAGCAAGGGGTTTCAGCCCCTGTCAGATCATTCTCATATGTATATTTCTGATCTTCACATGCTTGCCAGAGCACTGCAGGGTTGGTTTATACCCTCCCTTATTTTCATGCTAAGATGAAAGCGTTTTGAAACCCCAATCAGGAGAAGTGAAAATTTGAAAGAAAATGCTGAAGTCCCTCTTAAATACTGTGGAGGTCATGTTGCATTCTAAAATTCTTCAAAGCTGGCTTGATAAATGTGGTAGATTGAGGATACATCGTCCTATCTGTTTTTAGGCTTTCCTCTCCTTCAGCCATCGAAAAATTGCTGCTGTGGTAATCATACAACTGATGCTTTTAGGAGCAGAAACTCAGTTTTTCAGACTGACGTATACACAGGAAGAAGGTGAGAATATACATTGAAACACACACTTTCCCTTTTCTCCATGTATTTTCTTGTACAGGAAAGAGGGTTTTTTTGTGGGGAGTCAGTTTGTTTGATTTGGTTTTATTTTATTTTTTTCCTTAAGATCCTCAGCTAAAAAGTTGATTTGCTTACTTTTGGGACTGGCCTGCTAACCTCCTCCCCTCCCCAGGCCACTGTTCTCTTTCACAGGGGTCACTACCATCCATGAAACAGAGGAGGTTTCACAAATTGCTGAGATAGATCTCTGTTGCTGAAAAACCTGTTTTTAGGGTAAGTTTCTCCTTTCCTCTCACCCTCCTTAATAAAAGTTTTGCTAATGTGGGGAATTTTGAGCATTTGTCATTAATAATGTGGAATGGGTTGCCTGCAGACGTGGTTGAGTCACCAACCCTGGATGTGTTCAAAGGGAGGCTGGATGAGGTGCTGAGTGATATGATCTAGATGTAGAGGATAGGTTAGTTGGATTATAGGTTGGACTAGATGATCTTCAAGGTGCTTTCCAGCCTTATCTATACTGTGATACTGTGATACTAATTAAGAAATAGTGTCTGCAAGTTTGAAAAGACTGGTGGTTGAAAACAGGAGTGTATTTGATTTTTGTGCATTCAGAGTTAATCTACTTGTGCTGCATTAAATATAATATACATTTGTTTCAAATAACTTTGTTACCTTCAGAGACTTCCATCCTTCCCCCCCCCGAGTCTCTAAACACTTTTAACCTCTCATTCCTAAATCTTATTCTATGCTCCATATGTATGAGATCTCATTTTGAACACTTATTGTTAATTTTTATGATTGGTGTAAAAGAGAAGGATGGAATCCAAGTCAGTTGGATTGAATCCATGGGAAAATGTCCCTAAAAATTAACTTATGATGGATGAGATTGATGCTGAAAAGGTTGACTTAATTTGTTTCATTATGTTTGGAAAATGAAGCTGAAGGCTTGACAGCACCAAATTGAGGTGGGCACAGCAAAGCCCATTTCTTGGCAATCTTCACTCATAGCTTTGTCCATACACCTCTTTAATGACAAGTAATATGCTCATGAACAAAATCCTGAATTAATTTTGCACCCAGGGGAGAGTACAAATCATCAGTGTGATGCTGTTGATGGTGTTTATTTTTCAGAAACTTCAGCAGTCCAAAGAGATGGTTCTGAAACAGAGACTGGTGAAGGGAGGAATAGGAGAAATGAAGTAGTCAGTAGAAAAAAAGAATATTTCTTACTACTGTGTTCAAGAAAGAATGGAGATCCATCCAGGTTGAATTCTGGATACTGCTTAACCTGTGGAAAACAAAAGTCCTTAGAAGGCATTTGTACTTCTACATACACCAAAACTGTTTAGTGCTTAGTGAGCAATGGTCTCCTGGTAACGAAAGGATGCCAGAAAATTAACTTCTGTTTGGAAACAGAATTGTCTTAAAACTTCTGAGGTGATATAATTTCTCTTTTTTGGCTTCATTTAATCAGATTAAAAACAGAGAACATTTTTTAAAATTTTAATGTTAGAATAGATCTCAAATATATTATTGTGAGAACTTTGACTAATAATGCAAGAGTGTGAGACTTCATGCATAATTTCATGCAATTTGAAATTGCTGGGTTACAAAAGTGTTAAGAATTTCCATTTGTGGAAGAAAGAGAACTATTAGAACAGAGCTCCTACTTCAAGCTTACTTCAATGTTTTTCTTTAGCATTGCTTCCATTGTTGCAGGAAAATGCCGAGATTCATAAAATATTTTTCTATTTTAAAGAAAGGGTTAACCAATACTGGTGCTGCCTGTGCCTTCTTATGTAATCTTGCCTCTCTGGATCTATCACTAGAAAAGCTGAAGGTTTGGCATTTGATTAATAATGATGGGAACCTACCTTCTTCATCACCAAAATTCATTTGGGGTAAATTCGATTTTCTTTTTAAAAAATATGTTTAAGCCCATTTCTAGATTAAGCCAAATCTGAGAAATAAAGGCAGGAGTATCTGCTAGCACTCTGTGGTACATCCGACAGCAAAACTGTAAGCTGCTGTTCCCCCTGCAAACGGTGTTTCCATATGCAAACATGGAGAGGTCTATGGACACTCGGGCATTTACAAGTACACAATGTGTGCATGTTTCTGGCTATGCAATGGTGCACAGACTTTGGCTGCGGAAATGTTGTCAATAAAGTGCAAACCCATAGATGTATACATAAGTACCTTCCCTGCTTATTAGCAATCTGCTATAAACCCCTGTTGACATAGCTATTGGTTGTGCGTAATCATCGTGCGCATTTTTAACTATCACATTAAGATTCCCAATTTCTTGTAAAATATTTCTTATTAATTCCTGTGTGTATGAGGTGTCTGACAGAGTTATTATCCACTTTGGTGATGAAAAACTCCTGCTGAAGTCCGGGAGAACAGGATTGCAAAGACCAGCACGATGTCTGTCTTATAAAGCCCTCATTCTTCTGACTGACCATCTGTGTGTGAAAAAAGACTGCTCTTACGCAGCAGTAGTTTTGTTGAGTTTGGCCTTGATTTCTTTTTTCCAGATTCTGCCCAGCAGAAAGGGAGGGAGAGAAGTAAAAAATCAGATTTCATTGGGGAATGGAGGAGGTGGGGGTGGAGGGAAGGAGGGCTGAAAGCTTAAAAAATGAGTGACTGGTAGAAGAGTACAGTAAACTCAGTGAATAATTTTACTGTCCTGGTCTAGCAGCTTGGGAATGTGCCATGTTAAACAATAACATCTTCCAAGTGAGAAAGGCAGAGAGGGAGGGGAAAGTTGGGGCGAAGTGAAGGGTGGGGACTGGAGGTAAGAGAGGGATTGGATCCTTGAACACAGTCACTGCCAGTCCTTGGATCAGCTATTTTTTATTTTTCTTTTTTGATTTTCATTAAATATTTGACACTGATTCAATGACCAGGATATAAAAATCTATGCTAGTCTGTTACCATTGCTTGACAAGTAACATTACAGGTAGGCTGCTGGCTTTAGGTTTTAACAAAATAAGTTATTGCTTCTTTGGAGCCTTATGGATCTCACTTCTCTGAAGTCACTGTATTGCACAGAAGATGATCCAGAGGCACAGCTCCAGCAAAGATGTAGGGCTGCCACGCAACTTGGCCTGGTTCTTTTTTCTTTTCTTTCTGTTCATCTACTGAAAATGTTATCCAGAGGTATTTGAAGGCTTCATAGGTTTATCTATGTTTTCCAAATGTCTGGTAGGCTTTTCCATTGAGACACCTGCTGCCAGTTTGCTCTTAGCCAGGACTACAATACACCTCTGGGATTTTGGCATAAAGGGTATCTTGGTCAGTATGCTGAGCTGCTAGTCAAAATTAAGGTACCTTTGTGTGTACTACACAGTTATGGGGTGCCTTGAAAATAAATATGCTGCTTTAGAAAGCTTTGGGTAACCCTGATAGAGCATTTCCTCTCTGTTCCAGGCTGTTTTCTATACCTGGTTAGCAGCAGTGCTGTGTGCAGGAGTGTTGCTTTCAGGAGTGCCACGCAAAATAGAGGGCACTTTCAGGGCATGGTAGCCTAGAGCAAAAGCGGCTATCAGTTGGTTGATGGAGAAGACTTCTTGTCCTGACAGAGATGATATATGAGCTTGGGCAGTGGCATGGGTTTGACCTTGCATGAATGCAATTTTTGTGGTGTCTTGCAGATGTCTGGGTTGGAGGGAACCGATGCTGTGACTGAATGTGGCCCTTCATTTAAAAGTTAAACTCCAACAGGTCTAATGCATTATCTGGTGAGATGTCCTGTGCCTGCCTGGCTTTTCATGTAGAATGTGCCTCTCCTCTTCCCTCAGCATCAACAGTGACACCGAGCTTCTGCTGGAGCTACAGAGGATTTCATACTTAAGCCTCCTGCCCTTCATCAGTGGCTGAACAGACTCCATGAGACACATTTTTTTGGAAGGGTGCAGCAAACATGAGGTTCAGCTGCCTGACTGACAGGTAGGTTCTCCAGGAAGCTGTGAAGTTGTAGCAGGATCTAGGTTTGTTGTGCAGGAGGAGAGGCAGGACGAAAAACATGAGAACTGTTTTTCTGAGTGTTTTCCAATATTCNGTCCTTTCTTACAGAGCTGACATGTAGCATTAATGGAGACCCAGCAAGGACACAAGAAACATGTTGCTTTACTAACACAAGCCATATTGATTAAGAGGTATTTCATAATTTGATGAGGATGGATGTGGCAAGCCTCCAAGAAATGGGTGAAAACCATGTAGAAAACACTTCCCCAATTAACTAGAACATCACAATAATGTAAAGGAAGGAATGGCAATCGTAGGAGGGGGAGTTTACTGACAAAAATCTGTTCCAAGTTATTCAGTTATTCCTGAACTAAAACTGGGGATAAGCAGTAAAAGGACAAGATTTGCTAACGACACGAAACTATTCAGGAAAATCTAAACTCAGATCAACTCTGGAGAACTGCAGATGCTATTAGGATATCAAATGACTTTTCTGAAGTTATTTTCTAACCTTAACAAATGGAGAGTGGTGGAACTAGCATAAATTATATATATCTGCCATGACTATCAGGAAAGAGCTATTCCCATGCTGGGGGAAAACACCTCAGGGATCATTACGGCTGTCTCTGAGAATGTCACTTCAAAATCATGGCAGGATCATCTAGTATTCTACGACTTGGTAAGAAGGAAACGCAAATCAAAGTGCTGGCCACAGAGCATTCACACTTGATCTTCTATGTGGAACTCTGGAAACATTGTTTTTTCTTAAAATCCTTAGGATTTTTAAATTACAAAGATGGATCGAAGGATGTTATGTAGTGGCTTAAACATGACAAAGGGCTTGATGGACTTCCTAGGCTGGAAAAGAGTGACTGTGCAGGAAAGATTATTGTTATCTTGAAGAGCCTTAAGAGTGAATGAAGGATAGAGGAATTATTTCTATATGGATTCATTATTTCTTCCTAAACAAGGACTACGAGCACTCACTTACATGGTAAAATAGCTGATTTTAAAAAACAAAAGGAAGTGCAGTGGAGTTGTGGACCTCATTAACACACATTGTTGTCCTGGACGAAAGCATAAGCAGATTCAGAAAGGGATTAGGCAGATTAGAGGAGGATGGCTTTATGAGTACCTACTAAACATGATGATGCAGGAAACTCTCAGTTCAGGAGGTTTCTAAGGAGGTACCCTCCTGAGACCTGGATGGAGACAGCAGGGAAACAATTAGTCTGTATTTTTCTTGCAACTGTTGTTAGACTGCACTATGTAGACCTTTGATTGGCTCAATATGGTAGTGCCAATTATGAAATGTTTTTTCTCCACTTGGTAGTACAAGAAAATACTTCTTGTCAGCCTAATATAAGTGGCACAACACATCACAGAGTGAATGGAGAGGGTGCTTTGTGGTGAGGTGGGCTCCACACAGCATGTCAGCAGTCCCTGTTTGTGGCAAGGGTGCCCACATTCCTCGCTGGCTTTACAAGTGGAGGGCATGATGAAGAGTATGTTGCTTTGTAGTACTTTCTATTTTATACAAACCATCTGTCTTAAGTGATTGAAAATGCATTTTTACAGCAGAGAAATTGAATGGCCACAGTTAATTTTGTTGATGAGAACCTGCTCTGGGAAAGTGAACAATAGCTGATCAGAGGATGTTCTTGCTGATAGTGTGGCTGCTGATGTTTTTCCCGTATCAGTGTCAAAGAGGGAAAACAGCAGCTCATATGCCAGTGGGAAGTCTATCTATTACCAATGTCAGCACTTTGTAAACTACTTCACTATACTCCCCGTCTCTTCTCTTTACCTCTTAGCCTCTGCTTTAATAAATATTTTAGATGGAGAGAAATTCTCTGAAAGACCTAAATGTGCTATGTAGATGTACTGTAAATATGTAGAAGAACAGAGCGTCCTCCTCTAGGTTCCACTCACGAAAAACTGATGGTAAAATTTAATAGAATAGACTGAGAGGAGTATCAAAAATAGACTGAGATGTATCAAAACACTTGATACATCTATATGAGTAGATGCTGATTTTTGGAGTGTAACTCAAATGCTCTTAATGTAACTTGAAATTCTGCAATGTTTTGTTCATGTTGTGTTTTTTCTTTTCCTTTTTTTTTTTTTCCATTTCTGATGTTTGTCCAAGACTGGAAGTGCAGGAAATCCCTCAAGAAAGACTGTTCGGGAGATTTCCAGCTTATTTTGGGGCTCTGGAGATTCAGATAGTTTGGGTAAACCTGTGAACTTTTGGATGTTTGTCTGAACTGAACCTGAACTCTAAATCTTCTAGGGTTTACCCAGCTAAGTCAGAGGGAGGAAGGCATATAATGATAATTTTAATGTTATTTTCTCATTCAGCCATAGATATGACCCTCCCCAGCCTCCTGAGAATTTCTTTGTGCTACACGAAACAAAGAGAATGCTAAATAATGTGTATCACATACGCACAATTAAACATTGTATGCACCATTACAGTTTCAGCTGCCATACATCCCAGTTGCTGGTCTTTGTAGAAGGATTTAGCTAGAAAACAGATTACTGTTTCTGGCCTGGCATTGTCTCTAATGATGTCTTTCATGTCACATGAGGATAACTTAGAAAAAAAGCACTTGAAAAAATATTACTGAACTATAGTGGGCAAAGCAAGTAAGAAAAAAAAAAGCTCATTGAACAATATGTATGTGAATGTGTCGTGTTCGTTCTGTCAAGCTTTAAGAAGTGGCTATAGTGACTTATTTCTTGTCTGGCTGTGTAATCACAGTATCTGAGTTCTTTATGTTTATCTATGGAGACCTCTGGGAAACAGGGAAGCAGTTTATAATCTCTATTCTATACAAAAGAATTTTCTATAATACCAAAGATAACATCATGCCTTTCCTTATGTCAAAGGCAAGGCACTAGCTGATTTTTCTTGTTGCAAGATTTTCCTAGTAAAGTTAATGTAAGGAATCCACAACAGAGTGAGAAATGGAGTCATGATTTCCCTCTACTTTGTCAAACTATCCACACATACCAAATCATCCACAACAATTATCATTGGGTCAAATTTGTACTCTTATATTACAAGTAAGGAAGCCATGAGGGTTCTCTGGTTTGAAAACACACAGTAAAGTGCTACACTGGCTAACTCTCATATCCTTTTGAGACTGTATCAGGAATAACAATGCTCTTGCACACATTGATGCACAATTGTGGTGCAAACATAGTGTGTATAATGTTACAGTGTCCTTCCAGAAGCAAGAAAATGAATTGCTGGAAAAGTACGTAACTAAATTTCCTTTGGTGTACGAACAGATAAGTGGTCTGGTAGCAAGTCTGGAGAGCCAGTGTGGTTTGTTCTAAAGCTTCCTTCCCAAATGCCTTCCCAAGTCATACTTCTAATATTTATGAAATCACTGTGACTGTGTTACCACATCAGCCATCATTTATGGCTTGTCACTGCAGGGGATATTCAGAAGAGCTCATTTCATTTTCAAAGGAATTTAGAAACCGTCAATGCTCTGTTTGAGCTCCTGGGTTTTCCACAGTACTTGGTGTTGAGAAGGGCTATGCTTTTCTCCACAGGAGCAGCTGCATGTTGAGACCTCTTCAAAATGGTTAGATCCTTCAGCCACGTGAAGTGTCTGTTGAAAAGTTCAGACTAGTCTTGTTCACAGATTTTTAACAGGATTCTCGAACTAATTGCAGTTACTTTATACATTTCAACAGGAACTATGTGGGATTCAGTAATTTTGTGTGATTTCCAGATTTTTGAAATTTGGCTAGCTTTCTGTTTCCGTCTGAGTGTAGATCCATACAGGCACGAAGTTCATAGATATAAAGCTCTGAAAGCTGTAGCATAAGGAATAATTTTCACCAGTCCTTGCGAATGGAGTTTTCCAGCCTGGCATACTTAAACTGCACACCGTTCTTCACATTGCACATATTCTGAAATATGTACCATCTCCTGGAGAGTATGCTGGAATAAAAACACTCTCTAAACTGATTCAGCTGCTAGGAACATCCTAGTGGAAAAGTGTGGGGTTTTTTCTCCTACTGGAGCCAATGCAGTAGACACTGAGCGGGGAGAAAGGTATGAATGAGCAAATTCTCTGAAGGTAATGACTTAGAAATGCCCATGCCAGCAGGATGCAGGAATACCTCCTAGACGTACTTAACTTCATATGTGCAACTATGTTTACATAGCAGATCAAAGAAGATTAACTTCAATATACAAGGTCCAAGGAGATCTGAACCAGGGGAATTATACTTACTTGAAGGGTACAGCACAGTGAATTTTTTATGATCAAAGACTGCTTTGGGGCTTTTCCCACAAATCAAACTCTTAGCCACAGCTTGAGATGTAGATATAAGATTGATTCAAAGGTTCACTGTCTGAAACCTTTCTAGTTTATCTAAATATGCATTGTTCCTCTAGTTTAGTCTTACTATGATATTTATTTTTTCATCCAAAGAATGATTTCTTTTGAAACCAGAGTGTTGGATACAAGTTTACAAAATGGAACCCTTGCAAAAAATACTCAAAACGTGTCTTGCAATGTCTTTTACTCTGCAAATGTTTTACAGAAATGTCCCACTGACAGCAGCTTACCATAAGTAGTGAGATTCTACATCACTGATGTAGATTCATCTTGGAGAGAGAGAAAAGCCAGGCAATAAAATAGTACGTATTATCAGTGGAAATGAAAACATTCAAAGCAGTGAAACATAAGGATAAGCAGTCTCTTTCACATGCCCTCAAAATGGGATCTTTAAGCTGGGACTTTGGATCAGGAAACATATCCACTAGAGGTGCAATTAGGAGAACTAATTGTGTTTGTTGATCTCTGTGTGAGTTGACCCTCAACCTCATTGTGGCTCAGGTCTGATTCCACCCTGAGCAGAATGCTTACTCTTTATGGAGACCTGATTCATCCCTTTCTGAGTCCCAGTGCCACAGGTTGGAGCACTAACTGTTAATGATGCCAGTCTGGATGGGGATCTATGCAGCATGGTTTGGATCCCCTTTATCCCTGGGGTACTGTAGTGTGCTATGACACTTCTGATTTCCCTTGTTACACTTATTTATTAGTGAGTCCTATAATTCTACCATCTCCCAGTCCAGTCCCTTCTCTCCTGATGAAGTCTGAGAATGGTGATTAACATCTTATGTTTTGTTGTGCCGTGGGTTTCTATGGAAATGGGTTTGCGGTTGCAAATCTAATGAATTATCCTATATTGTGGAACAAAGAGGAACAGGAAATGATGACACTGTGGGAAGGAATCCTTATGGGAAAGTCCATTGTCTGACATCAGCATACATCAGCCTGACTGTCCTGGTGCTGCCTATCTTGTTTTATAGAACATCAGGAAATCTTACGGCAACTTTCTCTCTTTAGGAGTCATTCATTACATAAATATTGTTTTTTAAGTCTGATTTCCTGTATGCTTTTTAGAACAGCCGTTATGAAATTCTTGGTTCTTATTGCATGAAAGTTTCTTAGTTGCAGAAAAAGGAAAAAATATGACTAAAAGCAAAAATTTTGGGGGCAAAAAATCAAGAATGGCTGCGAAAAATGCCAAGGCCCCTTATTCTAACCCGGGATCCAGTGCTCTGTTGTGGATGTACTGAGAAGATGTGTAATATCACAGCATTTTAGATGATTTCTCCATTGTTAGACTGTCAAAACAGCTGTTAATCTGTAGTGTAGGGACTTCCCAGGGTAGGGGTTGTGTCTTGACCTTTGTGTTTTAGAGTCAGTGGTCCTCACTTGCTTCACCTCTAATATGCTTCAAAATTATACAGGATTTTGCAGACTGAAAGAAGACAAATGTTATTAGAAAGGATGTCGCAATCGCGGAACAACTAATATTATTGTTTCCTGTTCAGTGATACCGCCAAGTGTGTAGGAAGCTGAATTCTTCCTGTACATGTATTTCCTATAATTTGTACCTTAATTTTTACTACGGTAAGTAAAATTACTTTCTTTCCTGGGGTGTTTTTTTCTATTTGGGCACGTGAAAAGGCTGGAAAACTACATGGATAACACAGTTGCTCAGTGCTATCCTTTTTTGGAGCTATGATACGTGCAGTGTGCAGGATTGTGCTGGGAATTTCCCCCCTTGTGCTTGAGCCCTGCCTACGATTTATAGGAGACGGATAGAAGTCTTGACATTTGGAAAACAGCAATGCCTATTGCTTATTTCCCAGTAGAACTTTCAATTTAAAAGATTTAGATGCTTTTCTTTATTAAATGAAGTGAATACTTTAGTGTTTTCAACTCAAAGCCCATCACCATATCTCCGTATTTTGTCAAGGGGCTTAGCTGCCAATTCTCAGTGGAAGTGCTGTTAGCAGTGGTGGTAATCCAGCATGGTGGTCTAAGAAAAGGATAGGAGCCAGACATTTGTGCTCATACTCCAGTTTTCTCTCTTGTATTTGGCTACAGTAACTGAAACCAAAGCTTTTTAAAAAAGTCTCTGGTTTGTGATAAACAAGATGGTCCCCCCAAAGTCAGGACCTGCCCCCTCCTGTTTTTGAAAATGTTATACCTTTGTACCTCTGTTTCTTGAGCTGTCACTTCTCAGTGATGCTAGATTTTGTAAAACATACTGGGCTCTTTGTAGTGCAGTGGTTAAATCGAAAAAACTAAATGTATGGATGGTAGACTAGGTTGTTAATTTTGGTCTGTAATAGCAAACTGAGAATAGAGTAGAAAAAGTCATGCAAAACAGAATTATATATTTGAGACTTCAATCTCTGCCATTAAATCTCTCTCTGTGTATCTTTCTCTCCTTCTCTTATGTACACACGTCCCCAGGCCTCATACTCTGGCTCCCAGCTCATCCCTGCTGTCACCACAGTGGCATATGGCAGTCCCTGAGTTGGGAGAGGGAGCTGAAAGTGTGCTGTATGGAGTCCTACAGCTCTGCCCTGATACAAAACACATTTTCCACCTCTAGGACACTTTTTTATGTCTCCCTTTTCTGAGTGTTCCCTCTTCCCCTACCCCCACAGGACAGCACTCCCTTTCCTTTAAGCAAAGTTCTTTTATATATTTTATATACAGATTACTAATTTTAACCTGATTATTGTTTGCGAAACCAAGAGTTGGAAGAAGTCACTTATTGCTTAACAGCTTTAGTGGTAAATCAGTTCCAGCAGTTTGCTGGGCTGCTGCTAGCATGAATCCACGTGCTTCTCAGCTAGACGTTCTCGTCTCTCTCTCCTCCCCCCTCTCTCTCTCTCTGAGATCCTTTGCTGTGTCCATATGGGGTTGGGGATGTAAGCACTTCAGTGTTTCAATATATGGCTATGATTCTGATTTTTGTCATCAGCTTTTTATTACAAGTTGTTGCCTGGCTGCAGGCGTGAGAGAGTGGGAGCAGGGAGGGTTCTCGACCATATGTGAAGCAGGGAGACAGCAGTAGCAGAAATAGTACAATAACTTTTCTCTGGAGCATGAAAATGGAGTCTGGAGCAATCCCCTTGGTCCCTAATCTGTTTGCTAATCGATATCTCTTGCTAGCTCTGGGGTTTATAGGATGGACCATGAGGGTTTAGGTGCAAGGAAAGACCAAGATTTCAACAACAATAAAAGGTGTAGCTTAAGTTAGTAACACGTGAAGTATTTTGGTCTGGCAAAAAAAGAGCAGTTAAAGTATGGAATCCAAACCTCTGTTTTCATATTGTGTCTGTCTGAGATGGAGATCAAAATAATATATATTCTAGGTACTAGTGTCAGTTTTGGTATTGAGTTTGATTTTCTTGTGGGTCTGAAAATGTAATAAAAATGCAGAGGTGTTTCTATGATAATACAGAATAAGCTCCTTAAATGCAGCAATTTGGTTTGTGTTTTAAATTAGGCAGAAGTTGATACTTCATAAATAAGATCAGTAAATGCAACCACATTTCCAAACAAACCCAGTAATAATTGTATGGGATTGTACAAAGTCATTAATAAATGACAAAGATGCAGAGTAATATCCTCTGATTAGCAATTACAAGACTTGGAGATGAAAATTCAAAATTAAAATTAAAAAGGAATGAAAATACATCAGGGGCAGATCTGCCCATGTTCAGGCTCTGTCCTGAAGTAATCTTGTGTAGTAGCTTCATAACATCAGACATTAATACTGTGTGTGCAGTACCACACACAGCTCTCTGTAATGAAGCACTGATGTACCATAGTTGGTGGGAAAATCAGAGTAACAGAGATTCCCTAGGGCACAAGGGAAGCAAAAGTATTGGATTGACTTTGCACGGATCCAGGTCTGATCCAGCTAGAATTTTTAACTCTTGTCCAACACGTGCCCCTCTAAACATAACTTGATCAGTTTGTGATTATGAGGTTCCCTGTATACCATGTTTCTTTGTGCTCTGGGTTGTGCACAGAAGAACCACAGCAGCATTTTTGTGCACCTGAGGGCTGGATTTTCTGGATGAAGGCTCCTGAGAGGCAATATGGAAATCTGAAGTTTCCAGTGGGGTGCAGGATGTGGTGGGGCCCTTGTGTCTTATTCTCGGGTACTTTTATGTTCTCACAAACTACACAGGTAGCTGAGGTACCTAAATGAGAGTCAGAGATCCCACTTAAGAGTCAGGAGTGAGGTGGACTGCATGATCTCATGTGCTGACCTTGCCGTAAGAGAAAGTTTTGTGGTCTATTACATTTTGGATGAGTTTTGTGCCTTCCTGAAAGTAGTTAGGGAACAAATGAGTGTACAGAGTCCTTCTGAAGGAGAAAAGGATGAGAGTATTCCATGGAGGCTTATTAAAGCGAATCCAAAGTGAACTGATGACTTTACAACCCTCAAGCAAGTAACCCCAGATCATTTGTTTTGTGCAACAGGATCATGTATGAAATATGAAAATGTGTACATGACCTTCTTTTAAATGGCTATGATTTATTACTGCCAGAACCACAAGGGAAACAGAATAAGTTTATGAAGAAATCAATGTTATGTGGGATTGCAAAATGATGCTGGGCCTGATGAGTCCTTTCTGAAACCATTTAACCACAAGAAGTCTGTTCCTCTACTCAGATGTTCAGAGTGGATATCTCATTCACTCTGATTCCAAAAAAACTTAGGTCTCTAAATGATTTTCAGAATGTTGATGTTTGATTTTCTTTTTATTGGTCTGTGCAATCTTCTGCATGCACCTATATTTTGTCGTCATCATGTTTTAATTGTTGAGAAATTTGAATGATGCTCGTTTTATTTTCTTTGACTGCATGAAACAAACCAATTTATCCTTTTCAGATTATTCAGCAATCTTTATTTTCCTCTGTCTGCTAAATATGCTTTAGTTTAAAAGCTACCATATTATTTCATATTTATAATTTCATGTATGCTTTTCCCATTTTCCTCATCCTTCTCAATGCTTTCATCCAGCAGCCGCTGTCTTCAGGCGATTGGTTCTGAAGCAGGTTGAAGAATAGCAGGGAGATGCATAAATGTTTGTTTTCTTCAGAACACGCTCTTACTTTGCTGAAGAAATAACTTTGGAAAAAAAATGAGCTGAAAAATGGGACAGCACAGCTTTCAAATCAAAAATCAATTACTTCTGTTTAGGAAAGGACCATAGCATGACTTTTGATTTTCATTGCCTATCTGTTTTCTACAGTATAGGAGTAAATATATTTGATATTTATAACTAGGTTTTTGTTCTCTTTTTCTCTGTGTGCTTTTGTGAACAAGTAGTGCAACATTATGCCTTAAAATTTGGGGTACATCAAGCTGATGTTGTTTTCAAAAAATGCTGAAGTCTCCAGCGCAAGCCTGATGTGCGATTCAAAGCAGGAACTCAACATTGCAGATTACTTTCAAATATCCTTAATGGGTTTTGTTCATTGGTAGACTTTTGACCTATCCAAGAACTAACTTATAAAGATATTACTGTACATGAGCCATCAAATGTCTCTGGTTTCTTGATACAGGAATGAAGTGTTCTGCTTTGGGGTGTGCAGAGCTAACCTTTGCAGAAATTACCTACAAAACACCTTTGAGAATGCAAACAGGTAGCCAGTCGTCATTAGAGAGGTGTGATGGAAATTCCTCATCAGATAGATATAACACATGTAGCGGGTGTCTCATAGAACGCAGTGGCATGGCATGCACACAGCCAGGGGAATGTGCTGCAGCTCCAGTGCCACGGTGTGCTGCCGTGAGACTGACTGGGACAAGACCTCCTTTCCACCTGTCAAGCCACAGTTGTGCTCCACTGCTGTGTCACACCTGTCCTCAAAGCCTGCTGCTATTTGATGTGGGCCAGTGGCAGTAACTGACATGACGCTGTGCCAAACTTGACTCTCGTTTTCTCTTCGGTGAGGCCATCAAAACACAATGAGACTTTATTAGACCTGACTTGGGAGTTTCAGCGGCTTCTTCTCAGCTCTCTTCTGTCTGTCTTGGCAGACTTCTCAGTGACTACAGTCTCCACTACAGGGCTGTGAGAGCAGGAGAGTGCTCCTGCACAGCCCAAATGATGTCTGCTTACGGTAGTGTTGCTACCAGAGATGCTGACTGAAAGCCTTTGCTAATGAAACCATCTTTAATAGCTTGTTTTCCCTCTTACCAGAAGAGAAGAAGGATGACATGGCTTTTCCTGAAGCTTCTGGCCATAGGACCTAGAATAGGCAGAATTTCCTCTGCTTCAGGTAGAAAATATTCGAGAGTATGTATGACAGGACTATGTGCTGTATGGATTATGTTAATTCTATAAGCATCTTATCTTGAGGTGAGTCTGGTCTCACCATTGCTTTGTGGTTGTGTATGAAAGAATAGGATTTCTTTTTCTAAAACAAAAAAAATTTTTTGGTAGAAAAACTTTGTACTCATACAAGGTTAGCCATTTTAGTCAAAGTTTCCAATATTTTGATGAAAATACTATCCTGTAGTGTTTATTTCATTATTATTTCCATGTGTTGTTATTACCATTGTTTTCAGCCAAATCTTTGAACTTGTTTCTGTTTTATTTTCAGAAGCACATTTTTGCCTTGGGATCTTTATTTGAAATTGACTTTTTTCTTGAGGTCTGTTTTGGTAATATTCTGTCCTTCAGTAGGGATGAAATCAGATCAGGAGGGGCCTGATTCAAGTGCCAGGGACAGTTTTGGGACTGGCCTTTAGTCAGAGGATTAACTTGACAGGTTGCACTTTGTTTCTTCTCCCTCTGCTCCCATGTTCTGCTTGTGGGAAGAGAGCAATTGGTGCTGAGGAGCTGGTGTATGCATGAAGCTCATTTCAGGTGTCCTGTCTTGAACTGTTTCTACTCTGGTCTTGTAGGCCTATCCCTATAGCTTGCTGGAGTGCATCTTCCAATGCAGTTTCAGTTTGTGAACTCTGTTTGAAGTGCAACCCAAAGTATGGCAAGTGGGATAATAAGGACATTTTCTTCAAAAGTTTCCTTCTGATTTGAAACAGCAAGTTAGTGGAATCAAATGCTATCTTGATTTCTTGTGCTTATTGATTTCTGACATGTTGCCCTCTATGTGAATATCCCTTGAATGGTTAAATCTTCAGAAATGCAGCTGTGATCTCATGCTAACTTAGTAATTATGCACCTTTACATGGTTAAAACTAACTACCCCCCAAATCAAAACCCAAGTAGTGTAAGAAGTCCTGTGCAATGTGCATTAGAAGTGTATGAATGGTTGTCCACCCTGTGATTCAGATCACTTATAAGTCGTCTGGAGCAAGGATCTTGTGTAGAGTTTTCATCAGTTCAAAATGTGGACTAGTTTTTCTTTACTGAATAGCCTTCAGCAGTAAGTTTTTCAAAGCCCCATGCTGTCTTACAGTGTCAGCTACTCTTTTAACCTGGCCTGGATTTCCTGTCACTTGCTTTACACCTTCATTTCTACACACACTCTACGTTTGCCCTGTTTTGCCCTATCCACTTACCTTCTGAGATAAAAGCACAGTTTATAACGATGCTGTGTCTGTCCGCCCTTATCCCAGCTTAAATTTGGGAGCATAAGGTGTCCTATTAGATTCAGGATTACCTTCATCTATAAACCACTGGTGTAAGTAGAGCTACAAATCCAAAGAAAGTAGTTCTATATTAGCCATATTTTTCTACATTTGTGTGTTTGTAAGAAAAATATAATGTTCTTGGATGCTTCTAGTATGTTAAATATATACAACAAACAACGATTAATGAGTTTTAAAACTGTGATGCTTATTCAGTCTATTCAATGCTCTTGAATGTGAGCCAACATTAATTCAAGCTCAGTTGATCCTAATAAGTAACTAAGACCCCATTTCATAAACATGCAATTCTAGCTTGTTATTTCTGGCACTGCCATTAAGCAAATATGTCTACTCTCAGAATGACGGAATTAAGGGATTAGGGATAAACTGAAAATCGTGAATAATTCACAATTTCTTCCCTCTTCTCCACCAAAAGCAGCTGTAGATGTGTTCAATAATTGCCCCCAGGTATGCACCTTTTCTTCTGGCAGTTATGCACCTTTTCTTCTGGCAGTTATGCACAGGAGTGTGATCTGACAGTTCAATGAGATTTTCTCACATGAAGGGAGTCTGTAGCATTGGATATAATATCTGATACTTTCTATTATCATCATAGGTTCACTAGAACAAGGCTCCAATGCCTGCACTAAAAAGTACTACTTATACTTATCCATCCTAAATGGGGACCTTTAGTGCCTCCTTAATGTATGTTGTCTCAGCAAAATGTATGACTTAAAAAAAAAATTCTATGACATTTTTTACTTAGATGTAATTAGGGTAATTTCTTACTCTTGTCCTTCAGATAACGTGGAACATATGTACATGTTCCTGAAATAGATTTTCTCTTCAACTTCTCTGATTTTGCAGAAAGATGTTTCATGAAGGTCTTGTCAAATATGAGAAGCTTTGCAGCAAATTATCAGGCAATGCATTTTATTACAGGAAATCCAGTGATATAGGAGTTCATATTAAAGCAACATAGACTGAAAAACAATATATTTCTCAATACAGACATTTCTTACTCAGCCTTACCTTGCCACTCGGTTTCATGTATCTGTTGAAGCCTTCGAGCTGTAGCATATATGTTTAGAACTGTCCTTTTATGTGTTTGTGGAGTACCCAGTCACTGGTGTCTTTGGCTCATACAGTAGTATGGATGAGAGTTGCCTCTCTCCTGCAGCAAGAATTACTTGGATTCATAAGGTCTGTGTTGCTAAGATATTTTTTCTGAGACCCTTGGTCAAAGGCTGAGCTTTCTTGCTGATGCTACAAAGTTTCTATGATGCTACTGTATTGTTGCAGCATTATGCCAAAATAATAATAATAAAAAAATTAGTTAAATAAAATAATAATAATAAAAAATTAGTTAAATTAAAAAATAGGATACTAATGGCCCATTAAACTTGTTGTCTTCTTTATTCAGTGTCAGTGCATGGCTGTGTTGTTCAGCAGCTCTCATTAATTTTTCTCAAGCAGTTGCTGATGTCATTATTCTGGACTTCCTTTCTTCTTTGTGTGCAACTGTTATTTTTATCAAAGCATGTGGGGAGAATGCTGTGCACACAGCTGTGTAAGGACCAAATTCAGAAAAGGCCAAATCAGTTTGCAAGAGAAATCAGGTGTATTGCCATCAAGTTTTGGGTCAGTAGCGGGGCACCAAGTGACTTGGCTTTCTTAAAAAACAGACTAAGGCTTTTAATTTCTAAATAGAAGAGGGGAATGCATGCAACCTACAGAGACTGGAGTCTCTCCAGGCCTATCTAATGTAATGAGAGAATTCTTTGTGAAATGCATAAAATGATGACATTTTAGTGGTGAGTGAAATACTTGATTACTTTTTCCATAACCTAAAATAATTGGAATGTTCTTTTGCAATCCCATTCCTGGTGAGGACTAGGAATGTGTAACCTCACCATACATATTCTTGAGAGACATCTCTGGAGCAGTGGGTGGTGATAGAGAAAAATGGGTTGAAAAGTCTTTTTTAAGCGCCATGGAAAATTTACAGGCATGTTCATCCAAGAAAACATCCAGAAGATGAATTTGGAGTCATGGTCACAAATCTGAGGAGAGAAAAGTTGGTCTCGGTAAGGTTTGATGAGTGCCGTGGTGGGCAGTGGATGAGTTCCTGATTCATGTGGCTCTTTGCAGAAGAGGAGGGACACACTGCTGGCTGGCACCCTGGGACAGAGAAACCATGGTCCAAGGGAGCAAGGTTTGGTGCCAGTCTGGATGAACTGACTGTTGAAAAGACAGCTGGGCCCTGAGTTGCCTCTTTGTCCCCTTTCAGTGCACACTGCTCCCTGCCACAATCCTCAGGGGAGTCCACATCTATGCTGAGGTCTTCTGGGCTGGTGTGATTTCTTTTCAAGTTTGTATGGAGGTCTTGGCACTGTGGATGACCGGCAAATTCTGGCTGTTAGCTCAGAGCCNGAACTGTATTGGCATGTGAAACAAGAATAGACAGGCATTGTCTTTGAGTAACTTAGGGTTACTTTAAAGGTAGAAATAATTTTCTTCCTAGAAACGTCATATTCCTGCTAGCAGAAGAGTATGTATATTTAGTGACTGAGGACAGACTATACATTGCCCAGCATGGCTGCTTCATCAGACTGAATGTATAGTTTTTCATAGTTTATGTATTCTGAATACAGAAAGACAGTTCCTCAAAGACTAGATTGCAACAGGACTGTGTTGACAATGCTTTTTTAACCCATAATGTAAAAAGCATTATACCATTTAAAACTGAAACAGTTTCATTCAGGACTTAGACCATAAATAGTCTGGTGCTAATTTCTATAAAAGATTGAAAGGCTGGGAAAGGCTGGTAGAAATAATATATTGACAGAAGATGAGCAAGGCTACATCATGCCTGCTCTCCAAATTAATTATTTGTTTCAATATTTATAAAAGAGAATAGGAAACAGATGGTAGGACTGGAGATACCTGTTAGGTTTCTGTAATGGAGAAAGGAGAAAGAGTGAGGGGAAATCAGAATCCCACCATAAGAGAGGAACAGGAAATTAAAATGTCAGACAACTGACAAAACTGCAGGACCACACACAAATATAGAGAGGTTTCTCATAGGATCTCTAAAACATTTTAAGTTTGTCTTCTCTCTTTTGCCACCCAGAAATCAGAATAAAAGGGTTATTTAAAAAAAAAAGNGGATGAGTTCCTGATTCATGTGGCTCTTTGCAGAAGAGGAGGGACACACTGCTGGCTGGCACCCTGGGACAGAGAAACCATGGTCCAAGGGAGCAAGGTTTGGTGCCAGTCTGGATGAACTGACTGTTGAAAAGACAGCTGGGCCCTGAGTTGCCTCTTTGTCCCCTTTCAGTGCACACTGCTCCCTGCCACAATCCTCAGGGGAGTCCACATCTATGCTGAGGTCTTCTGGGCTGGTGTGATTTCTTTTCAAGTTTGTATGGAGGTCTTGGCACTGTGGATGACCGGCAAATTCTGGCTGTTAGCTCAGAGCCAGACCCCTAGCTGGCTTGTCCCTATGGCCTTACTGGGTTACTGCTAAAAGGATGTTTTTTTTCCAAGGAGTTTTATGGTGAAGGATGGACAAACAGAAAGGAATAAAGCTGAAATGGCTACAGGACACAGCTCTGTCTTAGTTCTGACAATCAGTACTTATGGATGTATGAGGAGTAAATGAGTCAGTCTGAAGGGTTTTTGGCACTTTGCAATAGTTTTAACATCATGTAATATCCCTGACTAACATGGATGGGTTGGTGTGATCTCTCATAAAAAAGCTTATCTGACACATTGAGAGGCAGGATTTAGCATTTCAGGAGTAGTAAAGAAAAATTAAAACTTATTAAATTGGCCTTTGGCATTGAGGACATATATTTTCCTCTAGCAATAGACATATTCTTAGGTATTGTGTTAAAGGCTGATANTGCTCTCCAAATTAATTATTTGTTTCAATATTTATAAAAGAGAATAGGAAACAGATGGTAGGACTGGAGATACCTGTTAGGTTTCTGTAATGGAGAAAGGAGAAAGAGTGAGGGGAAATCAGAATCCCACCATAAGAGAGGAACAGGAAATTAAAATGTCAGACAACTGACAAAACTGCAGGACCACACACAAATATAGAGAGGTTTCTCATAGGATCTCTAAAACATTTTAAGTTTGTCTTCTCTCTTTTGCCACCCAGAAATCAGAATAAAAGGGTTATTTAAAAAAAAAAGAAGAAGGAAGTCAAAACTCTCACCCTTAACTCAGTTGTTAAAATACAATAAATTCAAAATTTATTTGGAAACTTGTATGACTAGTTTGGAAAAGTTCTATGTGATATCTAGTGAGAAGACTCAAAGGAGCTGAGGTAGGAGTTCCTGACTTGTGTGTTGAGTATCCACATCCTTGTCCTTGGCACTGAGAATCCATGGACTTTACTCTGCAAAGATTTGTGAAGTAGCAAGAACAGGTCTTGTAGACTAGGATAATCAGGGAACTTGGTGTTGTATTTGTCCTTTGCTGTCATTCTGAGCATCTAGGACTTGTGGTTTGTCCCTGAAGTTCACTGCATTTATGCTAATTTCCCCTGAGGTGCAAGATGCGAGAGATATGGGCAAGGGAGTACTGCTGAGTATAGTCAGAGTGGAGGTAGATGAAAATAAGAGGGTAAAAAGATAAGAAGCTTTCATGTTGAATAACTTTGGTGGAATTTACCTGTTTTTTTTAACTGAATTTTATCCTGAATTTTTGTGGGATTCTGATAGTCCACCTGCAGCCAGCAGAGTGTCAGTGTCATGTCTACTCCATGCACGTCAGTAGAAGACAGATCTGAAAAAGGCAAGTCACACTTCACATAAACCTGTTTTTGCTGCATCATTATCTGAACAAGCTGATTTTAGAAAGAGATTGAGAATCTGGATAGGGTTACTGGTCTCTTCCTCTCAGAATTGTTTCTGTTCTTCGTGTTCATGGAAGCACAGGTTGATAAAAGCTTCATACAGTACCCTTCTCAGCTGGGAAGAGTTTGCTGTTGCTCTAATAATCTCCACTTCTTTAGCTGCCCCTTGCTTATGTCTCTTCATATTAAGCAGTTGTCAGTGACTAAAGGCTGTTTGCTGACTTTTCCTTCAACAGTAAATTTTGAGCCAACTGTGCTGCTCTGCTGAGATATGGGTGTTTTTCTTTCATTCAGTCTTTTTTTTTCTGTCTTGTAATAGGGTTTTGTATGTCTCACTTTGACTTTGGCCAAATGCCTCACAAGCTATGGGCTCTGAATGTCTACCTTATTTGGAGAAAAATGTAGGCTTTTCAGTTGGCTTGACCTCCCAGTAAGTTTCCTATTATCCTTTGACCTGCTTCTATCTTGCCAGTCTTTGCATTAAGTTTTTTTCCTCTCTTTCACATGCAAGAGTTCACTGATCCTTCTTTCTTCCCCCTAAAAAAGAAGAAAAAATTTAATATGTACTGCTAATTGTTCCCCAGTCCTTCTGCTGGTGTTTGATGTCACACAAGTAATAAAGCATTTCCAAGTTCATATTCACATCAGGTCAGTAGATCCTGCTTTAAGGATTGTATTGTAACTTGTAAAATAGCTTACTTGAATCGTGAGTATGGACAGGTCTGCCTCGTAGAACTATTGCCTACTGCATTTTAGCATATGCTGGCAAATTCAGCCCTTTGCAAGCAGGCTCTTTAGTCAGTCCCTGAGAAATAGTCTGTTCTATCTCCATGTTCCAAGAGTAGGCTATTTAAGTCAGTATTGCTGAATATGATTTTAGAGATAAATGCTGGTCCAATGAGATCAAAGTTAAGCCTTTAAGTCTTTTAGATCAACTGTAGACCACAGTCTACCAGAAAAAACTTTTGTCTGTGGCCAGCTCTTCCTCCAGTTAACAACTGGTAAACCACAAAAACGAAGTGAGGAGCAGGACTTGATATGGTGAAGTCTTTCACCAATGACCATGACACCCACAAAGAAGACAGATTGTGATTTCCCCTGTATTTGCTTTCAAAAGGACAAGCATGGAAAGGAGAGGAGAAATAATGCAAATCCATGATGCAGCAGTCCATTGACAAGCAGTGTCAGAAGAATTAATTTTATGTTTGTCTAGTGGTCTAAATACGAGTTTTCAACAAATGCGTGGCTTTATAAGGCACTTGTTGTACACAGGTACTTTGGGAGCAGCAGATAGATTTGGTTTTAGCTGAGTGCCAGAAAGAGGAGTTAGTACTTTTGTCTTTTGCAATTCTGCCTTCTTACAAACATGTATTTCCTTTGGCAGATAGGTATCTCAGGAACCTGATGTTTCTAAAAGATCTGAACTGAGGTTGTCTGAACTTGTCTCAAGTTACCATTTACTGACCATGTGAAGAAATCAAGGATGTTCAGGTGAGGGACACTAGTGTCCTTGCTGTTCACTGAGACAAGACAGACCTGTGAAGAAGGCTACAAGGGAGTTTTTTGTACAATTTTAATCTACTTTTCTGATAGTGTTAATAACTGGATCTAAATTCATCTCAGGGGCTACTCCAAAGATGAGTTATATTTAGTCCATTGAATTTGTGACTTAAAGGCTAAAAGAAGACATACATGTTAGAGAATTGTTGCCTGTGACTGACTGAAGAGGTAAAAGAATGCAGTCTCTTGTCCCAGCATGTTAGTCTCAGTGGGCTTTTTCTTCTCTTCAGAGAGTCACGGAATGGGTAAAGTTGGAAGGCACCACACTGGGTCATCTGGTCCAACTGCCCTGCTGAAGCAGGGTCATCCTTATGCACAGTGCACAAAACTGCATACACATTTATTTTTTTCAAGGATCTGTCTAAAGCAAATAGCCATGAATAAATCTTAAAGATATTTTATTCCTTTCCTCTCCATTTCACTGCATCCTGAAATGTGTTTCCCTGATATTCTTCCTGCATCTCCCCCCACCACTGTGCTCTTACAGGGCTGGTGTCACTTACAAAGAGTTGCCACTGTGATGTACAGGAGTGAGTTGCACAGGAGTGACTTGGTAAGGCTCAGTCCGGTGTGGAGAAATGCAATGTTAGACATAGAAGGAAAAGGATCAGCATCAGCACAATATCCAAGGAGCTGATGTCTTTTTCAGAGTTATGCTGATCCGTACTCTCAAAGCATGCCTTTCATAGTGCTTCCTTCACCTGCAAGCCTTGCAAATCCCAGCCTCTAGTGGGCTGCCTCCCTTTGCATCAGCCCCCATTTTACCACACAGCCGCTGCTGTCTGTGTGGTCTTTGAAATTCACACGGCTTGGTGGCAACCAGTAGGGAGGGAAAATAACGTGTTTTATTTATTTAGAGTCAAGCACAGTTTAAAATCCATTCTAAATAAATAAAAACTTTTAGCCAGATTTATATAAATAAAAAAGCAGATTTTCCCCTCTCTTTTGGCTGCTGTTGAACAGCATCAGTTTCAAGACCACACAAGGAGCTGTGTCGACAGCTCAGAAATGTGCAGTAGAGGCAAAGGTGGGAGGGGTAGGAAGGACCTTGATAACTCGCTTTGGGCTTTTAATCCATAGAGGTTACCGGTGGACATAAAATAGTAGCTCTGACACCGTGGAGGGCTAAAAAAATCGAAGAGAACTGTGAGTATCTTAGGATTTTCATGCAGAAATATTTCTATAGAAGATGAGATTTTCTTCAGATGGTTCATCCACTCTACCAAGTCATCTGTGCAAATGGTAGGACTAGCAGGTAGAGGTGGGCAGTAATCTTTCAGTCTATTAGTATGGCCTAGAGGTGATGGAGCACCCATAAAAAGCAGTGATTTGAGGAAGAAAAATTTTATTCCTAGGAGACTGATCATATTTGGCTTTTGTGGCTTGAATTTGCATTGAACAAAGGTTCCCATTTTCCATCAAATGTTGCTCCCACACAGGTGCTGACAGTGCCGTGTCTCCTGTTACAACCATCACTTAAGGAAACTCCAAGCATGGTTTAATTTTCTTGGGAATTAAATGTATTATGTCTGCACAAGGTTTCAGATCTCTCCTCACTTGCAGACCTGCCAAGCTATCAAGAAGAGAGTCAAGCAGCTGCTATGTGGAGCACCGGGGTTTCAGATGAGAGATTATAACAGGGCTCAAATAGATACCTGCTTTAAGGGGGTTCTCCTTGCAGCAGCGTTTACTGCGCTACTTGTGAACAAGGATGGGCTGGAGAACATGATTCTGCTGATTGCAAGATTAGGCCAAGAACAAAATTAGCCCAATTAATGATTGCTATTTTGTGACTGGTCAGAGGCCACTACAATTCTGACAAAAAAAATATCAAAGAAACACTCTTACAAAGCAAAGCTTTTCTCACAGTTCATTACCTCTTTCATATTTTGAACTTCCTCGGGCTGGCGGACAAAATGACCAACAGATGTTAGTCACATTTAGGAAAAATTTGAAACAATAATTTTTTAAATATGTCCCTTTATAGCTTGCTTTATCCATTTTATATATTATGTTCAAAGTTACGTATGGTCATATATCCCACAGTAATTTGGGTTGTCTTGTTTTGTTAGTAAAACATGAACTCACTTGTCTCTTCCCAGTTAACGATACAGCTAGGGTCACTGCTTGTCATAGCAATGATGTTGGAACTCCTAAACATCTTCTCTAAACCCTTATCCTGAAGGTAGTACATCTCAAGGCTGTATTACTCCATGGTCCAAAGTCAATACCTACTTCTACTTCTGCCATGCCAACCTGCAGATGGTTGCTTCACCTACCAGAAACTCTAGATGTAGCAAATGGTCTTCGTCCTGGCCTGCTCAACCCAGAGCCATGACTCTAGTTAGTGATGGCTCAGTGAGTCTTTTTCCTTGAGAGCACTACTTGACTCACTAGCAAGAGAATATATTTTGAAAATGCTAAAAGAATAATCATTCTATTTAGTTCTTATTATTTGTATCAGTTAAGCAAGAATTCTTCCTAGTTCCTAGTAACTTTGAAGATATCCAACGTGGGCACTTAGTGGTGGACTTGGCAATGCTGGGTTAATGTTACACTTGATGACCTTCGAGATCTTTTCCAACTGAAAAGTTTCTATGATTCTATGATGTATGAACATAGATAGTGTGACATAAGTTCACACTGCCTGCCTTAATGATTTTCAGGGACTCCCAAGTTGTTCCATACATTGGGGAGTGGACTCCATTTTTATGCATGTGTATTATTATTTCAGAGATGCTGCATTTTAAAAAAACAAATGTATGAGAGCTAGGACAGATAGTGCAGCGGTGGCGGCCCCCGCTCCTTCCTCCCGGCCTTGGGATGGTGGTGGCGGTGGTGGCACCGCTGCTTCCTCCTGGCCCCAGGACGGTGGCAGCACTGCCGCTTTCCCCAGCGCCGGGATAATGGTGGTGGTGGCCCCGCTACTTTTCCCCTCCTGGCACGGCTGCCACGGCAGCCAATACACAGCAACACAGTGCCGAAACAGCGCTGGGGGGCCACGTGAGGGACAAATTTGCATATAAATGAACTGCCATTCGATGCAGAAGTAGTGCTTCGCGGGACCCGAATAAGATCAGAGTTCTGTGGTATAGGAGACCCAACTGTAAATTTTTTTCTTTTCCTTCATTAAGAAAAAGTTATTTAATACTTTTTGCTATGAATAATGTTAGTGACAATGGACTTCATGTGCAATAAACAGCTTTTTGTGGTCACTAAACAGCTCAGTCTTGCCTTGCAATTAAACCAGCCACTAGGTCATTTATTGCTGAAGGATATTGTTTATTTATCACAGTATTCTAACTAACCACATCAGACACAAATAATTTTCATAACAGAGAACAAAATTTGTCTACCTGATTTTGACTCTAAATAGTAATATGAACTATTTAAGGCCTTAAACATAATTTAGTGTGTGAATTTTAATTTATTTATAAAGATGATAGCTGAGCTACTAGAACTGAACCATATGGCAGGTGGTTCCATATCTCTTTTATTGGTAACAATGAAATATCATACTAGCTGGCAAGAATGAACACCTGGAGAAATTTTGTGCAAGTTTACACAAAACAACCAACCAATCTAGGTCTTGGAATTTTCAGGAAGATGGAGCTACACTTCCATTTTAATTATTTTACTGGAGTTCAGTTTAAATATTAATTCTGAAACATCAAAAAAATTCTAAGGAGTAAAAAATTAAATCCTATGGTAGGCTATGTTTAAGGAGAATAAACACAATAAGCTGTGTAAATGTAGACAGGCTAGGTACTGATTCTGAACAAAAATAAAGGTCATTAAAATCTTCTAAGAACATGCAATTAGCTTTAGATTGTAAAGTAATTGCTGGCAACGAAGACAGTTCTATTTAAGTCTGCTCTTGCCCAATAACTAGATTAGATTTCAAATATTGTGGGCAATGTTAAATGTGATGACAAGCTGCTCACTTAATAAATTAGATTAAGATGATTAGTAGGAGATAAAAGCACTACATGTTGCAAGGATTAAAAGTATTTAGTAAGAAGTGTCTATAGAAAGGTTATCATCATCACAAGGATAGGAAAGGGTTTTTTGTTCATGAAATCAGTCAGGCTGATTGTTAGTCTAGTGCTATTCAATTAACTCTTTTCTTCTAGATATTTGTAAATAGTTATAAAGTTATTGCAAAAAAAATATCTTAATGGAATCATATTTTGTCCTTGTAGGATCTTTTTGCTAACCAGGGGGAACTGTTCTGTAAGGATATGTTTGGAAGAACAGAAATTTTATCACAGACTGATACAGTAATTGGTGATCCTGAAAATTTTAGAATACGTGGTACAGTTATACCCTGTCCTTCATGAGGAAAGGGACAGGCAACGGCAAAGAAGTGCAGGTCGTTAATATGCATGCAGGCCACGCCCATTGCCCCACCCCCCGGAACTCCGGAGGGTTCCGGGCACTTTTTTGCTTCTCTCCCCAGACTCTCTGAGCACAGGGAAGAAAAGGGAACTGTTTCTGAGCCCCCTCTGACTCAGGAGACCTCCACCACCTCAAGAATCTGTGGGACTCTCCGGGCCGTGTGACTGTGTGCTCACAGCGCAAACCCCCTCACCGCTTCCCCCTCCCGTGGCGTGGCCCCGCGCTGGCAGCCCGCGCCCAGCCACAACTCTGCTCCCTCACCCCGACCAGTGCCCGGCCATCCTGGTGTGGGCTGCCAATGCGGGGCCGTGCCCCGCTGGTCCTGTGCCCCGGCGGAAGAGCGGGGTTCAGCTGCGGTCCCGCGCACTGCCGGCAGCACCACACGGAGCGGGGGGTTCAGCTGCGGCAGCGGAGTGAGCATGTCCTGCTGGCCACTGCGGCCAGCCCAGCCCCACTTTCCTGGGGCACTGCCCTTCCCCGCCTGTAGCCATGGAAACAGTAACACGCACCCGTGGGGGGGTCAGTTCCCCAGCTGCGCTCAGAGTAACACTGGACAGCGTGACTCATGGCCCTCCCCTTAGGGCCAGGCCAGCACTGCCCCACGGGGAGCTCCGGCACTGCCCCTTGGTGGAGCAGAGGCACTGTGCATGTCTGAGCCGCAAAATTTCGCAAATGGCGGAATCAAAACTGCGATAAATTCACATCGCAAATGCGCAGGGTCGTAATGGAGAGGTCGCAATGCAGTGGGGATTCACTGTATATGCAGTTTTGTGTGAACAGGTGAGAGAATATTGTGTAAGATTAGAGGGGTGATTATTCTTATAGATAGGACTAGTAAGCTCTTTATTAGAAAAACAGATTAATTTCTGGTGTCTATTAGCAAAGGGGATAATAAACCAAGGAAATACAGGGAAAACACCTCCAGGAGTGGTCTGTTGATACTGTTGATGTTAAGACTCTCAAATAAATAGTTTATAACGTAATTTATATTTTATGTATGACACATAAAATATACCAGTATATATGGTGTTATAATTTTATCTATAAATTTATAAGCATTTGTATGAGGAGTCACAGAATATTCTGAGTTGGAAGGGACCTACAAGGATCATCAAGTCCAACTCCTAAACAGCACCACTGCCTCCCTGGCAGGAATTGAACCCCTAGTCTCTCACATGAGAGGTGGGGATGTATATATATGTGTACTTGTATGCGTGGGAGATTTGTGGTAACACAACTTCTTCTCAATTAAAATAGACTCCATGTAACAATCTTATCCACTTAAAAAAACCAAATTAATTCTGTTCTTGAGCTGTTTTAATTTAACTTGCTTTACCTCATACAACGTCTTTACACTTAAAATGCAGCACTATCTGGTGATTAGTATTATGTATACAACTATCGTTCCAGAAAAGCTTCACTGATCTCAGTTGCATAACAGACAGTAGCACTTGGCCCTCTAAAATTTAACGTCAGTTCTAAAATAATTTTAAAAGGAATTTATATAGTATGTGTCTCCTCCTCCACACTACTTGTAACCTGAAAGCATCTGTGTGGCTAAGAATTCAGACTTGTCTTCCTCTAAATTGAATAGGTTCTGCTTATAGCACTGGAGAAACAAACTAAAAAATAAGGCAACCAGATGTTTAAAAATGTTGAAAGTTCCTTTTTTTTGAAAGGTAGCTACCTTAAATAAATGTTAAAATGCTATTTTTTCTATATAAGTATTCATTTTAATTGCACCCCAAGAGTTCATCCAAGGGTCTCTGGGTCACTTGGGAGAAAGTACAGTATATTTTGCCTTCACAGCCATCGACTTGCTACAAAGAGCTAATTCTTCCAATTAATGAAATAAATGTTGCTGATGTAGATGGATTGACAAATCAGTTCAAAGGCTAGTTTACTGAAGTAGATGGCAAGTCTGATACAGCTAGAATGCTGTAAGAGGCCTCCCCTGGCAGGAAAAGAAGTCCTTGGAAGAACAATAAATAGTGACTACTCACCTCCATTCATGTGGTGGTGTTTAGTCCTTTGAATATTTTCTGCCCACAGCAGAACTATGACAAAACTAGGAATTATGAAGACTTTTGTACCATAAGGCTTTCAACAGGGCTTTCTGTTTAGGGCAAAAGAAAGCCGTTTGGACAAGATACTTGAGCAAGCTGAAGCAGCTGTAGGTCTGGTGGTCCCTCTTGGGTATGCTAAAGTTTGATGGACTATTCAATAGAAAAGCAGGTTATCTTAGGTTGCTGTTAAGAAGGGTGATCATAAGCCAAGAAAACATGAGAAAATAATTCCAGGGAATGCTCTGAAGTTTACTGATACTTGCTCTATGATCAGATGCTGGAAACCTAAATAGAGCAAGTAAGTTAAAGTGAGAATTTTGAGGCTACAAGTCTTTTTATGCGGGTAAAATAATCCTGAAAACTGTGTGCTTTCTTTTCAAAAATATATTCCTCTCTTTGGGACAGCATCTTGAAATAGCTACATTTTAACTCAGTTTGCAACAGTTTATGAGAGCGGATGTATTGCAGTGTTGATATTTCAGGAGTGGATCAGCACCACGGATTAATGCATTTATGTACTTCAGTAATGGCCGAGGTGAGTTACTGCACACCTGAGACCCTCTGTAGGGCATACTGATGTCTGGCTGCAATTTTTGAGCTTTACAACTTTAGCTAACTAATGCGATAGCCTCTCTGTTTCCAGACAGGAAATAACACTCGCTTTCAGCTGTACTGTATGTAGTAATAGAAGGTGAGTTCTGTCTTGATACCTAAAGATCTAAAAGGGGTTACAGAGCAAATTTTGAGGCTTTCAGCTGGTGCCCATCAGAGGGCTGTAAGGTGATACAGGATGTAGCATAATGCAGTAATCTGGATACACCAGAACTGGCTTTAAATGTGCTACCTGATGTGCCACGGTCAGACCTCCTACAGCACAGTGCTCAGCTACGTCTTTCTCAGAGCACAAGGGTGTATATAGCAAGTGCAGGGGTCCATGTTGCTGCAGCTAAACTGATTTTTTTCCCTATATGTTTGCTTCTTTGGAGCACAGTCATCTCTATCCCGTGCTGTGCTAGATAACAAATCTTACAACTGGGCAGAAAACACTAGTGGGATTAACATTTGTGGTCTCTCAGTCTAGCTCAGTGAGAAGAATAACTTCATGACATAGAATTAAATAACTGCAAGATGTGGAATTAAATTACTTTGCTACTGTATGAGCTTTAGTGTTAATTAGCTGTGTGAGTGGACATCCATGCAGAACTAGCTAAACCTCCAAATCCTGACTGAAAATTACTCTGTGGGGAAATACTGGACCTCAGTCTATGTAGCTAGCTGGACTTTTTTCTTTCTTCCTGTTTGTGCAGGGAAGCATTTAGAGGCCGTTTTATTCTCAGCCTCTTGGAGTTCCAATATGAGCTGTCAACCCACAGAGCAGTACAGATAGTGAGATGTTCCCTGAGTTCCAAAGGCTAAATCACCTCTGGTTAAAATATCCATTTTCATTGTTAATGAAATTTGACTTTTCTAAAGAAGAATGTCAGGAATATATGGAAGAAACTTGCGTATCATTTATGTTCTAGTATTAGCTTAGTCATAAAAACTATTGTATTTGCCTGTACATGTGGATAGCCTCTTACGATGTACTGTTTAGAGAGCCCAGGAGAGAAATCTACGCAACATGATAATGTAAGAGTTTTCTTATCTCTTCTCTTGGGAGAAAGGTATGCAAAGAAAAGAATTAATTTGTTGTTTTAAGAGGAATATATTTACCTTCCAAGAGTTACATATCACAGACTGGTTTGATTGCTATCATTAACTCTGCTTCTGCAGAGTGTTTGCTTTGTTTCTTAAACAGAAGAAAAGATGTGGTGGTATATCTCAAACACACAGGATATGAAGAGTATGGATTTGCATTAAAAAGGCTGCTTGAATTCTATAAACTGAATAAAACACGATCCCAAAGTTGTCCAGCTGTGCTCTGTTTACAGATTGCTCCAGAATTTCTGTCTTGAACCTCATCTCTCTCTCTTTTTAATTTTTCTCCCTCCAAACACTTCCAAGAGCCAAGAGGATACTTGATGGTATGTTCAGATGAAAACTGAAGGAAGGAAAAGAGTAAATTAACATCAAATGGGCAGCTGCTCCCACTCTGTCTACAGAATGTCTTAAGGAGAACATAGCATAGTATCAGTGCTTCCTCCCTACACATCCTGTATCCCAAGAACCCCTCTTATTCCTTTGCAACCACCAATGACTTTATTAAAAATAAAACTCCTAGTTTACATACTATTGATGGTGTCTTCTGGAAAGTTCCTCTTAATGTCTGAAGGAATGGGTTTATCAGGTGCTTTTCAGGGGTTATATAAGGACCCTCTGCTTTAATTAATATCCAGTTGGATTCAGCTATTGGCATCTGCTCCTTCACACTGTTAAAAAAACTGGTATATGCTAGATGTCACTTGTCTCTGTTAAAGGTACCCCATGGATGTTGTTTTTATCTAGCCTATATATTAAAGGAGTGTAAGTAAAATGTCAGCACTAATTGTGCTGTTGTATCAGTGAACTGTCTTTAGCAAACCAGAGGCTTAAAGTTACCTCACATTTCTTGGTTCGGGCAACAGAAGTGAGGATTGACATGTGGAAAAACACTTTCCTGTGCAGGGCAGCACCCTTGGTTGTAGCTGTCTTGTGGGTCCCTCCTCAGCTTTACCAGAGACCTCTGAGATACCAGTCCAGCTGACAAAAGGGTGCATGTAAAGTTCATTGCACAAAGATGGGATTTATTTCTGAACTTTGAAGTGACAGCATACTTTGCTGTGATTAACAAGGGAAAAAAACCTCTGATGCTCACAGTAATGTGGCTGAGAGAGTAGAGGGATGTCACAGCTGATCTGTGGTAATGTTTGTAACTTTCCTTTGTCCTGTATGAGAGAAAATAACCACTTTTAGACCTCACTGAAAGCAGAGAGAAACCCCTTGTCAATCCATTGTATTAGCTTTGATCTAGTGTACTTGATTATGTATTTTTTGTTTATTACAGGCTCTCAATTTTCCTTTACTCTAAAAGCTATACTCAGAATATTGAATCACTTTTTGCTATATCAGTGAATCTGCTTATTGACATGCTGTTAGAGTACTTTGCAAATAGTCTTCAAAAATGAATAAATGAAAGACAGTGATGAAAACCAAAGTTTGACCAGAAGGCAAAGTTCTGTCAAAAATACTTTATCTTTCGTGGTTGCTGAGACATGACCAGATGTTTGTTTATGATGAAATGCCTGCGTTGGGATTTTTGAAAGCCAGATGAGGAAAACTATATCTAATTCCTTCTAGGAGTGCAGTTGTGTCCTAGCTAAAACCTGGGTTGATTTGTCCTAAAATGCTGTATCTGGAGAATCAGGGAGTGGAATAATAATGTATATATTTTTGCTGAAAGGAGATAGGGCTGTCAGTTCAGACACACAGTAAACATCTGCTCCGCTTGAGCCCTGTGGTTTAACTAGATTAAAATGCCAAATTAAAATGATCATTAGTCAATCAGAGGACTTCCTCACTCTGAGAAACATAACATCACGCCCAGTGGTGCAGTTTCCAGAGAAGCCAATGTGTTGTGCTAAGGAAAAAAGAATCAGAACAGTGAAATGGTTCACAATCATGGTTTGTTAGGCCTGTGTGACATCACAGACTAATGTTTAACCTAGCATCAAAAAATCTGGAGTTTGTTGTTCTAAATGATTTTGAATCTAACTAATTATTTTGATTATTAATTTTGATTATTTAATCTTGACTATTAACTCCAGTTAGGGAAATGAAATGTAATTCATTTCTAGCTTTGGGAGAAATTCCAATCAATAAAGCTGTAGCACAGACCACAAATATGTGTTGCTTCAGTGGCACAGAGATAATTTTCCTTTTATTTAAACCTCTGGATAACTATTTAAGACTATCAGACTAGAGGACTTATGAATTATAGAAGGAGGAATTGCCAGAAAAACTCTGTTTGATCAATAAAGAGAGAGTAATTTCTAAAAGGAAACCCAACCCTGCTAGACAAATTAAGACACGTAACCCTCTTCAGTTAACCTTAAGCCCTGAGCTAGTTGTCTATGGCAGAGAATTATTTCTATAAACATGATACAGTTTGCTAGCAATTAAATAAATGTTGGTCTGAAGTACCTTATGTCACGATTTGCAAGGTCGTTTGCTCTATAAGTTTTGAATTACTTAGAATTAAAAGCCTTCTTGCATTTATTAAAGTGTTTAACCAGTTTGGTTTTGGTTTTTAATGAAGCAGATAAGGTAGAAACGTGGGTTTTCTTTTTCACGGTGCATATAACAGTGTCATTTCTGAAGTCTATTTCTTGTAGACCAGCCATAAAATGTACTCAGCATTGTTGACGTATAGTGTTAATGAAAGAGATTTCTATAAATGTAGATGTCCCCTTTCTGAAACGCCCACAACATGTTGAGAAAGCATCTGGTGCAGTTTGGATGTTTTTTTCTCAATTAATTTAATAGCCAAATGTGCAAAAGAGCTTACTGCAAATATTTTAGAATTTCTGCTGATGGAAGTTACAGACATGAATTGAGAGACTTGGAATCAAGGGACAGATTATGGTTATTTGGAGTTTGAAGTACATTATAGCATACAGATCCTGTGTGCTTCTCTTGCCCCCCTTCTCATTCCTTCCCTCACGCACTCAAAACTGCAATGGACGGAAGGCATCCCTCTTGAGAAGCATCAGTAATCCTTTTACTTTGCAGACAAGGGATTTCTTGGAAGACTGGACAGCTATGCTTTGGAGGCTCGGTCTGCCTGCTGCACTTTTCTCTGGGTAATATTTGACCACTCCTTTACTGGGGGGATGCTGAAAGAGACCTTGCAGTGAAAGCTGTCACTGAGGTGAATGCATGTGTTCACATTGGATAAATGCCACGCTGCCAACCTTTTTTTAAACAAATAAAGGTGTGTGCTAGACTCATTTAAAAAATACAAAAAGGAGCTGAGATCACCGAATCACAGAATCACAGAAAATTATGAGTTGGAAGGGACCCACAAGGATCATCTAGTCCAACTCACCATGTAATACCTGTACAGCGACCAAGAGCACATCCCAGAGCATAATAACACCCTAGATGCCTCACAATCTAGCAGGCCACTCCGAGCCGGAAGGGGCCCAGGGTCATNGCCTGCGCCGCTGCCGCCCACACCACTGCCACTGCTGCCGCCTGCATGCGCAATTGTGAAAACGGATCATGCCGCTAAGATCTGAAGCCACAATATGGGGGGTGTGAAGTGCAAGAGGGCTGACTGTACAGCTATGCATGATGCTCAGTACACAGGCACTTATCATGAGAGCAGCTAATGTGCTCTAAAGTTACTCCTGAGCTTGCCTTGTGATATCTTCTCTATGCTGTCATGCCTTGTTCAGTGTTTTAGTGACACTTGAAAATGTCAGAAAAGCATGCCGTAAGTACAGTGTATTATTATCATCTACATTCTGAACGTAGCTTATTGTAAAATGCTTCTTAAAAGATGTCTTGATGTTTTTTCATTTGTTACTGCAAATGACATCATTTGTGTGTGCACTTCAGATTCTGTGAACACAGTTCAGAAATACACGTAAGGAATACAACACTCCTAACTAAAAGTCTTCATCATTTCTTCTTCCCAGTTTCCTACCTACTCTTAATGGAATAGCATACATAACACTGGGAGAGCAGGGCATGTTTATCCTCAATAGGCAAGAAGGGAAAAGGACTTCACCCTGTCAGTAACTGTGGTGATTAGAATATTTGCTGGTTATGTGGAATGGTGGCCTTTGCCACAGCCCATTTGTAAAGTGTAAAGTTGGTTTGCAGTCAGTTAGAAACTGCTCTCTGGAATAATGCAGACGTCTAACAATATCTCCTTTGTCCTGAGCAATTGCAGATGACAGCTACATTGATACCAAGGAGAAAAAGTTGNTTCTCATCAGGGATGGTACGGCATTTAGGTGTCTGCACAAAAACCTCTCCTACCTGAAGCTGCTCCAAAAAGTCACCTTTATGAAGCTCTGTTCTTTAAAGGGAGGTTGATAGTGGCAAAGCAATATAGTGAAACCTCTAAATTTGGTACTTATTATTTTCTCAACCTGGATATTTACTTTCTATTGATTACTGACTATGTCAGATTACAGATGTCATGTCCACATATCCCAGCCCCTTTCTCATTGTTAATGTTACCCTCTTCCAGTGGAAAAAATGCTGGAGGAATCAGTAGTGACTTCTTGATAAAACAAGAAAAAATCTTGTTATTGAATGAAGTATTTTCTGTCATTTGGGCTGTGCTCACCATGTGTCACCGGATGAGTACACCTGGCTGAGGGTAACAACATCACAGAATCACAGAATCACAGAATATTATGAGTTGGAAGGGACCCACAAGGATCATCTAGTCCAACTCACCATCTAACACCCGTACAGAGACCGAGAGCACATCCCAGAGCATAACACCAACCTAGATCCCTCACAGTCTAGCAGGCCACTCCAAGCTGGAGGGGGCCCAGGGTCATCCAGCCCTACACCCCCCAGCTAGACCATGTCACTAAGCTCCTCGTCCAGTCTTCTCTTAAACACCTCCAGGGATGGCGACTCCACCACCTCCCTGGGCAGCCCATTCCAATACGCAATTACTCTCTCTGTGAAAAACCGCTTCCTAATGTACTCTACGTGCTCCCAGCCCACATTTCTGCTGAAGGGCAAATCTAATACAGTCGGGTCTCCTATATCACGCACCTGCGGTCTTAATCGGGGTCCGCAAAGCCCTACTTCTGCGTTGAATAGCGCCTGCGCCGCTGCCGCCCACACCACTGCCACTGCTGCCGCCTGCATGCGCAATTGTGAAAACGGATCATGCCGCTAAGATCTGAAGCCACAATATGGGGGGTGTGAAGTGCAAGAGGGCTGACTGTACAGCTATGCATGATGCTCAGTACACAGGCACTTATCATGAGAGCAGCTAATGTGCTCTAAAGTTACTCCTGAGCTTGCCTTGTGATATCTTCTCTATGCTGTCATGCCTTGTTCAGTGTTTTAGTGACACTTGAAAATGTCAGAAAAGCATGCCGTAAGTACAGTGTATTATTATCATCTACATTCTGAACGTAGCTTATTGTAAAATGCTTCTTAAAAGATGTCTTGATGTTTTTTCATTTGTTACTGCAAATGACATCATTTGTGTGTGCACTTCAGATTCTGTGAACACAGTTCAGAAATACACGTAAGGAATACAACACTCCTAACTAAAAGTCTTCATCATTTCTTCTTCCCAGTTTCCTACCTACTCTTAATGGAATAGCATACATAACACTGGGAGAGCAGGGCATGTTTATCCTCAATAGGCAAGAAGGGAAAAGGACTTCACCCTGTCAGTAACTGTGGTGATTAGAATATTTGCTGGTTATGTGGAATGGTGGCCTTTGCCACAGCCCATTTGTAAAGTGTAAAGTTGGTTTGCAGTCAGTTAGAAACTGCTCTCTGGAATAATGCAGACGTCTAACAATATCTCCTTTGTCCTGAGCAATTGCAGATGACAGCTACATTGATACCAAGGAGAAAAAGTTGACAGAAAAATAGCAGTCTGAAAGAGGTCCTAGGGAAGCATTTAAAGTTTTCTAATCAGACTTCAGAAGGACTTTTCTGGAGGAAAATAAAAGGGTGCCTCTGTACATATTTTGGTGAATCTAAAATCTTACCAGAAAAAGGCAAAAAATCCTAAGGGAGGTGACTCCCAAAGCCTGACATTTGGATTTTTTTGGTAATCTTGAGTCCTTATGATGCCTGGCATTGGAAGGAGGGGTATGAACTGAAGAAAACACCATCACCTGGAGAGAGTTTGAAAGTGTTCATGGAGAGTGCAGAGCATACAGGAGAGGGAGTGATAAAAGTGCCACTAAACACAGGGAGTTCCTCGGGGAGCACTGAACACTCACACAGCAGGTAGATTAATCTGGAAACACTTTGGTAGTTGTTGGCTGGGGGAAAAGCCAAGGCAAAAATTGAATGCAGTTTGGCTGCCATTCAGCCAAACTGTGTAGCTGCATGAAACATGATGTAGGAGCCTCCTCTGATCCTGAAGCAGGTAAAAAACTTCTACACAAAGTAGAATACAGCTTGAGAAATGTCACTCTGTGTTTAACTTATGTTTATCTACAGGGAAGTTTTAGAGGACTGGAACACTGTTTAGATGTAGACGGTGTGGTGATGCGATCAACATACTGGGAATTGCTGCAGCAGCAACAGGTGAAATGTAAACACAAACTTTACAAATAAGGGTTTCACAGCATATATGGGTAAAAAATCTGTTGCTGATAACATGTATAACTATTTGGGAGAATGTTACGGGGAGAGCTTTATTCTAAAACTTGTCTCGTTTTTACTGGAACAGACAATGGAGGGTTCGTTTCTTATCTTTCCTTCCCTCCCCTGCAAGGCACGTGACTAGGGGAGGAGCTTTCTCCTTTTCATGAGACAGACAATGGAGGGTTCCTTTTAATCGCCCCTTCCCTTCCCCTACAAGGCGTGTGACTAGGGGAGGGGCCCGAGGGCTGGGGAAGGCTGAGTGACAGTCAATGGGAGGGTGTGATGACACAAAGACACGCCCACAAGGCATGTGACTAAGGGAGGGGCCCAAGGCCATATAAATACTGTTGCTGGGCTCACAGAAGGTTCTGGCTTGTGGATCTCTTGGACTGAGGAAGCCTCATTTTCTCCTCTGATCTCCACTGCTGCCATTTTGTCCAAGACCACGTGGATGTCGACTTTCCATCTCAGTGCAGTCTTCTGCCTGCCGACCACTGGATCTTTCTAGAACCTCTCAGGCATCTCAGAAAAAAGATCTCTGGCTGTTACTCCACTGGTTTGCCTATCCTGGACCTTATTCCCCTGCCTCCTGGAATCCCGGAGATGCCCCAGTCTCCTCTGAACTTGGCCCCCCCGCCAGGGTTTACTTTTCACAGCTATCTTCAGTCATCATTGTTCCATTGTTATTGTCATTGTTAAATATATATATATATATACATATATATATTTGTTACATTCATTTTTTTCCCTTTCTCCCAGTGAAGTTCTTATTTCTCTCTATTATTCAAGTATCTCTAAATTCAATTCATACGCCATCCTAATTGGCACCAGGACATTCTTGGTGTTCAATGTGGTGAAAAAGAGATGCATTTAGAGATATAAGAACTTACGGGAGTTTTCTCAGAGGTACCTCCATTTAAGCTCAGTTGGCATGTATATCTGGTGCTACTATTTGCATTCATAGATCATATCCTTCCCATGAGCACAGCTGCAAAGATAATATTGGGCATTNCACGTGGATGTCGACTTTCCATCTCAGTGCAGTCTTCTGCCTGCCGACCACTGGATCTTTCTAGAACCTCTCAGGCATCTCAGAAAAAAGATCTCTGGCTGTTACTCCACTGGTTTGCCTATCCTGGACCTTATTCCCCTGCCTCCTGGAATCCCGGAGATGCCCCAGTCTCCTCTGAACTTGGCCCCCCCGCCAGGGTTTACTTTTCACAGCTATCTTCAGTCATCATTGTTCCATTGTTATTGTCATTGTTAAAAATATATATATATATATATATACATATATATATTTGTTACATTCATTTTTTCCCCTTTCTCCCAGTGAAGTTCTTATTTCTCTCTATTATTCAAGTATCTCTAAATTCAATTCATACGCCATCCTAATTGGCACCAGGACATTCTTGGTGTTCAATGTGGTGAAAAAGAGATGCATTTAGAGATATAAGAACTTACGGGAGTTTTCTCAGAGGTACCTCCATTTAAGCTCAGTTGGCATGTATATCTGGTGCTACTATTTGCATTCATAGATCATATCCTTCCCATGAGCACAGCTGCAAAGATAATATTGGGCATTATTAAGTTTGCGTACTGGACTCATAACATTGTGTCTTCTGCACTAGTGGTTTTCCTCACGGAAGTGTACAACTGGTTTCTTTATTATCATGTCATGTTTAATAACCCCTGGGGATATATGGCTAACCATATATTCATTAGGCTGGGGAGGAAGGGAAGTAGTTCTTTCCAGTACTTCTCTTCTATCTTTCCTGAAGCCAATGCTATTCCTTTTGGAATGAGCAGAGATCAGATTGACCTAAAGCAAGTGTTGTTTATACTTATGTTTCTTCTACCCGTATGCAACACAGTCATTCCCATAATTAACACCAGACTAAGGTCACTTTGGGCAACTCCTGCTGTGGCCATTGTGGTTAGGGAAAACACCCAAAGACTAGCCCTAGCCTGGATAAGTGCTGCCCATACAACTGCCCAACAAGCCACGTCTGTCCCGCCAACTGCACTGGATGCACAAACCACACCTGTTTCTTAGCAGTCTATCAACCCAACACAGCCTGAACTGAAGACGACCCATCTCCACTGGGTGGTAGCACTGACGGAGGAGATCCAGCAAGTGGTACAAGAGGAACCAACTCCAATTCCTGTGGTGCCATGCAGATGAGCCAAAGTCCCCAGCAGGGTACAGGAGTACTTGAGGGACATTTTTGTGGGCAACATGGAGGAAAACCATACGCTGTCAGGTGATGGACATTGGTGAGTGCTTATTGTGCTATGGGAGCCTGGCTATGTGTGCTGGAAATGAATGCAGCAGACAGCGTAACCACCCCTACCACCGTTCTGCCCTTGCAACCTGCACCCATATCCAACATGCAAGAGCAGCCTGCCCCAGCAGCAGTAGCCCTAGTGTAGAGGAGAAAATTTAAAACCAAGGCTGTGTGCCAACGCCTGATGATGGAGAGCCTGAGCCCTCACAACATCAGTTAGAACTGGAACCCATCAAAATCACTGAATAGATGCTGTATTACATGTTGCGAAAGATAAAGAAGGACTTCACCTGGCAGCCGAATGAAAGCATACCCTTCTGGTTGCTTTGAGTCTGGTCTGCCACTGGTGATCACTGCATCGTTGATGATCTAGAGGAAGGATGATGGGAGGCATAAACAATGATTCCACCATCGACCATGAATTTGTCAACATCCAAGGGCAGCTTAGCCTCTGGAGACGACTTGTAAGGAGTGTCGGAATGACATTCATTACCGAAGATGAGTTACATTACTTGCAGCCTCCCTGGCACACCATGGATGAGGGAACCTAGAGACTGAGAGAACTGGCCATCATATACAATGTCTTTGCAGACAATGAACCAAAATTCGGGATCCTTGATGATGTACAATGCACACAGAAAATGTGGAAGAGACTGTTATGTCTGGAGCTTCCAAAATACCGTCAGTTCCTGATCTCGCTCCGGCTCACTGGCCGGAATGACACTGTGGGTACTGTGGCAAGGGCTGTGATGGAGTATGATGATGTTGCTTATTCTGATACCCACCAGCGGGTAGCCTCTATAGACATAGTAGTGGAGGAATTGGCAGCGGTTTAGACATGGCATAGAAAGACTAAAAGATGAAATAGCTCATGACCTTAAGGATATTCAAGCCCAAAGGGATGCACTAGCTGTGGCCCCAGTTTGAACCCATTCAATTGAGACTAAAACCTGACACCCACAAGTGCACGAAAACGGGTATGCCTCATGGACTGATTTGTGGTATTATCTCCTTGATCATGGGGAAGATATGTGAAGGTGGGAAAAGATACACACCCATGTCCTGGCTGCCCGAGTTCGAGAGCTAAAAGGAGAAGCCAGCAACAAGAGTGCAAAACCTGTGAAAGTGAGTGCTGTGCCAGTGCCCCGTGAGTGAAAATCCCGATGGAACAGCTGGAGTCATGATTGCTCTGACCAACTGGAATGTACCTCCTGTGCGTCTTCCGTGGAGCAAGCAGGTGAGAATGAGCGAGTTGAGTGTTAGAGGGGCCATGCCTCTAGCCAGGAAGAGGACAGGGACAATTGGATCTATTGGACAGTGTGGATTCGGTGGCCTGGCACATCAGAACCACAACAGTACCAGGCCCTAGTTGACACTGGAGCCCAGTGTACATTGATATTGTCAGGACATGTAGGACCTGAAGTGATTTCTCTTGTTGGGGTAATGGGAGGCTCCCAGGACCTGACTGTTGTAGAAGCTGAAATAAGTTTGACTGGGAAAGATTGGCAGAGACATCCTATTGTGACGGGCCCAGGTGCCCCATGTATTTTAGACATTGATTACCTCAGGAATGGGTACTTCAAAGACTCTAAGGGATATAAATGGGCATTTGGTATTGCTGCTGTGGAAACCGATGGTTTGAAGCAATTGAATGACCTGCCTGGCCTTTCAGAGAAACCCTCTGTTGTGGGACTGCTGGAAGTTGAGGAGCAGGAAGTACCAATTGCCACCAAGACAGTGCATTGCTGGTAATACAGAATCAATAGAGATGCCGTGATCCCTATCCAAAGAATGATTCGGGAACTGGAAAGCCAAGGGGTGGTCAGCAAAACCCAGTCACCTTTCTATAGCCCAATTTGGCCAGTGCACAAGTGTGATGGAGAATGGGGATTGACTGTAGACTATCATGGCCTGAATGAAGTGACTCCAGCATAGAGTGCTGCAGTACCTGATATGCTGGCTCTGTAGTATGAGTTGGAATCTAAGGCTGCTAAGTGGGATGCCGTGATTGATATTGCCAAAACATTTTTCTCCATTCCTTTAGCAACACCGTGCAGGCCTCAGTTTGCTTTTACATGGCGAGGTGTTCAATATACCTAGAATTGTTTGCCACAGGGGTGGAAACATAGCCACACAATCTGTCATGATACAGGCCACACTCAAGAAAGTGATGGCCCAGAGCACCTACAGCACATCGACAATATCATTGTATGGGGGTATACAGCAATAAAAGTATTCAAGAAAGATGAGAAGATCATCCAGATCCTCCGGAGAGCCGGCTTTGCTATCGAGCAAAGGAAAGTCAAGGGACTTGCCAAAGAATCACAGAATCACAGAATCACAGAATCACCAGGAGAGAGAGATCCTGGCAGCTTATGGATGATGACTGATCCCAACTGAGGTAATCAATAAGATCACTGCCATGTCTCCACCAACCTGCAAGAAGGAGACTCTAGTATTTGCAGGGGCCATACGTTTTTTGGAAAATGCACATCCTGGAATACAGTCAGATCGTGAGCCCCTTGTATCTGGTAATAAGAAAGAAGAATGGTTTCCGCTGGGGCCCAGAGTAACAGCAAGCCTTTGAACAGATAAAATGAGAGATTGCCCATGCTGTGGCCCTTGGACCAGTTAGGACAGAACTGGACATGAAGAATGTGCTTTACATGGCAGCCGGGGATAGGGGTCTTTCCTGGAGCCCCTGGCAGAAAGCGCCTGGTGAGACTCGTGGGCAGCCACTTGGATTGTGGAGTTGAAGTTACAAAGGATCTGAGGCCAACTACACACCTATAGAGAGAGAGATCCTGGCAGCTTATGAAGGAATCCAGGCTGCTTCTGAAGTGATTGGCACAGAGACCCAGCTCCTCCTAGCACCCCGATTACCAGTCCTGGGGTGGATGTTCAAAGGAAAGACCTCCTCCATGCATCATGCCACCGATGCTACCTGGAGTAAATGGATTGCTCTGATCAGTCAGTGCACCCGTATTGGCAGTCCTAGTCGTCCAGGAGTACTTGAGATCATCACCAACTGGCCCGAGGGTGAGAGCTTTGTTCTGACAGAAGACGAGGAGGAGAAAATAACCCAAGTGGAGGAAGCTCCTCCATACAATCAGCTGGCCGATGATGTGAAGTGCTATGCTCTTTTCACTGATGGTTCCTGCTGCCTTGTGGGAGTGAACTGGAAGTGGAAAGCAGCGGTATGGAGCTTTACACAAAGTGCTGCAAAAGTCACTGAAGGACAAGGTGAATCGAGCCAGTTCACAGCTGTTCAGCTGGCTCTAGGCATTGCTGAAAGAGAGCAGTGGCCAAAGCTTTATTTGTACACTGACTCATGGATGATAGCTAATGCCCTGTGAGAATGGCTAGATCGATGGAGGAAGGCTAAGCGGCAACGCAGAGGGAGAGCCATCTGGGCTGCTGATGTGTGACAAGACATTACTACCAGGGTAGAGAAACTCCCAGTTAGAGTTAGACATGTGGACATGCACATGCTTAAGAACTGGGCCAATGAAGAGAGCCGGAACAATGACCAAGCAGACAGTGCTGCCCAAGTCAAAGTGTCACCTGTAGAATTAGACTGGCAACACAAAGGGGAGTTGTTTCTAGCCCGGTTGGCCCATGATGCCTCAGGGCATCAGGGTAGAGATGCCACCTATAGATGGGCAAGAGACCGATGGGTGGACTTAACTATGGACATCATCTCCCAAGTGATCCATGATTGTGAGACGTGTACTGCCATCAAGCAGGCAAAGAGGGTGAAGCCTCTGTGGTATGGTGGAAGGTTGACTAATACAGAGAAGCCTGGCAGGTGGACTGCATCAATCTGCCATGAACCCGCTAGGGTAAGCATTATATGCTTACTAAGGATAGAGTCAACCACTGGATGGCTGGAGACATACCCTGTGCCTGATGCCACTGCTAGTAATACCATCCTTGGCCTCCAGAAGCAAGTCCTGTGGCAGCATGGCACTCCTGATCAAATTGAGTCCGAAAATGGGACTCATTTTAAGAACAGCTTAGTTAGCGCCTGGGCCAGGGAGTATGGGATTGAATGAGTGTTCCACATTCTGTACCATGCCCTAGCAGCCAGAAAGGTTGAGAGGTGTAATGGCTTATTGAAGACCACCTTGACAGCATTGGGTGGGGGAACACTCAGGAACTGGGACCAGCATTTGGCAGAAGACACTTGGTTAGATAATACCAGAGGTTTGGTCAACTGAGCTGCCCCAGCTCAATCAGAGTCCCTTCACACCACAGATGGAGACTAGTGGTACACTTCAGGGGTATGTTAGGGAAAACTGTTTGGGTTCATCCTACCTCCAGCAAAGATAAACCTATTCGTGGGGTGTTTTTTGCCCAAGGGCACGGTAGCACATGGTGGATAATGCAAAAGGATGGAAAATCACAGTATGTAGCTCAGAGAAATATAACCCTTGCTNATGTTTACTAAGGATAGAGTCAACCACTGGATGGCTGGAGACATACCCTGTGCCTGATGCCACTGCTAGTAATACCATCCTTGGCCTCCAGAAGCAAGTCCTGTGGCAGCATGGCACTCCTGATCAAATTGAGTCCGAAAATGGGACTCATTTTAAGAACAGCTTAGTTAGCGCCTGGGCCAGGGAGTATGGGATTGAATGAGTGTTCCACATTCTGTACCATGCCCTAGCAGCCAGAAAGGTTGAGAGGTGTAATGGCTTATTGAAGACCACCTTGACAGCATTGGGTGGGGGAACACTCAGGAACTGGGACCAGCATTTGGCAGAAGACACTTGGTTAGTTAATACCAGAGGTTTGGTCAACTGAGCTGCCTCAGCTCAATCAGAGTCCCTTCACACCACAGATGGAGACTAGTGGTACACTTCAGGGGTATGTTAGGGAAAACTGTTTGGGTTCATCCTACCTCCAGCAAAGATAAACCTATTCGTGGGGTGTTTTTTGCCCAAGGGCACGGTAGCACATGGTGGATAATGCAAAAGGATGGAAAATCACAGTATGTAGCTCAGAGAAATATAACCCTTGCTTGAACTCAGCATTTTAACATCAGACTAGTGTGTATACATGTCTATAGTTGAAAGTTCTGAGTTCATTTTATTGACTGCGGTGAAAAGGGAAAAGTTTTAAGGGGTGGATAATGTTACGAGAAGAGCTTTATTCTAAAACTTTTCTCCTTTTTACTGGAACAGGCAATGGAGGTTTCCTTTCTTATCTTTCTTTCTCTCCCCTGCAAGATATGTGACTAGGGAAAGGGCATGAAGGCTGGGGCGGGCTGAGTAGTGGCCAATGGATGGGTGTGATGACACAAAAACACGCCCACAAGGCATGTGACTAGGGGAGGGGCCCAAGGCCATATAAATACTGTNTGAGCTGCCTCAGCTCAATCAGAGTCCCTTCACACCACAGATGGAGACTAGTGGTACACTTCAGGGGTATGTTAGGGAAAACTGTTTGGGTTCATCCTACCTCCAGCAAAGATAAACCTATTCGTGGGGGGTTTTTNTGGATGTTGACTTTCCATCTCAGTGCAGCCTTCCCCCTGCCGACCACTGGATCTCTCTCGAGTCCCTCAGACATCTCAGAAAAAGGATCTCAGGCTGTTCCTCCATTGGTTTGCCTATCCTGGACCCTATTCCTCTGCCTCTGGAATCTCAGGGATGCCCTGGTCTCCTTTGAACTTGGCTGCGCCCCCGCCTCGCCCAGCTCCACGTTTATTTTTTCCAGGTATCTTCAGTCATCATTGTTCCATTGTTATTGTCATTGCTATTGTTGTTGTTCAAACATATTTCTGTATCTATTTGTTGTATTATTATTTTTTTCTTTTCTCCCAGTAAAGTTCTTATTTCTCTCTGACGTAAGCAACGTCAAGAGGGTGTACTTATTGGAAATACAGGGAAATTACCCTACTAAAGTCTATGAACTTATCTTTCAGGTCACAGGGATATTTCTAGCATGGTAAGAAGTGGTGTGAGGAATGGGTTTGTCTCTGGAAGACTGCTTTGGCTGGTAGGTATGTTTATCCAAGTAGCTAAACTGTGGTGTCACATTGACAAATTTGGTTTCCACGGGCTAGGGAAATGGAGTAATTTGGCTGAGCTTCCTAGCATGGGGTGAAGGGTTTCGGAGGCCCGGCCTTGCTCAGAGAACTGTTTATGAGAACTGAGCCGGTCTTTTGGGCCTTTCCATGAGCTTGGCTTCACCTGATGTACTTCTGCTAACCGCACAATGCTCCCACAGAGAAACATTGCCTGACACCACTTCCACTGCCTGTTTGGTGGCATCTGCAGCCTGGTCCATGTGGGAAGCAATGCAGTGTGTCTGAGTGCAGTGGAGCAGCTGGCCTCCCTCTCTCCCGCAGTGCAGGCCGTGCAGCACGTGCCAGCCCTGGATCCCCTGCAGAACAACCTCAGCCTGTGGAACTGTGATTTTTCAGGTTACAGTAAGTTCAATTAGAGTTAAGGTTCACTCCAGACTGCTGATGAACTGGCAACTGCTGTCTTGATGATCTGTCTGTGATTATCCTACTGAGAGTTTAATTTAGTTTTATTTTTGCCTGTTGATATTTGCTGTCCCAGGGGCAGGGCATTGCATTGCATATTCGGTATGCAACATTTTGGTTACTTTCCCTTATGTAAATAGAGACAAGTTATTTCTCTAAATCTCTTGCTAGTAGGACTTATTTTTAGTGCATTTAGTACATTTACTACACATCCCTTGGTTTTTGAAACCCCTGTTTCTGTTCTCAAATCTCAATCTCTATTTAAAAGTAATATTAAAATTGATTAACTGTAAGGAAAAGAAGTATTGGCTGACTAAAGAAATACCCCTAAGCACGGCAGATAGATTATTTTCAGTGATGGATTCATACATGTTCAGGGACTGCTTGGTTTTTCTATTTAGTATTATCAATGCTGTAATTTTGTTATCAAGACTGGCAGTTTCTTCTCCCAGAAAAACTTTATTGCAAGGCTGACCTGCCTAATACCACCCTATTAGTAGCAGAAACAAATAAGAGTTGATTGTTCAGCTGCTGTCATTTAAAAAGGCTAAATCAACCTGCCACAAAAGAATAATTCCCTCTGGTAACTCTATCCATTTGCCCTTGGTTGTGACACTGTGGATACCACCCTGGTTGAACTATATATTAGTTCCTAGGGAAGCACTTTGAAATATATAGCTCTGCACAATGTTGTAATTGAAAAAATTTGAATAGCCATGTATGGTTCGGTAATCTGAAAAGAATGCAGAGGTTCAGTTCTAATTGCTTTGCACGATTTAGTACCATTTTTCTGTGCTTTTCAAATGGGTTTATTCTGTTCTGTGTATGTCTATTATATTATTTGGCAGCACTGCCTATATACAGGCAGCCCTGTTTTTTAAAAGGATGTGTCAGAATTTTCATTTTATGTTTTGACCACATTTTAAAAAGACTTACCTAACCAAATGACCCACTCTGAGTGTTTGCTGTTTCATCAAGAAGAGTACCTGCTCCTCTAGAGTTCTGTGAAGGATTCAGTAACCTGTCAGATGAATTAAGAGACTGATTTTAATCTTTTCCATTAAAGCGGTCTTTTTAAATTATGTCTTGTAATTGAGTTGTCTTCAGATTGGGGAAGCTTTGAAAGCTGCCATGAAACATGTACTTTTAAAAATTTACATTATAGTGTCTACTCAGATTGGCTTTTAGTTATTTTGCACACAATTCTTCTATGTCTCTAACTATTAAACCCTTTATACTGCCTATCTGTAAGGAGCAGCTATTCTGAAATCCAAGGAGGAATGACTCTGAACAGACAGTCATAGGACCGGAACTTTGGCTTTATCTTAAAATTGATCTTTTATTTTAATCAACTGACATTATTTTCTTGTCACATTTTTCCCTTAGTGCATGCCTCACATAAATCCTACATATAAGTAGTATGACTGTTCTTGACATAATGTTTTTTTTAAAGTTTGTCAAATAATTTTTATTATTATTAATATCTATAAATACCCCAGAGACTAAATCACTTCGCTACTTTTCAAGGAAAATTATCATACTGGTGATAGGGATGTTAACGAGGATGGTGAATGGACTGGAGGGTAGGCCCTATGAGGAGCGACTACAGGAACTGGGACTGTTCAGTCTGGAAAAGAGGAGGCTCAGAGGGGACCTCATTGCTGTTTACAACTACCTGCGGGGAGGTTGCAGCCAGATGGGTGTGGACCTCTTCTTCCAGGCTGACGACACCAGAACGAGAGGGCATGGCCTCAAGCTACGCCAGGGGAGGTTCAATCTTAACGTTAGGAAGCGGTTTTTCACAGAGAGAGTAATTGCATATTGGAATGGGCTGCCCAGGGAGGTGGTGGAGTCACCATCCCTGGAGGTGTTTAAGAGAAGACTGGACGAGGAGCTTAGTGACATGGTCTAGCCGGGGGGTGTAGGGCTGGATGACGCTGGGCCCCTTCCGGCTCGGAGTGGCCTGCTAGACTGTGAGGGATCTAGGTTGGTGTTATGCTCTGCGATGTGCTCTCGGTCTCTTTACGGGTGTTAGATGGTGAGTTGGACTAGATGATCCTTGTGGGTCCCTTCCAACTCATAATATTCTGTGATTCTGTGATTCTGTGATTCTGTAATAAAAGTTAGTAAAATGTAATTCAGAATACCTATACATATATAGATATCTTTCTAGATATCAAGCCTTTTCTTCCAACTAACTAGAGGAATGTTTTGCTTGGTGTGGTTTTGCATCTGGTTATTTTAAGGTTCCTGAACTGTTTTTATATCATATGAATGAAAAAAGAGCCATACTGGGAGTTAAAACAGGCAACACCAATAGGGTCAAATTGTTAAAAAGCATAGGAAAAACACTTGCAATATTTTTCATGGGCTGCATAGATATATATCTGTGCAAGAAGCATGAATATAAATACAATCACATATTTCATGCATGCCAGAATGTGTGCTAGTAAATATTACAGTGCTTTGGGGAGACTCATTGGAAACACAATCCCAGATGAGGGAAGTGTATGGGAATAAGTATATTGTCAGACTGTCAGGATGTGAATGGTACAATGGAACAGCAGTAAGTTTAAAATAAAATTCATCTTCTCTATTTTTGGTGCAAAACCAAAAGACAGATGGAGACCAAGGAAAAGAAAAGGTAAAGAGAAATAACTTGAGATAAACCCAAATGAAAACAATTGATAGTTGAGAGGAAGTGGAGATTGAAACTGCTTTTAGATGTCTCTCAGTGCTATTGCACAATGTTCTCTGTTCTGTTTTCTGTTCTAGGGCAAGTGAGCTTTAGAAAGTCAGTAGGAGATATGAGGAGTTTTTAGATGTTGGAGACTTTTGTATGTATGTCAGTCTCCAGGTAGTTGCACATGTAAATTCTTGGAGCATCGTAACTTTCAGCATAATTATATCCAATTGATAATGTCTTATTATTCAAGAATTTAAGGGTCTTTTATACAAACTAACTTCTAATTATCTATTTGTATATTGATTATAGGATATAATACTGTTTTGAAGACAGGTATTTCTCAAAATTAAGATAGCCAGTAGTAATTTTCTGTTTCTAGCCTATTTATATAAGTCCTGAAAACAGTTTGGAACTGGTTGCTCAGATTTTGGCTAAGCAATGATCAGATCCTGACTGCTTTCTGTGGAAGTAGGTATAGAATCTACTGGTGGTTGTTTTGCTATAGCTGAAAAAGGAAGCATTGAATTCGGTATCAATAATAAGATATAGAATGGATGAGTTCTACAGTTTCACTGCCATTCTTCTGTTGCAGGGACATTATTAACAAAGGCTTGATTGTTGTTTTGGCTACAAGTATTAAGTACAAAAGAACTTTATGAAGATCCCAGGCACAGACTGGCATTTAGACTGACTGTCCTTTTCCAAAGCAGCTTTTCTGTTAAATAAGTCCATTATTAAAACATGGTAGCTTTAATTAAGTCTCCATAATCTTTCATCAGGAGAAAAACATTAGTCTGCTAGCCAGGAAAATATGGTAAGTCCAAACAGCGTCCCTGTTATAAATACTTGATTGTCTGAGTGTTTGATCAGAGGCGTGGAGATTTTGATGTTGTTGTACCATAGTAATAGTAAGTACAGTAGTAAGTAGTAAGTAACTTACAGTAGTAAGTAAGTATGTACAATAGTAAGCCCAATATACTCAGGAGTGTGTGTATGTTAGGGTTTATAACAATTACAACTCTTCCTGAATACTGGCCCTAAATTTCCAAAGACTGCACAAAATACTGCTTTTGTACTGGTTTAACTCCTACTTGAGCGGCATGGTTGTGTCGCTACAGAAGTGTTTGAACCAGCACAATTTATTAGTATGTGACGAAACAAATAAGTATGTAAGATGTATTTGCCAAGCATAAATGTTTCTTTCTGTAAAGAGTGTAGTGCTGGGAACTGTAAGAATATACAAAATAAAATTACTATTTTTGCATCTAAGTTTTGATTAGATTATGCTAAATAACTTCATTTGAAATCACACCTTTCCATATTGGTTTGGATGTGAGATCAGAAGCATCTCTAAAGGATTTGATATATCTCTCTGCATAAAAGCACTAGAGATACAGAACAAGAAAATAACAGTCACTGATGTGGCTGTTTAATGAGTAGATTTGGATGTTCCTGTCTAACTTGTCTTTTAGAGTTCTACTTAGTTCTTGCTTACTCACCACTTTTGAGTAAGTGACAAGGTCACACCAAATTGACATGGGGAATTGTGCACAGGAGATCTATCTGTGTGCATAGTGCCTGAATACACACTACCATGGAGAAGTACTCAGGTTGTCTTGTCATCAGATAAGCTAATTGTTTCTTCTAGGGAAAAGCAATGAAAGAAAATACCATGGAGCTGTTTGTGCTGGAAGTCCACTTGTCCCTTGTCCATCATCACTGCCCTTCCTTCTTCCACTGGAATCACTGTCACCTGCAGTTGACTTCAGGCGAATAAGTATGAAGCCCCATATGACAAATATGAAAATGATTGTAGTCCTAGACTTCTGAGTTTTATGGGAATACAATTATCTTAAATGCAAGCTGTTACTACCACCACAAAAAACAAAAAAGGGGAGGAAGATGCAATTACCCAGAGAGCAAGTAGTATGCTTTTCATTGATTAGACTGTCCTGTTTGATTAAATTCCTCAGTACTTTTAATTTTCTAGCCCAAATTGCTGCCTTACATTTTTCTTGAGTTCCTTTGTTCTAATTCATCCACTTATACATCCAGATTTATTTTTTCAATACATTTAGGTTCTCCACAAACTTATCCTGTCATCATCTGTTTTGTCTCTCTCTGGAGATGGTTACTTGACAGAAAGTTTCCATTGACTGCAGAGAATGGATCCTGTAAATACTCTTTGTGGTTCTCAGATGGAGTACTTGCAAAATGGAATTGATTAAAAGGTCAAACCCCATTACTCTTGCAATGTCTCCACTGCTCCATCAAAGTGGTAGTGTGACAAATGTGTGCAAATCTTTTCATGGAACTGGTCTGGATTTAAAAAAAATTATTCTGCCTTTTGGATCAGCTTTATGATGTTTCCTAGCAAGAGAGACATTTTCAAATTATGCATAGACACTAGTCTTTCCTCTTACAGTAGTGTCAATTAATAGTAACTCTGGAGGTAATGAGGTTCCCTTAGTCTGAGTTACAGTAAAAATTAGGTTCATAGTATTGAATTTATTTTTCAAAAATTGTTCAAAGCAGCTGTTTTGAAAACACTAGCTTCATTTTTATATCTAGCTAAGGTGAGACTTTTTGGAGAATGTGGAAGTAACCAGAGCATACCTGGGTCTTTCAACATCAGAATCAATGATGGGGAGCCAGTAAGTATAAGTAAGTCCAGAGTAGTTTCTCATATAGTACCTGACACAGGAGAAGAAATAGATGTATGATCTCCCTTGCTCAGAAAGACACAGGAGGCCAAAAAACTCCCCAAAGCAGTGTTACTAATTTATAAGGATGTCATGGCCAGGGCTCGGCCAAAGATTCATTCTCAGTTTATTTTCACAGCCACCTTTACTGTCTTGTTTTCTAGCCATCCTACAACAGGATATAAATTCATCCTGCGCCGTTTAAAAAGCATCCTACAAATAATTATGTGCCACTGCATCTTAGCTATCTGCACTGAATCTCAATGGAGACAACAAAATTGTGACTTTTATTGCCAGTTAGGTAAGACCCATATGCGCCCTTCTCCTTGTGATTTTTCTAGCAGCAAATTGTCACTGAGCTGATACGTACACTCCTTGGTAAAACACAGACCTTTGCTCCACAATGAAAGCAAAGACTCAGTGTGAATAACCTCTGTGTCTCTCCACTCACTTGAGAGCAGAGAGAGATAATTTATCTGTCTACAACATTGTGAGGGAGCTGGGCACTTGAAAGAGAACTCAAGAGCTTTAATAAAGAGTTGTTTCTCCCTTTTGTTATGGGCTCCTGTAAAAGCTGAACTTATTTTGGGATGTATTTTACCTAAGAAATCACTGGGCAAACTGGTATGATGATTGTGCACGTATTCTTCTTAAAGTTTATTTGTGTTTTGGATGGACTTAAGAATGATCTTACATTTCAGAAACTTAAATTTTTCTTCAAATTTTGGTCACAGATTCATAGAAAGGTGAGGCTGCAAGGGACCTGTGAAAATCATCTGGTTCAACTTCCCTGCTCAAGCAGAACTACCCAGAGACAGTTGCCCAGGACCATGTCCAGAAGGCTTCTGAGTATCAAGCTCCACAACTTCTGTGGGCAATCTGTGCCAGTTCTCTGTCATGCTCACAGTACAAAATTGTTTCCGTGTTCAGAGGGAACCTCCTGTGTTTCATTTTGTGTCCATGGCCTCCTGCCCTCAACCAGGCACCACTGGAAAGAGCTCGACTCCATCTCCTTTGTGTTCTCCCTACAGATATTTATGCACATTGGGGTCCTCAATCCTATCAAAACAACAATTTCAAAGGAAAAAGGATTTGTAAGGGAAAACCAGTTTGCCTGTGGGTCTGGATAAAGTTGGTTTTGCATGAGTTCTGAGAGTACCTATATCTGTAGGATGTGCCACAAGTGCCTGAGCTCCACTCTGTAATCTGCAGGCCATTTGCAGACCTGCCTTTTGATCACAAAGGAGTCTTGCCGCATGGACAGCAGAGCTGACTGGCACATGCACAGTCTGAGGCACAAATTTAAGGCATGTTGTCACGTGCAGGGTGAAAAGAAAATTGGTAACAGAGAGCAGCCACCAAGCACTGAATTGGTTTGTGTGATTAGTAAGTAGTGATGTGTCAGATGAACTGTTAGGGCGGGCAGATGGCAATCCATGAGCCTGGGCTGGAGGATGGTCAGAAATGTCTTATTGAACCAGACAAGTGACCTTGTTTCTAGAACAATGAGAAGTATTCAACATGTGAAACTGTCCTCTGGCAACATTTAGGGATTGCTGGTGTTATTGCACATTACCTAAATTATTTGGATAACAAAAAGTATTTCCAGAAAAATATGACTTTGCATAATCCCAAAGCACTATATAGAAACAGCAGAAATACTGCAGTTCAGTAGAACAGGAAAACTAAATTGTAAATGACAGGACAATCCATTTCTGTATTGTGCAGCGCCTAATGAAATGATAGATGGCCAATGTCAAAGACAGAATGTGCTACTATATAATCCTCTCAAACAATTTTAGTTTCTCATTAGAATTAATTCACTATTCTTTCCCAGACTGTTATTTCATAGCAACATTTGTGATTTCTCATATGACAATATGGCTTCAACCAAATCTCCCTTAGATGAGTGTAAGCTGTAAAGTAGCACATTGCCAAGTTAGGAAATAGACCTTCTCAAAATAAAGTCCTGTAACAGGAGAAAATAAACACACAATATTAAGAAGCAACTTCTGGAGACATTCCCCAAATTCTGTCACCACTGGAGAGGGAGAAAAAGCTTTGTGTTTTTTAGTTTTTCCTGGCTAGCAAGAGGAGCTATACAAAAAAAGCTTCCCCCAGACCCTTTGGTGTCTTCTTACTGATGTGCACTGGTATTGGATCTGCTCTTAGCTGTTGGCATGTACATGGACTCTAACTCCTGGCTTGGCGCCTGGGAGGTCTGGCAAAAAATTCAGGGTCTGCCCAACTGGTGAGCAGTGTCCCTGCATGTGTCTTATATTGCACATTGTTACCTTATTTTAACTCTATTGCATGCTCCTGCTCAAATTTAAGTCTCTTCCCTTCATTTACAGTGTGAGAGCCTGAACATGGGAAAGAAAAATATAAGAATATAAACAGGCAGTGCCCTGTAACCTTGGTGCTGAAGCATGGCTCTCATCCCTTCACTTCACCTGCTAAAACAGCTCTGATGGCTCTCAAATACCAAAGATTGCTGTTATGGCTTTGCCAGCAGTGTTGGTCCTCCCTCATAATAGTCGTGTTCTGTTGTTTTGGCAGGCAGCTCATGTCTTCCTGAGGAGGGAACACATACAAGAGGAAAAAATCAACGAATTCAAGAGCATCCAGCTGCTCAAAAACAAGGTCACTGTCACCTCCCCAGTGATAATGTTGCTGTGAGTAAAGGTTCATCACTAGTGTTATGTACACCTATTGCAGTGCAGGGCTGTCAGTTCTTGTTATTTAGAAACTGAGCAAATGGATTGCATTACTTCTTCAAACAGTCTTCTGAAATCGGGCTGTTGAACAGAACAAGAGGCACCAGTGCAGCTATAGAATTTCACATGGTTTGAATCAAAGCAGTCATCTTTCCTCCACTCTCTCTGCAGCACCAAGGAGTGCCTGAGTTGGTGCACTACCAAGGAAGTATAGAATTGAAATGCGAAAAAACTGTGCTCTGTCTTTTTTACTTTTTTTTTGTAATAAAAGTGTAGAACTCTTGAGTTGGTCCAGGGCTGAAGTAAAATATTCATTGAAGAATAAGTCTCACAAATACCAAAGTATCGAGGAGACTATAACATTCAAGGGAAATTTTGTCATTTTAGTGGGATTCTACAGTATTGTGGTAGTCTGTGACATGTTTGAAATCTGTGAAAGTTCTAGTAGCATCATGGCATCTGTTTAATGGAAATTCCTGTAGCTTTGTGGATCATTTGTAGTAAATTACCAGAGAAGGAATACTCTGCATGTAAAATCCTCTAGTATGACATTGGTGTCAGTGTTGTCTTTGTGTTACTGTTATCAGCTTCTTTTCCAGACTGGTACACTTTTGTACTTGCTTACTGATGCCTCTGGCAGCTTGCAATGTAGAATACAGTTTTATACTTAAGACCAGAAGCTAAGTTTTGGTTCCTCTTTATAGTATTATCTACTTGTATGTGGACAAATGGACTAGAATCAGGGTAGTCTAAAATTCAAGCATAACTTGATTTTCAGCTGGTCAGTTTGTAATAAAACAAATGTTTAAACTCGTTAGAGAGAGGCACATCAATGAAAGTTAAGGAGATTCAGAAGTCTAGGAAATTAATTTTATTAATCCAGTATGTCATATATATGCTTTTTCCACATCAATTTTAGTTTATTATGTTTCTAAACCCACTAAATACTAATGAGGAACATAGCAGTGAACTTCTGAATATACCCATTTTGTCTCTTTTCTAATTTACTGTTGTGGGGTACAAACCCAGCAGAGGCAACAACTCGAAATGCATAAAAAAATTCTCCATTTATTAGATTTGTCCTTCTGTGATTAAAACCATATCTTTACAGCAGACATCTGCTGGACAAGTGATGTGGTTCCTTATTGTCTTGGCATGTGAGAAAATACTGCAGGCTGTATTGCTCAGCCCTGTTAGACCCTGGTATGTTGCGGATGCACAGGAAATTAAGCACATGCTCAGTGGTGGAGTTGTAATAACATGCAAGTTTGGTGTAATCTGTTGAAATGAAAAAGTGTCATTCCTTGTTCTGTGCCTTACGAAAAGTAAAAAGGGAGAATGCTGTGAGCCTCCTTCCCTTGCCTGATCTCATGTGATATATCTGGTTGGCTGTGAATCAAGTTTGGCAGAAAAAAATAAATATGTGATAAAGCAGCATTCTAACATCAAAATTTTGCTGCTACTCCTTTGAAGCCTTGTACTATGGCCATTGTTTTAAGAAATCACTGTATACAAAGGAGTGTTATGCAGCAGAGCACCACTCTTACTGATTTTCTCAACTGAAGCTAGATTTTTTTTCCCACTCAGTAAACATACTTCCTTCAGGCTTCTTTAAACCTCTTTCCTTAATATAAGTAGTTTTCTCCCTGTAAGCACAACTAGCCCCTTTTTTGAAAAGTGACTGCTTTGAAGCCAAAAAAGCAAAATAGCACTGTGGATTACCAGCATGTAGGAGGTTTTGTCTGTGTGTACTTCGAAAGCAAAAAAGACTTTCACTGTTGTAATGAAGTGTTTCAGAAACACCCAAGGTCAACATTGTGTTTTGCAAGGAAATGTGCAATGAAGCCCATGGAAAAGTTCACCAATGTCATAGTGTTTATTTGCATATCTGTGGTTTGTCTGAAATTCATGTGCTACGGAGATACCAAAACTGATAAAAATCTTTATGAAGTAGATTTTCAAAATTTGAAGGTTCATATGACTAAAAGCATATTCAAATTGATGATAGAGGAGGTTTAAATCTTCATATTTCAGGACAAAATATAGCCTCTATGAAGTTTTAGGAAGGAACTCATCTTAAGTCTAAGCATAGAGTTTCCTGCTGAGATACTGGAATCTTTTCTCCCAAATCCAGGTTAAAGAGGGACTATGTAAGAGCAGTGGGCTGTTTTGAAATATGATTACCACAGAATGGTGACTCCATATTCTTCCAAGAGGACATAAACAAGTATATCCTGCCCCTGCTGACAGCCTGGGAGCTGCAGTAAGTACTGAATACTTTTTACGGTAAATACTGTATTATCAAAGCTCTAAGATTCAGAAATGGAGCTTTGTGCTTTTCCAAGATGCAGGCAACAACGGAAGATATGCCTCTAGAGCTCAGGTTTTACATCAAGGTGATGTGATTCATATCAGGAAATGCAGAGGTGAAGGTACATGCTGGGCAGTTATCAGTCTACCTCTTCAGGACTGATGATTATTGTTGCAAAAATCAGAGTTAAAGTACCCAAAAAGTGGTGGCTTCTCTATTTCTTGGCCTTAAGCTGACATTGGAGATATATTTGTAAACCAGAATGTGATGATTCTAATACAAAGAGCAACTAGCTTAATTTTATTTGCCCTGGTATACCTGCTTTAGAGAGTGTAAAAGTCAAGCTGAATGATTTTATGATGTTTTCTCATTGTTTCTGGGTAGGTATAGAAAGGCCTAAGAGAATGCCCTCCTCAATGCTTGTGTCTGGCTCCAAAGAGTTAATTTGAACAGGCATTTCAGCTGGATTCACTCTGTTAGCTGTATCTAGGCTGAGTGATAGAGAAATTCCTTGGAGCTAAGCTGTGAGTGTAATGTGAAGAAAAGTCAACACGTGCTATGAGAAACCAGGGATGTCTTTTCCCAGTGTTTTACTTGGTATGTTGTATGAATGTTGAGTTCTCTTCCTGAGGCAGTGCAAGTGTAACATATAAGACATCTGGCTTTAGAACTTGGCAAGGAGTGGATGGAGAAGGTTGAAAATTCTCCTCTGAAAAGTGATGAGGAAGTGATGAGTAACTAGCAAGTATGGAGAACTTCTGTTGGATTTGTAGGCCACAGGCTAGGAGCTCCTTTGGGCTATGCTCTACTGAATTGCAAGAACAGAAAGAGACTTATTTTTCATAAGATTTGTAACTTATCCTTTACCAAAGTTTTCTAAACTAGTGTTTGTTAGCTAGCCTGCAAATTCTGTAATTGCTACAAGTGGTACAAGTAATTTTCCATCTACAGGACTCCTTTTTTCCATGTTTTTGTTTAATTTTCCCAATATCTGCTTAAGCAGGTGAATACTTTCTGTATAAGTAGTATATTTTTCTTAAGAAGAAGGCCTTTGGTGGTGCTCGGTTCTGACAAATTTAGTGAGTGTACATTCTACCTGATGTCGAAATAGTTTATCTTTTTTTTTTCCTTTTTTTAATAGCTACAGCTAAAGCTGTTTTAAAGCTGTTTTTTATGGCTACTTTAGTCCAGATTCCTGACTCAGTGGATCAAAATGAAACCACAATCTGTAGCTACTTCTTTTAACAAATACCAGACAGGGACAGTCATTTGCTCACTCATGGATTTTCTGACTCCTTTTTTATGAGAAACTATCCATCCAGCAATTAATAAAAAAAGTCTAGAAGAAGCTTACACTTGCTTTTGGACTTTGGACAAATCTGACCATATTCTGATAAGCAAGATTCGAAACAGCAGATATGTACATAAATTTTACATTTTCAAGTAAAGCTGACATAACAACACAGCACAGAGGACCTGCTCTCTAATGTGGTCACAGTAAAGATGAAAAATCCAAAGTCTCTTCATTTGATCTAAGGAGTTTAGGTAGTATCACATAGGAAATCTCTGGTAAAATTGGGAATTGTTCCCACTCCTTCAAATTCTGGCTACTATGAAAATCCTTATTTTTATCTTTACTGGTTGACTAAGTGTTTCAAGGGATTTGCCCAGTCTAAGGAAGAGGTGATCTTGAATGTGTTTCTCTCAGTATCATAATTTTCATTACAGAACAAGAAAGCTCTACATTTTTTTTGCCCCCTGAAAGGGGAAACTCCTCCACCACTTTTTTCGTGTGCCTCCTGAGTTTTAATAATACCACAGACTTTTTTGCCTTGCAGTGAACCAGTTCCAAAAGGAGATTGCCACATCAGATTGTGTGAGTTTTCTTCATTTCCAGGCAGTGCTATTTAATATACATCTGCTATGTAATAGATGCAACAAACCAAAATGATTTTCAGTTGCATTAGTCTTTATTGGATCTGACCTCTGGTCTAGGAGGTGAAGGGAGAGTGGAAAATGAAAGCTGATTTGGTATTAGTCCACTATTCATATTAGAAAAAGTAAATGCTTTTGCGGTTTTCCTTACAGAGGTGTCTTTATTCATTTGACATGCCTTTAATAACTAATTCTAGTTGTCTGGTTGCCAAGATAGATTTCCTACAGGCAGACTTAAAAGTGATTTTGTCCACTTTGAATGCATGGCTTCAAATGATCCCAGAACAGCAAACATTAAACTTCCCCCCTAGACCCTGAGATTTTCTGAAGCTCTGTAATAACATAAAACGATAAGAATATTAGGGAAAAAAATGAATTAAATATGTTAGATATGATATGAGCAGGACAATAAAAGTCCTTGTTCTTCTGTGCAAACTAATATATATTTTTTACTGTTAGACATATGCTGTGGATTTCTCACAGTGTCTACTTTCTGAATTTTGTTATCATCATTCATAGTCACCTGGGAATCAGAATGTTTTGTAGGGTTCATCTGAAAGTTAGAAGCAAAGGGTACCCAAAGCTTTTCTTTCACAGATGGCTTTGTCAGTGTTTTTTTCCTCACATTATCACAGAGCTTTAAATGTGTATCTAGTGTATGCGTATATGTGTACAATGCATGTTTGTAAGCATATGTAAAGCTGGCATGTGAACTGTGAAGTAGGATGCCTTCTTTGTCTTTAACTGTGCTATGCAAATAAAGCAATTAGGAGCAATTTTAAAACTTGGCTTCATGCACAGCCAAACTGAACTTGGATCTTCTGGTTGCTTAGAGAAAGAGCATGAGAAAGAATATTGTAATTTTCAGGCATGAACTCATACTGTCAGGGAATATATCTGCTATGAGGCTGTCCCAATGCATTTTGGCTTATGTTAGGTCAAAATCTGAAAGCTGTATCTCTACTGTATTGATAAGAAAAATTCATCATCTCTTTGGGTTCCTGAAGTCTAAAGAAATTAATCATGGGGAGCAGCAGCGCAGGGTTTGGGCAGCAGAAGCGGCAGCGGGGCTGAAGAGAAATCTAGGGATTCTTGGGGGGGATCTCCCCAGGCAGACAGGACGCAGAAATGGTTCCCTTTCCTCCCCAGTGCTGCAAGAGCCCGTGGGGAGGAATCGAAGAGGCTCCCCAGCTCTCCTGATTAGCTGGGGGTGGAGTGATGGGCATGGCCTGCGTGCATATTAATGACCTGCATGTATTTACGAGTTTGACGAGACCTCTGACATGACCCATTTCTCACAAATGTGAGGGTATAACTGTAAAGGCTTTTTACTTCAACTGAGTCTTAAATTAGCTTGGTTTGGTAATAAGCAGAAGCAACCTTGCAGCTGAGAAAGACTTGGACAGACTTTATTTTTCAGGTGAGGATCTTGGTGTTGTGATAGACAGGCTGTGCTTAGTGATCAGGTCCCTTAATTCAGTGCAAGGATTTTCATCTCTGTCCTGAATTGATTTGAGTAGACAGAGCAGTCTCTATCTCTTCCTAATGTTGAGTTGCCTAATTGTCACATTCTGAGAGGTGATTTCATAGGATGCCACAAATCCTTCTTCCTAGGCTGTGCTCACCAGCTATTTCTCCATTGCTCCTTTGGCAAGCTCTTTAAGCACTATTGACAAGAACAATATGTTTTGATATAAGAGATCATAGCAGTAGCTTGTACAGTTCTCATGCATGTTCATTATTCACTGTAGAAAATACCTTGTGCAGGTATTTTGGGTCCATCCCATTTAGATTTTGTAGTAGTTACATCACAGTGTCAGCTCAATAGCATTACATGATTGGATTGAAACATGGGTCTATAGGAACAACCAAAGAGGACTTATTTCTGGCAGCTAAAGGCACTGCTTACATCTGTTCTTTTTATTTCTCCTTCAATATATTATCTTACATCTGATACAAAGCAATGTACTCCCTTTTGGGTGAACTCAAGGCCTTTTGACATGTCATTCTGACACTTCTGTCCTGCCAGTACCATGGTCATCAGCAAATTTTGTCCGCGCAGTTTCATGATTTTGTGCTAAAAACATGCTTGTAAATATCAAACATGCTCAGTCCCAACTGTGAATAAGTCCACAAGTAGCCATGACTAGCTTCCAATGAGGTTGATAATACTTCTCAGTTACTAAACAATTAGCTGGATCCCTTTTAGACTGGTGTTTGTTGTGGGGTTTTTTGTTTATTTGATTTTTGATTTTCCCTAGTTTTCCTAATAATTTACTCTCTAATACTGTATAGAATATTTACAGAAGCATAGACAGGTGAGATATTTCAATGCCTGAGACACTGGTTTACTTTTTAAGTGAAGTTACAAGCTGTGTCTGGATGATCTGTCTTTGGTAAAACCATGTCGCACTTTTTCTTTTTAGTGGTTTGACCCTGGCTGGATGCCAGGAACCCACTAGAACCACTCTCACTCCTCCCTGCAAATGGACAGGGTAGAAAATATGTAATGATGGGTTTTCACAAGTTGAGATAAGGACCATAAGAAATCCCTTCCCAATAATCAGCATGGTGAAAACAGACTCCAGGTGGGGATATTAAGAATTTATTGTTAGCAAGATCAGAACTTAAGAATGAGAAGTACAATAAATCTTAAAGACACCTTTCCTCCACTCCCCTCCTTCCAAGTTCTACCTCCTCCCCTCCAGTGATGCAGGGGGATGGGAGTGGGGGTTATGGTCTATTGTTTTCTGCCACTGCTCAGGGGAGTCCTTCCCCTGCATTCTGTGGCGTCCTTCCAATGAGAAACAGTCCTCCATGAACTGCTCCAGTGAGTCCATCCCAAAGGCATCAGTTCTTCATACACTTGTCCACAGGGTGCAGCCATTCAGGTACAGTGTGGGTCCCCTACAGGCCACAAGTCCTGTCAGGAAAAACCCTGCTCTGGCATGGGCTCCTCCACGGGCTGCAGGTGTATCTCTGCACCACTGCCATCCTCCATGGGCTGCAAGGGCAGAGCTGCTCCATCATGGTCTTCACCACGGGTTGCAGGGGAGCCTCAGTGCTGGCACATGGGGTACTTCCTCGCCCTCCTTCTCCACTGACCTTGCTGTCTACACTGTTGTTCACGTATTCTCACTCTGCTCTTCTCTGGTGGACATCTTCCTCTACCCCCCTAACTTTATTTTCTTCCTTAAATATGTTACCACAGAGGCATTATTGTTACTCCTGATTGGCCTGGCATTGGCCAGCAGTGGGTCCAGCCTGGAACAGTCTGGGATTGGCTCTGCAGGACCTGAGGGAAGCTTCCAGCGTCTTCTTGAAGATGCCTCCTCTATAGCCCTCTTTGCTACCAAAGCCTGGCCACAGAAACCACAATACATCTCTGTAGCTGCACATCATTATTTTTTTTCTTAAAAATTTGTAACTTACTAGGCACCCATGAGCTAGTAAAGGTCAGGAACACTGTATGACTCAGTTCCCCTGAAAACTCTCAGTGGTGCAGGAGTGCTGTGATATAAATTGAATTTCATTTTTAGAAAAAAACCAAAGTCATGCTAGACCTTTGCAGCAAAAGCAGGGTTTTTTTATGCCTGTAATATGATGAACAATTTTTCTAGGAACAGCCTGCAGCTTACAACATTACCCTGCCAAAATAAAACTATGTAAGCCAACTTACACAGTACAAACCTGGTAAAGGAATTGTAATTTTAAAAGCAGAACAATTGTTTTGAAATGCAAATAAATATTTTTGAAAGTTTCTAATAAATACCGTATTATTTTTACAGGACACTGATTCTCACGCCATTCAAGTTATAGCCATTTAATTGTATTTTATGTGGTACCAAACTTTCTGCCAAAATCTGGTGTTGGAATGTTTTTCGTTGTTATGGGTCTATCAACATTACATCATTTACTGACTGCATCATATGTGACACACATGTCTGTGCTTAACCTTTACAGTTGGGATATCTGAGCCTGCTTTAATCAAATGTTACACTAGTAAATGTGTGTTATTCTTTAAAGCTTCCTTGCTGAGGAAGCAAGCCTGAGTTTTTGTATGTCCACCCACTAGAGGTTGCTGTCAAATTTAATAACATCTCAATTACCAACAATTTGGCATTTAGCAGAGCCCAAAATTTTGATTGGGTTACCTTTGTTCTAGTAACTTAACCTTTTTTTCTACGACAAGCATCCAAAGCTATGGGCTAGAAGATGTCAGAATCTTCTTTGCAGGATAAAAAAAAGAGAAATGCTGGAGTTGTTCAAATGCAAAAATTTCTTTCTTCATAGAGGTATCTGAGGATACTCCCAACTCGTTCTGCCTATTCGTAATTGCTATCGATCCAGAGAAGAGACAGGCACCCCCTTCAAACCAGTTTTCCAATTGTGCCATGGCAAAGCCTTTAGGATTGGATTTCACACCCCTCAGGATAACAAAGAACAAGATTTGCTCAATTGTTGAACAATACAATGTAGCTACCTTTAACCTGTTCCACAGGGCCCTTTCTTCTGGCATCCCTTGATTAAACTGATGACTATTTCTCCATTCTGAGCCTTAGGTGATAAGTTACGCTGCAATTTATGCTGTGTTTTGGGAAACTTAGATACCTTGGAGGGTCTCTTTGGAGAATGTGACTGTCAGTAGCATAAGAAGCGATGATCTTTATGAGCACCTCTCAGAACAAAAGAAAATAATAACCAATATAAAGAAAAGTTTTTGCTTAGAAAAACTTTACTCTCTCTTTGCTTAACACTCCCCCACCCCCAGGTGTCTGTCACCTGTGCAAGTGTGAAAGACACACACACAACAAATGCAGGTGCAAGACTATGGTGAGATTCCTACCAGGTTTCTACTTTCATTGTTTTCAACAAAATTCAAAATACATAGTGTATTGCAAATACACTATTTGCAAATATGAAAAAGGAGATCAGACCTAGTCAGCATGGCTTCAGGAAAGGAAGGTCCTGCCTAACTAATCTCATTTCCTTCTATGATCAGCTGACCCGCCTTGTTGATGAGGGAAGAGCTGTTGACGTGGTGTACCTGGATTTTAGTAAAGCCTTTGACACTGTCCCCCATAACAAACTCCTGGTGAAGCTGGAGGCTTGTGGCTTGGATGGGTTTACAGTGGACTGGATCAGGAGTTGGTTGGATAACAGAGCTCAGAGAGTGGTGGTTAATGGTGCTGTGTCCGGTTGGAGGCCGGTCACTAGTGGGGTGCCTCAGGGTTCAGTGTTGGGACCTGTCCTATTCAATATCTTTATTGATGATCTGGACGAAGGGATGGAGTCTGTTATTAGCAAGTTTGCTGATGACGCCAAAATGGGAATAAATGTCGGTCTGGTGGAAGGNTAGAATGAGAGGACACAGTCTTAAACTGCGTCGGGGGAGATTTAGACTTGACATTAGGAGGAACTTTTCCACAGAGAGCATGATCTCTCAGTGGAATGGGCTGCCCAAGGAGGTGGTGGAGTCACCGTCCCTAGAGGTGTTTAAGAAAAGGTTGGATGATGTACTTAGCAGCATGACCTAGATATTAGGGTAGTGTGTTATTGGTAGGATGGAGTGTTGGTAGCAGGATGACAACAGGTTAGGTAACAGGATAGGTAACAGGTGATAGGTGATAGGTGGGACTCGATGATTTCTGTGGTCTCTTCCAACCTTACTAATTCTGTGATTCTGTGTTTCTGTGAAATTCCAGGCCAGGATTTGAACATGGAGGTAGCAGCACTATGCTGGGAGGACAAGAGGCCTCTGGGCATGGCACTGATGTAGGCTTATATGGCGCAGAGCTCACCAAAGGCAACACAAAGGACTTTGCAGGGTAACTTGATCAGGCTCTGAAGCAGAAGAATGGAGCCAGGTACCAAACTGATTTCACTTGCTTAAGTCAGCTATACTTAATTATGTTGCAGGGTTTGTGCTAAAAGTTTAGTCCTGATATCAATGAGACCATCAGAGTTACCTTGTACAACTTCTTCAACAAACACTCCAAGTCCAAGGCTCTTTCCCACAAATTCATGCAGTTCCATCTTCTACTGTTCTGTCCTTGCTGAAATACAGACTTCAGGAAGGTCAGTTCAAATTTAGTGTGATGCAAATGGAGTCAGTCATTTATTTGCTTGTCTGGATCCTGGAAAATTCTATGCATCAAAGACAAAATATAGATACCCATTTCAAACTCTATTTTCCCAGAAAACAAGGAAAATAGAGCAAGGATAAAATCTTATGTTAAAGATCTTCTCTAGACTAACGGTAATTGGTTTAAATAAATACAAATTTTACACAACACTATATAAAGTGTCTTTTGCCAGGTTTTGTAAATACTAAACATTAATTGAGAGAGACTGTTACCTATGGACCTGCAGGAAGCTAGAGAAATTATTGGAAGGTCAGTTGTGGGAGGGCTGACTGGTTTACTGCTTGACTAATCAAAACATTTCTGTGCCATGAATTATTCTCATGGCTAAGCCTGTATGTGGGATAAAGACTTGAAAATTATCTGATTTGCAGCTCTTTTCTATTTCATTTTGTAGGTAGTGTAAGTGATTCTGTGTCATGAGAAAATATATACAACACTCTTAAATCCATAAAGTATTTGACCTTTAATCAATTAATTTTCAATCCACAGAGCCTTCTTAAATGCCTGTAACCTTGGCCCTTCCACTCCCATTCATCACAATTACTGTTTGAGCTGTCTGATGCAATGCACAAAGCATTGCATGTTGACATCCAATATTTTATCATTAATAAAATAATTTTTTTAAAGTAAAAAACATTCCAACTATTTTTGCTGGTTTGATATTTTCCAGTGCAGTACTCAGGAGAGGAAAAGGGGCAGTTGTGATTTATGTTAGTGCTAGCAGGTATTGTTAATTAGTGTTTACTGTTAGCAGAATGTAGATGTAGTTAATTCCCTAAACAAGTTGATTTTCAAAGTTATGTTAATTTTCAGTGACTTTTGACCTTTTTATACTGAAAACACTGTTTGTAAAATTGTTAGGTAGACAGTACAGATTGCATTTTAAAGGGTATTTTAAGGAATCTGGAATATTAGTATACATCAATTAAGAGGGCTTTGGACTGAACCATACAGATCTGACATTTTCTTCTATTCCCCAAGACTTTTATTATTGTCTTGACCAAAAAACACTGCAGTGATGGATGGAAATTATAACAAGGTTTTCCCACAGAGGGATTGGCTTCTGTAGATGGCTGAATGATTCAATTCAGAGAACACTAGTCTCCTCATAAAGGAACTTAAAGTTGTGTTGTGCATCCAAGCAGTTGCTTTATCTTTTGGAGGCCTTTTATTCTTTGTGTTCTTTGTCAGGGAAAATATCAAGATTTTTTTCTTTGGACAGTCTCCTTCCAAATACATTCCTGTGTCAAGTATAAAGAATAACACATTTGTATTGAGATGAGTATGACTTGAAGTGTTCTCTTGTGTAGTGTTGTATTTCACATCACCTATGATTCACAACTCCTATGAGACAATAGGTGCTGCCCAGGATTTTTTCTGAAAGTGAACTTCCATTTTCTTTGCATTCTGAATGAAATATGAGTCCTTGGATCTCTTCTATATAAAATCAACATTTGGATATGTTATCATACTGCGTTTGTCCATTTCAGACCTATAATGTGCTCCCCAGACCTCTCACACCCAGTACCAAAATACACTTTCGCTGAAATCATAGAATCGTTTAGGTTGGAAAATACCTCCATCAACCCAGCACTGCCAAGTCCATCACTAAACCATGTTCCTAAGGGCAAATCTACACATCTTTTAAATACGCCCAGGGATGGTGACTCAACCACTTCCCTGCGCAGCCTGTTCCGGTGCTTGATATGTAACCCTTTTGGTGAAGGAGTTTTTCCTAATATCCAATCCAGAACTGCTTTTTACACACACACATACACACATGCACACACGTAAGTATCTTTATGTGTACACTTTGAAATATAGTATATGCATTTCTATGTATATATTGCTCAGAATAACAAGGTATCATGACTATTTCAACATCAAAAGGTAAAAAGTGAAAAGAAATGGCAACACTAACCTTTTTAAACATGTAAGTTCTATCTTAGCAGGAAAAGTTTTACATTCTCTTTCTCCATGTTACAGATTTTTCTTAGCATAGCTTTTATAGGTCTTAATTTATTAGCATGAATTATACTTTTAGCAGAAATAATAAAAAAATGACATGAGAATATGATCTAAGTCCCCCGTCTCCCCTAGTGATACTTCTCTGGGTTTTTTCCAGCTATTCTGCCAAGACAAATAATACGATTACAGCTGAGCACTGATGTGTAAGAATTAGCATGATATGTCTCTCCAATGCTGGACAGAAGAACGAGTATGATTTCATTTTTGCTGCAGTTACTTCATAAACTCCTGCTTCTGCAGCTTTTTTTGTGGGTGGAAGTTTCGCAGGAATGCCATGGAAAGTTTTACATACTTTCTGGCCAGGTTGATCACTAGCCTCTCTGACATCCTGACTCTGTTGACAAGACAGTGTGACATTAATTGTGAGAGAAAAATCTCAGTCTGATCCACTGAACCCAGGGATCCCATCATTTGAGTATGTGAAATACAAGCTGGAGCAATATTGTACAGGAGGTGCCCACATACTAAGCATTCAGTTGTACTTAAAAGAGGTTCTGAGAGAGACTTGTAGTTGCAGAGGCAGACAAAATTGATTAATTCTGCTGTGTTTAGCGTAGAACTAAAGGAGCTAAAGGAGCTAATAACTTATTCCTAAATAGTAAAACCACTGTCAGCAATTCAATTCTGCTGAGTACTGAATACCCTCTACTCCCAGAAGAAAAAGGCTAATCATCAGAACTCATATTTTCTGCAATTCATGCAGAGGACATGAAGTTTGAGAGGTCCCAAAGAACATCCATTTCCTTTACTTCATCTATGAACAAAAATTCAATTGTGCAGATTTTGCACATTTTTACGAGCCTTAATCAGATAGTACATGCAGATTTGTTTCAACCTGGCATAAAATGGAGTGGTGAAGATTTTTGTCTCTGTGCTGATAAGGTTTCCTGTGATGGAAACTCTACAAAATGGTCATCTTAATAATAATTCCATGTACAAGACTGAAAAAACGAAATTTAAGTTGCAAACATTTTCACAGCTTTGTGGAACAATTAGGTGTTCTCCATGTAATAATGTAGGATGCTAGAATTTGTCTTAGGTATTTACCAGCATGTGTTTTCATACAGGGGCTGATTGTATGGATGATCTGTGACTCCACATTGGCCTGTGGAGGGAAATACGTAAAAGTTCTTTTTTGATGTGTCCATACTGCTGAAAGAGATTTTGACTAAAAATCTGACATATATTTGAGTGCTGTGACCTCTTCCTTCCTCTCTTTGACTGCAGGTACATCATATAAGAAATTGGTGGTTCTTGGATGCTGTGGCTCATGTTATTAGTCCCGTATTTTAAGGAAAAACATTGCTGATATTGTGAATGAGTACTGTTCCATAACTCTTGAGTATCTCCTCCTGAAAATGTTTTTTGCTGCTTAATGTCAGAGATGCAATGCTGGTGAAACTTGTCATAGGCCTGTATTCTGTGTTTTCGTTGTACTTTGAACTGCTATTTCAGTGCTCATTTATTACTGCATGAAATTGTGTCATTTCTCTAAGGAACAGATGTGTGAAAGATACCACTGTAAGTGTTTAGGTGGGAAGCAAATGGACTGGACTCAGTGGCAGGGAGGGTATAAGCAGAGTATCAGTGAAGCGTATCCCACTGTCTGATACAGTTCTCCATATAGGCAGATATTATGGTAGTGTTTCTGAGCATCTGCATGTGGCAGCCATCTCCCCTGAAGCCTGCCTTCTTTTAAATCCCCACCTCATTGCACTGAAGAACTGTTGAAGCTGAGATGGGACACCCTTTTTGAGGACTAGAAAGTGATCATAAGTTTGTTCTTCAGACAAGTGTTTGGGATGTTAATAATAGCGTTGTCTGAGTAAATGGAGTAAGATTCATGCCTCATACTTGACTCTCTTCCCCCCTGCATGTTTTTTCTTAGTGCTTGGAGCCAGTGTCCATTCTCTTCCCATTCTCTACCTCCTGGTTCCTTTCATATCCAACACTCACTTGAAAGAGCCAGCCATATACAGACACTGGAACTGTTTATACTGGTGGGGGGAGCATTATCTGTGCTGTTCAGCTTTTTGCCTGAAGTCTTTTGTTTTTCCTTTTTCTGAAGTTGATTCATTTCCTTGAGTCTTGTTACTTAACAGACTGACTTTTTATCCAGATACTAAATTCATAGCAGGCAACCTTCCCATTTAACCATTTTCTCTCCCAGTCTGAGTTTTTTCTGAGTTGTTGTGATTTTTCGGTTTGTTGTTTGTTTATTTGTTTTCTCAGTTCTCATTTTGGGGAAGTCCTGAACCAGGTTTTGGAGGTCAGTGGTCTAGGACGGCTTATTCTTAANACGACTTATTCTTAACTGCTCAGTAAATACATTCTCAGGTCAAAATGTGATTTCAGATCAGAGCAAGAAACCTGGCAGGGTGGTAACAGTAAATTCTGAAAACGGGCTGAAGTTTATTCTTGCATGAACTTTAGGGTTATACTGAATTTTCATTCCTTCAGATGTTAAGCTGAATGACTTCCCAAGGGCAGGACCAAAGGAAATGAAAGGAAATGCATGCAACTTTTCCAATGCCTTCAGTGTTCAGAAATTTTTACAACGATCTAATTAAATATTAGTCTTTCTGTGTATTCTGACTCGTGAGTTTCAGGACTCCTCCTTCCCTTGCTTTGTGCAAAGGGAAGGGAGAGGTAAGAAGATATATGTCACCCATCAAGGCAGAAGACGTTCCTTTGGAAGATATGTATTTATGAGTATGCTGTGGTATATGAAAATCTTCTCCCAAAATGTCTTATATATTTGCTTTTCAATGTCCCTTGAAAAACCTGGGTAAAAACACATAAATGTTTTTAGTCTGTAAGGTTGCTGGATTTGTCTTGTGAACTTGGCACATTTCTGCAGATCTATCAGCAGGAACACCTATTCCGATCAACTATTCCTACCTCCCACCAGCAGGAAAAGAGTTATGTGGGTAGTGCTGCATCACATANTTCATAGCAGGCAACCTTCCCATTTAACCATTTTCTCTCCCAGTCTGAGTTTTTTCTGAGTTGTTGTGATTTTTCGGTTTGTTGTTTGTTTGTTTGTTTTCTCAGTTCTCATTTTGGGGAAGTCCTGAACCAGGTTTTGGAGGTCAGTGGTCTAGGACGACTTATTCTTAACTGCTCAGTAAATACATTCTCAGGTCAAAATGTGATTTCAGATCAGA
>WEKX01019969.1:1504-37297 GCA_013390025.1 Pitta sordida
CCATGCACTAAGAGTTTCTCCTGAAGCTTATTGCGGGAAACCATGTCAAAGGCTTTGCTAAGGTCCAAGTTCACAACATCCATGGCCTTTTTCTCATAAACCAGGCATTTTCAGTGTTGAAAGGATGGGGTGATTTGAGTATGCATGAGACAAGGGGTTAAAGATGAGTGACAAATCTGTGCAGTCCTGTTTTCACACCTGGCAGGGCAGGGGACACTGCCACCCCTCTTTCCTTGGCTCTTGGGCCAAAAATAAACTTTTTCTGTAGCATGCATGCAACTACCTTGAGTCCTGACTGATTTTCCTTAAATTACCTCCCTGTTGGATGGGTCCGGTGGACAGGTAGGCCCTTCTGTTCCCCTCAGAAAGGAGTCCCCGAAAACCACTACCCTACTCTTCCCTTTGAGACTGGAGGTTCTGATTTGCTTAGTGGAAGAGGTAGTTCCTGTAGGTTTAATAGGTGGGGGGCCTCCCTCCGTGCCATCCTCCTCATCCCCAAAATCCAGAACCCCAAACCTGTTCTGTAGGGGTAATTCATATGGTGGCATCTGAAAGGGTGGTGGTGGACAGGAGAGGGATGTCTTACCCCCATGGGAGGAGACCTGTTCCCACTCCCCCTCATCCTCGAGGGTTTTTTCTGCTGCCTCGTGTTGAGAAATGTGAGGTGCATGTGGATGTTCTGGCTCCCATGAGTGCTCAGAGGCTGGAAGAGCACTGTCCTTCAATTCTACCTTCCTTGCATTACCTTGATTATTTTTCAGCCTTTCAACTTCTTCTTTTAGCTCTGTTATCATGGAGAGCAGGGCAGATGGAAAGGTGGCATCTCGAATGGCAGAGGGGAGCAGGAGAGGGTTCTGTTTCCCCCATGAATATAGACCTGTTCCCACTCCTCATCATCTGGGAGATCTCTACCCTGTTCCTTATGAGGGAAAGCCTCAACCTCTTCCAGTTCCTAAGTGTCTACTAGAGATGGGAGAGTATCACTCCACCAGTCTATCTTTCCCTAATACTGTGAAGCCTTTCAACCTGCTCCTTAAGGTCTGCCACCATAAGGAGCAGGTCATTCACCTGCTCACATCCAATGCAAGTGTTCTTTCCATTGCCATCCGATACTACCAGAAGACCACAGCATTCCCTACAGTCAGCAGTCTGGACAGCCACATCACTGAAAAGGGGTGATGTTTGCATCACCACATAGCTTTTTCCCACAGTTTTGGATTTCTTAACAGTCATTTCTGATGATGAGAGGGAGAGGATAAACAGAAGTCACAGAATCACAGAATCACAGAATACTATGAGTTAGAAGGGACCCACAAGGATCATCTAGTCCAACTCACCATCTAACACCCGTTCAGAGACTGAAAGCACATCCCAGAGTAGTAAACATAAACCTAGATCCCTCACAGGCACACAGGTCACAACAGGCCAGGAGAGGCCCACAAGACCATCCAGCCCTACACCCCCCAGCTAGACCATGTCACTAAGTTCCTCATCCAATCTTCTCTTAAACACCTCCAAGGACGGCAGCTCCACCACCTCCCTGGGCAGTCCATTCCAATGAGCGATCACTCTCTCTGTGAAAAACCTCTTCCTAACATTCAATCTAAACCTCCCCTGACGTAGCTTAAGGCCATGTACTCTCGTTCTGGTGTCATCAGCTGAGCGAAGAGGTCCACACCCACCTGTTGGCAACCTCCCCAGAGGTAGTCAGAGCTGAAACACCAGCTACCAAGACAGTGTCAGCAACCCTGCCTGCATGCTCCACCTGCACAAACTGCCTTGCTAACTGCCTTTAAACTGCTCAATGCCTGTACCCTCAACACCCCTGTTTGCCTACTCCTGTTCACTGTGCTTCGCTCACCGCACTCCCAGAAGTTTAATAGCTTTAAATAGCGGCAACCAGGAAGTGCCTGTGTGCCTGGAGCCCGCCCCTAATCTCCCACATGGTCGCTCTCAACGAACCTGCAATCCAGAAAGCTCAGAAGCTTCCCGGTGGAAGGCATGTCCTTGTTAATTGGTCAGCGACCTGAAGGAAACTGCCCAGCCCCCTGGGCACCTCAGAATCTTCCCAGAGGGAGGCAACCCCTTCTGCTGCTCAGCACCTCAAAAAAATGAATGGCCAGACATGAGCACATTCCTATTTCATCCACTTTGCCTCCCTACCATCTTCTAAGCATATATACCTCATGTATTTGTGCCTACTGATACTCATATTCCCAAATTCATGGAATATTTTTCAACAAATATTATTTGGCTATTCGCAGTGCTTCCACGTCAACACGTGCACAGTAGCTCTGTTTTGCCAAGGGGTGTGCTGGCGCTCCCTGTGGGGCAGGACTGACACACTCCCATGGGGCAGGGGTGTGGCACCTCTTGCTCACTGGGTACTGCCACAGTTCACTCCCTTATGAGTGTTGTGGAGGTTATGTGGCGGGGAAGGCTTATTCTCCAGGGATCTCCCCAGTCAGAGAGGGCTCAGAAATGCTTTCCTTTGCTTCCCTGTGTTGTGAGAGATTGTGGGGAGGTGCCAAAAACACTCCTCAGAGCTCCAGGGCGGCAGGAGCCAGGAGATAGACATGACATATTTGCATATTCATGACGCGCTCATGCTCATGGATTGAGCAGTTCGAGGAACATGTGGAGGCCCATAATCCATGAGTCTGGAGGTATGACTGTACAAAAAAGTACAAAGGAACACTGAGAAAATTCTTCAGGCTTTTCTGTACCCATCATGATACTATTAAAGGTATTTTAAGATTTATGCTGAAATAACCAGTACATGTGTTAATTTACACCTTAATGATTCCATGGCCTTTGAATTTTAGCTATATATGAGCTCCAGAAAGAATACTGTTAAAATTAAATTGTGTTTAGCTGATTGATATTTTTACATTGCACACTCACTCCCAGTGGGTCTCCCATTCAAATGGGGACATAGGCAGAGAGGAGTGTAACAAAAGTTTAAATCACAGCCTCACCTAATACAGTTCTACTTCCTAATTTGCAAGGAATGGGTCTCCCAAGGGTGTCGCAAAATGTCTAATTCTCAAACATGTGTGGGTCATTAATATGCATACAGACCACGCCCATTGCTCCACCCCACTCCACTTCAGAGCGCTGGGGAGTGTTTTCCACACATCCCCACAGGCTCTCACAGCACAGGGATGCAGAGGGAAGCCCTCTCTGCCTGGAGAGACTCCCCGGAGAATCCCTGGGCTTCTCTTCTTCCACGCTGCTGCTTCTGCAGCCGCTGCTGGGCTGCTGTCACCATGCATGCTTGCAATGCCTCCATGGTGGGGAAGCTCTGGGTCTGCAGCGGGGAATGGGTGTCCCCGTGCTCTGGTGAGCACTCTTGGAGCCTGGGAAACCTTAACTTTGCAACATTGTGAAACCTGGGGCCCCTTATGTTGGGGGTTGGCATTAGTGTCAGTTTCTTTCCCTTTATGTACGATGCGTATGTGAGGGAGCAGAAGCCTCCACCTGGTGCAGCAGCTGTGGTGGTGGTGTGGCCCAGCCCCACAGGGAGGGTGCGCAGTGCCTCTCACTTGCTGTGGCATTTATTGTAATCCCACGGGTCTATAAATGGGACCTTCACAACATTCATAAGGGAGGCCAAGCCTTCCGCTGTAGGGCCCAGACATAGAGACACACAGGCACAGGAATATAAATGTCATGGTGAGCAAGAAGCACTGTGTGCCCTCCCCGCAGGGCTGCACCAGTCTTGCCCCACAGGGAGCACCGGTGCTGCCCCTCGGCAAAGTAGAGGTACTGCATATACATCAAACGGTAAGTTTCATGAATCACTGAGGCAGATTCACAGGGAAAATTTCTTGCGAACCAGCAGGGTCACGACGGAGAAATCGCAATGCAGTGAGGCATTACTGTAATTTTAATGCTGTTTTAAATTTTGGGTAAGAAACATCTAACACAATCTCACACAAGTTCTGTGTAAGTTACTAGTGAGTCACCGGTATTTCAAAAATTTAGTGCATATTGATTATATGACTGTGTTCTGCAGCTTTGACTAAATGTCCATTTTAAAAAAGCTTTATACATCTTCCTCCAGTTACACACAAACAAAAACTGTTTCCTCCTGTTCATGGGAGAGTTGTGAAATGGACTGAGCACGCTGCTCTGACTTTTGGTGAAAATTAAGTGCTTCTGCTTGTTCTGAGTTATTTCTTTTTCTTTTTGCAGGCATGTGGAACCATCTTTTCAAATTCAGTTTCTAAAAGGTCTGAGAGTTGTAAGAACAAATTACAGCCAAGCATTCACAGAATCACAGAATATTATGAGTTGGAAGGGACCCACAAGGATCATCTAGTCCAACTCACCATCTAATACCCGTTCAGAGACTGAAAGCACATCCCAGAGTGGTAACACAAACCTAATTTCCTTACAGTCTAGCAGGCCACTCCGAGCCGGAAGGGACCCAGGATCATCCAGCCCTACACCCCCCAGCTAGACCATGTCACTAAGCTCCTCGTCCAGTCTTCTCTTAAACACCTCCATGGACAGTGCCTCCACCACCTCCCTGGGCAGTCCATTCCAAAGAGCAATCACTCTCTCTGTGAAAAACCGCTTCCTAACATTAAGATTAAACCTCCCCTGGCGTAGCTTGAGGCCGTGCCCTCTCGTTCTGGTGTCATCAGCCTGGAAGAAGAGGTCTACACCCATCTGGCTACAACCTCCCCGCAGGTAGTTGTAAACAGCAATGAGGTCACCTCTGAGCCTCCTCTTCTCCAGACTGAACAATCCCAGTTCCTGTAGTCGCTCCNTATGACTGTACAAAAAAGTACAAAGGAACACTGAGAAAATTCTTCAGGCTTTTCTGTACCCATCATGATACTATTAAAGGTATTTTAAGATTTATGCTGAAATAACCAGTACATGTGTTAATTTACACCTTAATGATTCCATGGCCTTTGAATTTTAGCTATATATGAGCTCCAGAAAGAATACTGTTAAAATTAAATTGTGTTTAGCTGATTGATATTTTTACATTGCACACTCACTCCCAGTGGGTCTCCCATTCAAATGGGGACATAGGCAGAGAGGAGTGTAACAAAAGTTTAAATCACAGCCTCACCTAATACAGTTCTACTTCCTAATTTGCAAGGAATGGGTCTCCCAAGGGTGTCGCAAAATGTCTAATTCTCAAACATGTGTGGGTCATTAATATGCATACAGACCACGCCCATTGCTCCACCCCACTCCACTTCAGAGCGCTGGGGAGTGTTTTCCACACATCCCCACAGGCTCTCACAGCACAGGGATGCAGAGGGAAGCCCTCTCTGCCTGGAGAGACTCCCCGGAGAATCCCTGGGCTTCTCTTCTTCCACGCTGCTGCTTCTGCAGCCGCTGCTGGGCTGCTGTCACCATGCATGCTTGCAATGCCTCCATGGTGGGGAAGCTCTGGGTCTGCAGCGGGGAATGGGTGTCCCCGTGCTCTGGTGAGCACTCTTGGAGCCTGGGAAACCTTAACTTTGCAACATTGTGAAACCTGGGGCCCCTTATGTTGGGGGTTGGCATTAGTGTCAGTTTCTTTCCCTTTATGTACGATGCGTATGTGAGGGAGCAGAAGCCTCCACCTGGTGCAGCAGCTGTGGTGGTGGTGTGGCCCAGCCCCACAGGGAGGGTGCGCAGTGCCTCTCACTTGCTGTGGCATTTATTGTAATCCCACGGGTCTATAAATGGGACCTTCACAACATTCATAAGGGAGGCCAAGCCTTCCGCTGTAGGGCCCAGACATAGAGACACACAGGCACAGGAATATAAATGTCATGGTGAGCAAGAAGCACTGTGTGCCCTCCCCGCAGGGCTGCACCAGTCTTGCCCCACAGGGAGCACCGGTGCTGCCCCTCGGCAAAGTAGAGGTACTGCATATACATCAAACGGTAAGTTTCATGAATCACTGAGGCAGATTCACAGGGAAAATTTCTTGCGAACCAGCAGGGTCACGACGGAGAAATCGCAATGCAGTGAGGCATTACTGTAATTTTAATGCTGTTTTAAATTTTGGGTAAGAAACATCTAACACAATCTCACACAAGTTCTGTGTAAGTTACTAGTGAGTCACCGGTATTTCAAAAATTTAGTGCATATTGATTATATGACTGTGTTCTGCAGCTTTGACTAAATGTCCATTTTAAAAAAGCTTTATACATCTTCCTCCAGTTACACACAAACAAAAACTGTTTCCTCCTGTTCATGGGAGAGTTGTGAAATGGACTGAGCACGCTGCTCTGACTTTTGGTGAAAATTAAGTGCTTCTGCTTGTTCTGAGTTATTTCTTTTTCTTTTTGCAGGCATGTGGAACCATCTTTTCAAATTCAGTTTCTAAAAGGTCTGAGAGTTGTAAGAACAAATTACAGCCAAGCATTCACAGAATCACAGAATATTATGAGTTGGAAGGGACCCACAAGGATCATCTAGTCCAACTCACCATCTAATACCCGTTCAGAGACTGAAAGCACATCCCAGAGTGGTAACACAAACCTAATTTCCTTACAGTCTAGCAGGCCACTCCGAGCCGGAAGGGACCCAGGATCATCCAGCCCTACACCCCCCAGCTAGACCATGTCACTAAGCTCCTCGTCCAGTCTTCTCTTAAACACCTCCATGGACAGTGCCTCCACCACCTCCCTGGGCAGTCCATTCCAAAGAGCAATCACTCTCTCTGTGAAAAACCGCTTCCTAACATTAAGATTAAACCTCCCCTGGCGTAGCTTGAGGCCGTGCCCTCTCGTTCTGGTGTCATCAGCCTGGAAGAAGAGGTCTACACCCATCTGGCTACAACCTCCCCGCAGGTAGTTGTAAACAGCAATGAGGTCACCTCTGAGCCTCCTCTTCTCCAGACTGAACAATCCCAGTTCCTGTAGTCGCTCCNATCAATAAAGATGTTGAACAGTACTGGGCCTAACACTGACCCCTGTGGGACTCCGCTGGTGACTGGCTGCCAGTCAGATGTTGCACTATTCACCACCACCCTCTGAGCTCGCCCTTCCAACCAGTTTGTAACCCAGCATAAAATGTTCCCTTCCAGTCCGTGCTTTACAAGTTTCTCCTGAAGCTTATTGCGGGAAACCGTGTCAAAGGCTTTGTTAAGGTCCAAGTACACAACATCCACAGCCTTTTTGTCATCAACCAGTCGAGTCACTGGATCATAAAAGGAGATCAAGTTAGTCAGGCAGGACCTGCCTTTCCAAAATCCATATTCTAGTTCATTATGGATGGCCTTGCAAACTCTCATCAACTACATTTTTGAGATCTGAACCAAAAGTCAGACTTCATTCTGCCACAAACTAACATAACTTCAACTCTCAATCCTATTTGTAGCTATCAGGAAAAGATTTTATTGACTGTAATGAGGTTCAGATCAAACATTTGAAGACTCTAGAAAGATATATTTGCAGAGTTTGACTGTAACTGAATGACAAACAACAATACTTAATCAGGGGTATTTGCTACACTTGCTACAGAGTACTTTTCCACAGCATTTCCAGCTCATGATGACAAATAATCCATACACCATCTTCACCTTTCCAGATTATTACGCATTTCTTCATAAAATATAAAATCAGTAATCAATCAAAAAGACCAGCAGCGATAAACATTAAGAGACTACAACTTTCCAGACTCATAAGCTCCCTAGCAGATAACCCCTCTAGAACCAAATGGAAAATTCTGTTTCTGTTGAATAAATGATGCAATGAGCCATCATCTTTAGAAGACTTGAACTAACCCATATCCCCTTCTTGTTTATAAATAAATAAATGATAAAGTATCTCTTAATCTTACTTTGAAGACTTTACATCAGGCTCTAGAGAGAAACCAGGCAACTTTCCAAAAGAATTTTTACAGTCAGCACATGGAAAGCAGTCTACAAATGGGGAAAAAGCAAACTCAGCTGAATTAAAACTACTTTCAAAAAAAAGGAAGAGAAGACCAAAAATATGATTAAGAAAAAAATACATATGCTAAAATGATCAGTCACAAGGAGTTAATTCAGTAAAAACAACTTAAAAAAAAAAAAAAAGAAGAAAGGAAATCCCACAATAAATAAATGTTATAAGCTGCATGCACCTGGGGTGCTGGGTGCAAGTGTGGTGGTTTGACCCTGGCTGGATGCCAGAGATTCACCCACAGCCACTCTCTCACTTCATCCCCCCTCCCATACAAACAAGAGAGAGAGGAAAAGGACAAAATCTGAAGGGTTTTGCTACAGCAGGAGTGAGGACTGTTAGAAATTTTTTATTGTCACAGGCAAAACAAACTCCAAGGTGGGGATGTAAAGGATTAATTTCTAACAAGATCAGAGCTTAACGTGAGATGTATCATCTTTAAGGCAACCTTCTCCCCCACCCATCCATCTCACAACAGATACCACATTCCCGGTTTCCTCCAGGAGACAGTGGGGGACAGGAGTAGGAGAAAATCAGGCAGTTGGTATTTCTCTGCCACTGCTCAGGGGAGGAGGCCATTCCGCTGCTTTCCATGGGGTCTCTCCCATGGGATAAAGTCTTTCATGACCCTCTCCAGCATGAGTTCAATCCCAGGGGCAACAGCTCTTCCGTAGTCTCTTGCCCATGGGTCACTCCACAGGGTGCAGTTCTTTGAGCACTGGCTGCTCCAGCATGGTCCCATCCCAAAGCACACATATCCTACCAGGTAGAGTTCTGCTCCCTTCCATGGTCTCTCCTCTCCACAGGCCACACATCTCTTCTGGGACCCTGCTCCAATGGGCTGCAGCCTCCCTCCAGCATCCACCTACTCCAGTGTGAGTTCCCTCTCCACAGGCTACAGGTGGATCTTCTGCACCTCTGTGTTCTCTCCATTCCATGGGCTGCAAGGGGACAGCCTGCTTCATGGGAAGTTACCCTTCCCCTGTACTCAGTGCTGGTCAGGCCACACTGTACTGTGTGCAGTTCTGGGCTCCCCAGTTTAAGAAGGATGTTGAGCTGCTTGAGAGGGTCCAGAGAAGGGCGACAAGGATGGTGAAAGGACTGGACGACAGGCCCTATGGGGAGCGGCTATGGGAAGTAGGGTTGTTCAACCTGGAGAAGAGGTGGCTCAGAGGCCACCTAATTGCTGTTTACAACTACCTGAAGGGAGGTTGCCACCAGGTGGGTGAGGATCTCTTGTCTCAGGCTGACGAGACCAGAAAAAGTGGACATGGCCTCAAACTACGCCAGGGGAGGTTTAGACTCAATGTTAGGAAAAGGTTTTTCACAGAGAGAGTGATCGCTCATTGGAATGATCTGCCCAGGGAGGTGGTGGAGTCACCATCCCTGGAGGTGTTTAAGAGTAGGCTGGATGAGGCATTTCGCGCCATGTTTTAGACAATGGTTTGGTGTTGGGGCACAGGTTGGACTCGATGACTTCCAAGGTCTCTTCCAACCATGAAAATAATGTGATATTGTGATACCATGGTCATCACCACAGGCTGCAGGGAGACGCATGGAACACCTGCTCCCCCTCCTTCGGTCCTGGCCTTGGTGCCTGAATTTACTGTTACAACTTCTCATGGCTTTTCTCTTGCAGCTGTCTTCTTCTTTCTGTAATTTTTTATTTCCCTTCTTAAATATGTTATCACAGAGGTGTCTCTATCTCTCCTGATTGGCCTGGCCTTGGCCAATGGTGGGTTCAGCCAGCAGCTGGCTGGCATTACCTCTGCCAGCTATGAGGGAGACTTCCAGCAACTTCTCTAAAAAAAGCCTCCTCCATAGGCCCCACCACTACCAGAAACCCAGCCACAGCAAACCCAGTACAGTAAGTCAGTAGCAGTCAGTAAGAATAGTTAATGTATACTTATAGTTGACATATACTAGAGGTATATCCATTGTCATATCATCAATTTTACAAATTGAGACATTTTTGGGGACTATGCAAGGAAGGAGAATGGCAGGGAATAATTTTACCAAGAGGCTAGGGAAAAACTGACTTACCTGAGATCAATGAAAGTTTTAAGAGACACACGGAAGGTATGGAAGTGCTCTGAAATGACACTACTTGGAGTGCCCAAAGAGCTTTTCTTAGATGGCAATCCACTTCTGAAATATATACTTTTCTGATAAATCACACTCCACTTGGATGAAGTTTCTTGAGAATTGTATTCCCAAGGAGAAAATGTTACAGGCTTCACATCACAAACAGAAGAAACCACAGAATTTCTACTAGTCCAGATTTTCACTTTTTATACAGGTGGATTGCCTCTGAGTCCTCATTCTACTTGCTATGTACTCTCATTCTTTCTGCCATCAGAACCGGTGCTGTCATATGCAGTCACACAGAAATTAAGGATAGCAGATTAAACAATAAAGGAAATAAAATGCAGAATCTCTTTTCCAGCAGGACATTTTCTATTCTTACTGAAAACAATCAGAATTTTAGCTTATTTGACTGAAACCAACTCAGAAATATCCTAAAATGCTCTATACACTTCCACACACTCTATTTCTGCCATCTTTGTAATCAAGATAAGAGAATATGTTGGCAGTCACCGCTGCTTTCCTTTAGCCTAGCTGTGTTTTTCTCTCTTATAAAACCCCCATTATTTACACACGGATCTAATCATGCTCTGAGATGCTATAGAGTAGTCCTTGCCAAAGAGGAAAGCCCTGCCTGTGAAGTTACATAGATTCAGTGATCTACCATTCATGTTTTGACTGAGTTCATGGTAGATATGACTCCTATCTCTGTGCAAACATTTTATTCCTCATAAAATAGCTGGTGAACATTCGCTGGGCTTCTGTGGAAGGAAGAACAATCTTACACCACAACGACTGCTTGTAGGAGGACTACAAGAATTCGTCCTGCTGATCTTTGAGAATCTTGTCATTCTCATCAGTTTTCCTTTTCTTTTTAGCTGTTGTGCTTAATTTAATTTATTGTATGCACATTAGTTTATAGGTTAAATTTTATTTTTTGGTTCCCCTCAATTTTTTTAAGACATGAAAGATGTAGAGAAAGCATCCATACATTTGTTTAATACATTTGTTACACAGAGAGAAGTTATGAGACATCTAAAGTACTGAGCTTTCACCTAATTTTAGGTTTATTTGATTGACATCATCAGTAAAAATCTTACTGGTTTCCATGAGTTTGAGGCAGTATCAATTCCTTTTGAAAGTCCTATTTTTCCTTTCTAAAAGTCCTATTTTTCCTTTTTAAGATGTGCTAACATTTGAATTATACTGTAAACTTGATTATATTTGTCTTTCACAGAAGAGAGATGATAGTCTTTATCCCCTTCTTATATATTACATGGAAGGAATTTTTTTAATCACAGTACTGTCTCTGCAAGAAATCTGCATTAGCAGAAAGAGGCACTTTTCTTATTTACTACTATAAATTGTAAAAATTAAAATCAAAATAAAATCAAGTGATTTGATGTAGGCAATTTTCAACCTAACCTGCTAAAAAATAAATTATTACTTTCCTTATCAGTGTAACAAGTGATTTTTGAAAGCCCATCCCTACCACCTAGTCAGATGATCTGAAAATAATATACTACACAATGCACTGTGGGCCTTGGCCATGAGCACCTTTAGATCATTATGGTGATTTTAGCCCCTCTGCATTACTTCACTTCATAAGTAATATCAATAACAAGAGAAAAGGATTTCTCAGACAGAAAAATTAATATTTACATATTCAGACAGAGAACAGTACAGACTCTGGGCTGCTTTCCTACAGAATAAGAACAGCTTCTTTTTTCTCTTTCTGCAGTACACGTTATGGAACTTGCACAGTTCTATATATGCCGTGTAGGCTTTCTCACTTAATACTGCAGAATCAAAAGTAAGGAAACCAAAAATACTGCAATGTGAATCCACAAGGTCCTTTGTTAAATTTTCTTCCACTAGCGCAGATAAATTAACCAGTTAAAAATAATGTTTTTTCCTCTCAGGGAATTTTGTAGAAAAACGATGGAGACTAGCATGGAGCAATGCTAATGTATATTGAATTCCAAGTCAAAATTGTAACAACAAGTATACTTGGGAGCTGGGGAAAATTTCAAGTCAGAAATTCAATATTAGACACATCCAATGGAAATTCATTCGCAAGAATATCCCAAAGTGTTTTCGCTTTCAATCAACACTGCCCAAAAATATACAAAATTTGGAAGGACATGAAAAACTACTGTAAGTATTTTTTAAAAGAAATTAAAATTCATATAAAAAATAGTCATGCTTTTAAGTACGTACATTTAAGCAGCCTCCCAAGATCAGTTGTATTAATTTTAATGTCATGAATAGGCTTACAGACAGAAAAGGATTTGTGTTGTCTTGTCAGAGTATTAAGCAATTGGAAAAGGTTGTTTATTCATGTGCCAATCATCACCATGAAAATTATTTGACTTTATATTAAACATACAAAAGAGGGGGGAAAAGAAAACCATTTAAAATTATGTCAGGAGAAAGTGCTACTAAGCAAGGCCTATCACTCATGACAAAGGTGGAGGAGGGCCGTGTGCTGTGAGCTGTAACCCCTTTCCTGCTGCAGAGTCAACAGCAATGGACACCAGCAGAGACACTGATCCACACATGGGCGACAGCTCTGGCACTGCCTGCGAGCAGTGAGCTCATTTCCTCTGTTGTGCCAGCCAAGGTGTCCTCATGGGCACATTGATTTCTCCTCCCTGGGAATGCGGGGCTGCAGCTGTGATTAAAACTGCCCGAGTTCCCTTCGGTAGTCATGAGAATGACCAGCATGGTGCAGCTAACCCTCAGAAACACGTCAGGCTTGCTTTCATCTCACACTAGGAGTGCCAGTGTGTAGTTGGTGTGTAGCCTATGCTGACCTCTAACTGTGACCATCTGTTTTCTAGGACACTATCAGGTGGCCCAGACAAAACCATGACAAGAATATGAAAGAAATTTATCAATACAGATAACCAATTTTTAGTCTTTGGGTCTGCACCATGATCCTGTTTACTTACCCACTACAGACAAGAGGTGTTGAAAGAATACATGCTGTTGAAGGTAGCATTCCTGGAGATCCTTCTTGATAACCATCTTTCCCAGATATCTCTCAAGAGTCAACAGCTTGATAAGAATTTGTTGAATTGGTGCCAGGCACCACTGTCATCTTTCCTGAGGAACTACCTGAGTTTGTTTGTTAAACGTTGTACAGACATCAAACCTCAGTAGGCTGCTAAGAGACCATAGAGTCTGCTATGAAACCTGATAGCAGAAGTTCTGTTTGGCCCAAACCTAGATAGTAGTGCAGTGTCTAGTGGATGACAGGCATGTCGTCCATGAGTCAGGCAAATTGTCCCAAGTATCTGTAGGTAAACCTTTCCTACTTTATGCCTCTTTCTGTCACGTATTCCTGTTAATCTGTGGCTCTCAGCCACCTCATGGGCACTAAACCCATGAAAGTATACATGCCAAGACTGCAGTGTTTTCCACCCATTCAGTTCTTTGAATCAAATTGGTGTCAGGCAGAAACAAACTAACAAAGAACTAACAAAGTGAGGAAAAGCAAAACAGTCCCCTGCTGAGATTTGCTTGGATTGCTCCAGACAAGCTCTCTTAGAGGCTGTAGCACTTATCCGTGATTCATTATTATCCATGTATCTTTTTTTTTTCCAGGTACATTAAGGCCTCAACATAATGTAAATGTTTCCAAAATAAAAAGAACTGTTTCATAATGAGCTGTTATAACCATTGATAAGTGTATTTTGTAAAGATTTTATTAAAGAAAAGCACTGAAAATATAATTCTAATGCTTCTTTCTATACACGTACATCAGAAATGAGCAGAAAATCTTCAGAAGGTGTTGACACTGTCACTGCAAGTACACCTACTGCAATATAAACCTGGATAAATTTGTGAGGACAATAGACTCCTCTGAGCTTGATAAGCTGATAACTAGAGACATCTGAGCTTTCATGTTTCAGGGAGTCAACAGACCCTAGCTGAATTATTGTTGGTCTTGCCAGAGCAGCCAGGGCCCTGCAAATTTGACTTCATGTGACAGCTCAAGCAAATATTCTTAACAAAGGATAGACATGTGTTTAAGGTAGAAGCACAAAAAAAAAAAAAAAAAAAAAAAAAAAAAAAGACACACAGAGTCTTGGAAACACTGGAACAAAAGAAGTTTTTAATCACTGCAATTCTGTGGTTAAAAACAGTTGCTTAAAATATCCTATAGATACAAATCATGGCACAGCTCTAGAGGTTAAACCACATGGTCTGACCACACAGTAATTTCACCTGTGAATTACATCCAAAATATTCATGTTCAGAATACTGAGAGCCTTTGAATGGTAAATAAAGTCGCTCAGGTTCTCACTCCAAAGAATGTAAAAAAATATATGTCCTTACTGGAGAGAACTGTCACACTCAGACATTCCAGCATTGCGATCAAGCCAGGAAGTCATCATATGGAGAAAGGAGGAAGAATAATAAAGCTGGACAAATATAGCAACAAAGTGTCCAGAAATCACTCAGAGAGAGACAGTTGACAAAAGCCTCATTGACACCATACCATTTAGATACATATAGGGAAATATTAATATTTAATTTAGCAGCACTTTTAGTTAATATTTTATAAATATTTTTCACTACTGTGTTTTATATGTCACCAAAAATTATTTATCCTAATGCATATTAAACTGTTATCTATTTCAAGATGTTAAAATTTAGGGTAAAAAATATACTTCTATCTCTATATGTGCCCTTTGGGCTAATTCTGCCTTGTAGCAAGAGTACCTCAAAACAGCAAGAATAAGCACTCAAGATAATAGTTTTCTTTATGGATCTTCTCTTAACAGTGCAGCAGATGAAGTAACAAGGAATCTGCCCAGCAGGTGAATTTCTATTAAAGGCTTTCTGTGTCTTGGCAGTGGCTCACAGCATTGACATTCTCTCGCTTTGTATCAAGGAATCAGCATTTTTCTAGTGACAAGTCATTTAATAAGAAAATAACCAACATAGTCCAAATACAATGCCTAAACAACCATGATGCAGTTAGGAAGGTTTAAGAGATGTGCCAGAATGTAAGTTTATTGCCACCTGTAAAAAAGTCTGCAACAAACACAAAGAATGGTGGCTCGCTGAAGAAAAAAGGAGATTATTGTCTTTGCAGCCTTGCAATTTAGTTCTCCCCCTCAGCTTTTGATGAGGTGGAACATTTTCTTCATGTTCCAGAATCACTCTTCTGAAATGGGAGCTTCATGCTTTCTGAGCTAAACACCTGCAGCCCTGGCTGACACCAATACCTGCTTTAGGTGGTCATTAGTCAGTGCACTGTAAGGCCTGTCCTGTAAAAGCAGAATCACATTACACCACAGTTTCACACCAGTGGACACATCCACTATACTCATGTAAAGAATGCATTTGTTTCACATCTACCCAAACCTGCTCTTATATTCCTTAGTGCTTAGTAAATAAAACCTGCTGCAACACAAAGTACACTCCAGGCTGATGCGCAGCATGTTATCCTCTGTGGTGAAAAGACTTCTCAGACTGCCAAATAAATTCTTCTTAGGACACCATCCTAAATTTCCATTAGACTATAGGGAATAAAATATTTTATAATGTATTTTCAGACACATAGTCATTTGTCCTCTGACTGCCCCAGGAATGTTTACGAACTGGATTCAATGAGAACGCTGTGTATACTGGATAGTAAAGCAACTTTAGTTAAAAGATCCATTTAAGGGTCTAGGGCAATAATGGTCCAGTTTGAAGTGGGGAGGCAGAGACCACAGAAAGGCAAGGACTGAAAATGGAGCATAATAAAAACTACAATTTCACTCCGTTGTTCTACAGGAACAAACCATCTCATCCCCTCCTACTGTCCCCTGCTCCCTAGAAGGTCGTTGTTACTGCTGCAGTTTTTAATGTTTATAATCATTTGAAAGCAGAAAATTTTCCTTTCCATGCGCAAATATGCGAACTACTCAAGTAAATCGGGATCACAAATAAACTTTCTTAAATACTGGGGGAAAATAAAAATTAAAAAATAATTGGAAAGAAGAGAGACATCATAAAAGGGAAGATAGATTTTTATTTTTTTTTAATTAAGGCAATAACAGAAATCTAAGAGTTTCTGTTCCAGCTCTGTCACAGGTCTTTTTGTACACGCCTCTCTGACCTGTAGTCTGAATTAATTTCTCTCGGAGTTTTGTCATTGTCTTTACAGGAATCAGCATGATTTAAGAAATATCACCAGTGCTTGTTGATCTCATATCCATCATGGAACAGCACAATGCAGACACAGGCTTTGCTTGTGGCACTCAAGTGGTGCAGCCTGGCCCCTTCCCGTGCAGGGATCCCACCTGGGGATGGAAAGAGCCTTACCCAGTGCCATGCTGTGCCTGTGCTAGCAATCTCTCCCTCTTAGCCTATCTACACAAGAGACATTTTTGACATTATAACAGAGTCTAAGTGAAAGAGATACTTGTAAACTGGACCCAGCATCTAGTCATTCCACAGGATTCACATAGTGCAATAAGCTATGGTGAAAACTCCTGGGTAAAGTAAAACATTATTGCAGAAGTTTATCTGATATTTCTTTCCTAATGTAGGAACTATTTTTCCTTTGAGTGTGGGGACACCAAAATCATCAATATTTTGTCTAATCTNAGAAGGAGAATAATAAAACTATGGGACTTGCAGTATTATTCAGGTATTATTGCTGTCTCTCTCTCTTCCAAATTTTCTAGGTTAAGTTCCTTCACCAGCTTATGTCTCAGTTCCCTTATCCATAAAATTGGTGCCATGATACTGTTCTACTCTCTCAAAGGCTTCAAATTTTGTGGAATTTCGTTTGAAGTCAACAGTTAGGAAATGACAGTGGGATTTGCAGAAAATTTGTACTGGAAGACAAACTATGCAGCAAAAAGACCTCTTGTTTCGAGTAAGATGTGCAGCGAGTCTGAAGAATATATTGTACAATGCATCAAATCCAGTTAAACATTCATTAGACAAAATATACTTAATTTATTCTGTTCAAATGACACTCCTAGCTTCATCAGCATCTACACTATTGTATGATAAGAGAGACCTGGGTCATGGAGACTTTAATGGAAACTAAAACTTTTAATAAAAATATGTGTTACAAAATCACAGAATCACAGAATCGGTAAGGTTGGAAAAGACCATAGAGGTAATCAAGTCCAACCTATCACCTATTACCTAACCTAGCCAAACCTGTTACCTAACCTGTTGCCATGTTTATGAATGTTTTCCAAGATTTCATGCTTGCTCCTGCTCCAGCAATAACTCTATTTTATTTTCTGCAGGCCAAATGTTAGTAAGCCTTTTCCCCAGCTTGTTTTTATAACAATTTTTCTGTGGGAGTTGTGTTGAGTTCACAACCCTCTTGGCTTGTAGGAAGGGACTGCCCTGTCATCAGTCCTTCACTTCCCACTCTGCAAAAGTGATGTGTGTTAGAGAATGCTTCACTCCCCTCTTGCCTGGGAACCAGAGTGCAGCACCCAAATGTCTCTCCAACTTGGCAGGGAGCTATCAGTGTTCCTCCTGCCCCTTTCTTTCCCTCTCAAGAAGGCCAGAGACACTGTCTTCTTGCATTTTCGCTAAAAGGGAAGGAAGGGTAGAGGTTNTGATTTGTCTTGACGTGAGCAGAACAGTTTCCCCACCTTACCACTGCCTCCCTTTGTTTTATTTCAGAAGCGAAATCTTCCAAACAAAAAAAATTGTTTCGTAATTGAAGGTAAATATTTTTGATATGTATTTAATAGAGCCTAGAACAAAGGTCTGAGCCTTCTTTATAATTTTCATAATTCACCTTCCTGGTGGAGTTCACCAAGTAGAAAGGGAAAAACAGATCTTCTATAGAATAGGTGGCATGCAAATTACCATAATAGAGATACCCGTGTAAGATCCTCATTTTCATGTAATGAGTCTCACATCTGACTTAATATATACTCTTTTTTATTTTCAGTTAAAAATGTTTTTATTTTAAGAAAATCATGCAGCAGAAAAACACTATAATTTATTATATATATNGGAGACTTTAATGGAAACTAAAACTTTTAATAAAAATATGTGTTACAAAATCACAGAATCACAGAATCGGTAAGGTTGGAAAAGACCATAGAGGTAATCAAGTCCAACCTATCACCTATTACCTAACCTAGCCAAACCTGTTACCTAACCTGTTGCCATGTTTATGAATGTTTTCCAAGATTTCATACTTGCTCCTGCTCCAGCAATAACTCTATTTTATTTTCTGCAGGCCAAATGTTAGTAAGCCTTTTCCCCAGCTTGTTTTTATAACAATTTTTCTGTGGGAGTTGTGTTGAGTTCACAACCCTCTTGGCTTGTAGGAAGGGACTGCCCTGTCATCAGTCCTTCACTTCCCACTCTGCAAAAGTGATGTGTGTTAGAGAATGCTTCACTCCCCTCTTGCCTGGGAACCAGAGTGCAGCACCCAAATGTCTCTCCAACTTGGCAGGGAGCTATCAGTGTTCCTCCTGCCCCTTTCTTTCCCTCTCAAGAAGGCCAGAGACACTGTCTTCTTGCATTTTCGCTAAAAGGGAAGGAAGGGTAGAGGTTCAGGAGCAGATAACGACCCAGGGGACTTAAAACATGGGAACTGCTGGTTCCCAAGCTCTCTCTCACTAATGGGGCTGCTTGATCCTTCTATGGGAAGGCAAAGCGTTCCATTAGACCAAGGCCATGACAGTGATGTGAAAGAGATCAGGGCCTTCTCCTTGCCAGCATCCTCATGGTGGAAACCCTCCTCTTACTTCATTCCCCCTGCAAACCTGCTCATGAGCACCACAGGCACAGTGACACATGGATCCTGTGAATTACTAAATTGCTCCCCATGAAAGACATGCCCTTGATGACTGCCGGAATATATGACAAGAAATGTCTTTTTGAGTTAGGAGTTCTTCCTGACCTTTTTTGTACAGCAGCAAGTGCTACAAGTCAGGGAGTCATTTGTTGCTGTCACACCATGTTCTGGCATTATTGCTACATTAAGCTTGAATTATGGAGCTGCAAAAGGATGGTGGGTTTTAAAAAGCATGAAGATAATCTCACCCTGCCATACATTTACATGCTTCTTGGGACTTTAGGTAAACACCACTGAAATGTAACTTTAGGGTCACTGCATCATCCCAACAAAATGTATAGGTAGGAAACTGTGAATTGACTTAATTTTTAAAATAGAAACCGGAATTTCCTCATCCTGCTGCACCACATTTTTGTTTGTTTCACAATTGCAATCCTAGAGTGCTTTGTGACAAATACCAAAACTCCTAGGAAACCTTTTCTGAGAAATTTTCAAAGGTTTTCTAAAAGAACACAGCACTTCCCAATTGTAGAGGGGGTATCTCTAAAACCAGCAAGAGTTCCTGCCAAATGAGGACTTGAAATAAGTCTATACTCCTTAAATAAGCTTAATAGAAAAAAAATTTCTTTTTCTGTGCCAGAGAGATCAGGTTTTAAACAGGGGTTTGTTCTTTTGCTTTGAGGGTTTTTTTCTCCTTGTTTATTTTATTAAGGAACCTGGAAAGAATATTTTAAAAAATTATTTAAAATTATATATTTAACACTGTGTTTTGGGGCATCTTGTGTTTCATTAAAGAACTCTTAACATTCAATTAAAAATATTTTCAAGGAAAAATTTGAATCTGACTGTTTCTGGGCTTAAATTCTCCTCTGGAATTTTGACGGCCATTTGAAAAGAGTTTCCATACTTATATTTTTACACAGACACAAGTATTTCTAATAGAAGAATTCACTAAAAAGGCCTTCTGCAGATAGAAAATCTATCACAACTTATATTAAATTATTATAGTCTGACTTCACAATTTCTCTATCAGAATTTTTCAAGAGAAACTCACAGCTAGATAACCTATGGCTCAGAGAATGGAAGTCATGAGGCTAAGCAATGGATTAGTGATAACAGATAACTGATCTGGCTAAATAATGCATTCTGGATAATGGTGATGGTGATATATGCAAAAATAATCCAAAACAAAATAAAACACTAACATTTTAATGATGGGTACTGAGCACACAGGTCAAAGCTAATCAAATTTATTTTTACAAATTAGTTATCTGGAAAGTTTAGCACTATATTTTCTGTAGATATGCTGTGGTATTTCTGTATTGTTTAATGAATGTGATTCTGTGATTCTGTGATTCTGTAATGTATGACTACATTTTTGCCCAGGGTTTATTCACAAGCTTGTGAATGAGCACTCATTATTTGTGATTGCCCCGGTGAATAACACAGTTCTCTGTTCCAGAACTGGGTGATCTGCAGTCTATAAAAAAAAGGAAGAATCTTATTTTCCTACTCTGCCATGATCTGCAAAATCTCAGCCTATATTCAGTGAACTTTACAGCACCGAAGCAGAAAAGTATTTTGAAATATTGTCCTAAGAAAATATTTTTGTACAAGCATTTCTGTAACAAGTTACTTTATTTTCGTGGTACTCCTGCTTTCAATAAACTGAAGAATAAAATCTCATACCCCAAAGTTGTGCAGATATTGTGCAAATAAGATGCCAAAGGCAAGTAAGTTTTATCGACAAGAATATTTACAAACATTATTTGGCTAATTAACCCTAGCTGAGCCATACACACATTTTAGCTGCTGCACACACACCAAAGAATGGCTTTCAAACCTTTTTTAAGAATAATTGCAGCAGAAAGGAGAAGCAAGGAGAAAGATGTGTATAATAGTATATACACTGATTTAAAAATTAAAAAAAAAAAACTAAAACCAAAACAACAGAACAAACCAAACTGAACGAAATGCAAAAACCAAACACACACCCCCTCCGCACCCCCAACAAAACATAAATCCACTTCAAGGTGACTTTCATACTGTCTGGGAAGAAAATTCTCTCTCCAGACTGTGAGTTCAGCATTTTGGTGCTCCAAGCTGATGGAAACTTGGGCCGGCAGGGAAATTCCTGGCACAAGCTTCTAGTGGCCGAGAATTGTTTTTCTGACAAGAAGCAAGAAGTGATGAAGGATGTTCTTGGGCCATGAATTACAAAGTTTTGTTTACCCCACTACTATCAGATATTTAAATTAAAATAAAATACAAGGTCTAAGAAAAAGGAGGAGGCAAAGACCTTCTGTATAAAAACTAGGTATAAGAATCCCATCTGTGTCTAACACTTGCCTATCATACGATTTCATATGCCAAAACAAACATCTGCTTGTGTAAACCAACAGAATCATAGAATTATTAAAGTTGGGAAAGATCTTTAGGGTTATTGAGTCCAGCCATTAACCTGGCACTGCCAAGTCCACGTCTAAGTCATGTGTGTAAGGATTACCACAGTACTAAAATCTAAAAGATACAGTCCCTCCCCACAGTTGAAGAAAAGTGAAGTTCTGTGTCTTCAAGATCTTTGCTGTAGTTGCAGTTCCATTTCAAAAACCCTTTGAATCCTTTCCCACAAACTATTCAAATTTTATCTGAACCTACGTGAAGGGATAGTAAGAGATTAATTAGGATTTCAGCAGTACAATCAGGTCTCCTATACCACCGAACCGCGATGTCCCACAAAGCCCGCTTTCTGTGTTGATTGGCAGCTCATTAATATACAAATCTGCCCTGTACCCTTGCACAGTGCTCCAGCGCTGTTTTGGCACTGCCTTGCTGTGTATTGGTGTTTGTGTTGGTGCTTCCCAGTGCCTGCAGCCACTCCACACTGGGAAAAAAACTTTTTCTACTTGGCCAGGGACACCGATGTGGGGAGCTGCCCATGCTACTGTCCCAGAGGCCCCAAGTGGCCCCAAGGGGAGCAGGGATAGACAACATGGCCCCGAGGGGAGGAGGAGGGAGCCAAGGAGGCCCAGAGCAGCCCCCTAGGGAGGGAGGGGGAGCCGGGGAGGTCTGGAGCAGAGCCAAGGGGAGGGAAGGGAGATGGCGCAGGTCCGAGGGGAAGAGGAGGGGCTGGCACAGCCCCGGGGCGGGGGGGAGCACAATGCAGCCCCAAGTAGAGGGGCAGAGCAGGGCCAGTGCAGCTTGCCGCGGGCAGAACAGTGCGCTCCGTGCAGTATGGCATGGGGGTTGATTTGAATATTCATGACTGCTTAATTGAATGTTCCTGTGTGCCATGTCATGCGTATGCAGTTGCAAAAAGAGACCTCCTTCATCACTGAAAAATCACACTGCTAAGATGTGAGGCCGCAATATGGGGGGCACAAAGTGGAAGAGGGCCAACTGTACATTGTTGACTACAATGTATATCTCCTTTACATCAGTAACAAACAGCATGATCTCCAAGCCCTTCCCATGCCTGCAACAAACCAGCAGCGGTTTCTGCCGTGGAGAAGACAGAAGAGAATGGAAGTACTTAAAGAATTTTCTTCCTTTATGACCCTAGAATCACCAAATCATCATAGAATTATGGAAAAATTCAGGCTGGAAAGAATGCAATAAGCTCTCAGACCAGGTCAAAGCTGAATACACTGATCTTCATAGACCATAAACCAGCTCCCAGCTGGGACTATTTTTAGACCCTGACATACTACCGTCCCTAAGAAATTGCCTGGTAGATTGCACCCATCCTCTCAGACTCAGATTTGACCATGGTGATCCATGACTTACCGGACATCAGAACAGGTCATATATCCATATTTGAGGATTTTAGTGAGTACCAACGGCAATTATCCTGGTTTAGGTTTTTTGCTCCTCTGGCAGCGAGGGGGTTAACAGCTCAGCTCTTGCCTGGGCCTCAGTCGCTGCCATGGCATTCAAGGTTATAGAGATAGGAATGACTCTATGAATAATCATATTTGGGAGAGAAGAAAAAAAACTTAGTAGCAAGATGTAGTGTGCCGGGTCAGGACCTGTATGGAAAAGCTGAAAGCCAAGAAGGGCCCCCCAGGCCTACTAGAGAAGGGGTAGGAAGAATTCCAGGCATCCCGCTGCTGTTTGTGGAAAGGAATATGGTGCAAACCTATGTAAGAGAGAGAGAGAGGAACCAGTGATGCAGTATCCACTGAAGCCACGACTGAAGATGGAGAATCATGCTACAAAAAGCTGCAGATTNGTGCTTCGCACATAAGCTTTGATCTTGTTAGTTAATAAATAAATACTTTATATTCTTCACGGGTAGTTTGCCTTGCTTTTTCCTGTAACCAATTTTATTTTCCAGGGTTTTTTTCCTCCAGGAGAGGTTGTGTGTGAATCTCTGGCATCCAGCCAGGGTCAAACCACAACAGCAGTACTCTACTTCCTTCAAAACTCACCAGTATATGACTCTGCTCATTCTCTTTGTTTAACACAGAAGACAAAAAGTAACTAACAGAGAACCTTTCTTTCTATGCCTAGGATTTTGTATAAAGGTAATTTTTTAGTGTTTAATAAATGAGACTATTTACAATTGAAGGGAGAGAGCACACTTAAGTGCCAGTAGTTCTGCAGTTAGATTTGAAGAATTATTGTCTTCTGAGGTAAAACCAAGGTACTACCCCTCAGTGAATTCTTTGTGCATATAATCATATCCAGTCATGAATACTGAAGCATAAAATAAGACAGAGAACTCAAAAGCAAAATCAGACCACAAAACCACACACAGATTATTCTGTGTCACCCACTGACAGGAAAATAAATAAGAAATTGGAAAATGTCATTAATTCCACTTACAATATTAAAGAGGAGTTCATGTAAACAAAGAACATGGGAACACGACACCATAATTTTAAAATTTTATTTCAAGAATAAAATCATACCTATCTATTCACACTTAGTCTGTTGTCGCTCTTTTCCTGCATCCTCAGTATCTTCTGAATTACGGACTATGTTTCTCACTAGATAATGTGTATTTGTCTTTCTCCCTTTGAAATCCTGTCACTGCTTTAAAATTGAGAAGTAGTGGTAAATATTGGCACACTAACTTATAAAAGGCTGATGGTCTTTCATCTCAGGTAAGGGTACCAAGTTAGGCATTCATGGATTTCAAACAACCTAAAGAAACATGATTTATTTTCTAGTTAGGTATAGTTTCTGATGCTTCCTCTACTTCCTGTAAGAAATTGTGATATTTTTCTCTATGAACCAATATTGTCTGACTGTCTGTCATTTTTATCCTTTGTGGAGAGACTTTCCTACCTGATGAAAACTTCACAGAAAATTTAAGAGGGAGTTTTTAAGTAGCATCTGCAGGATTCAAGACCCAAAAATACAGAGTGGACGTAGGGAGAAGGAAGAGAGAAACAAGAATAAAAAGAATAAAAAGGGGGAGGGGAGAAAAGGGGGAGGGAAGGGGAAGGGATCTGTTTTCTGTAAATATATAGCAACTCTTTGAGGGCATCCCAACAACTGAGAGAGCATCCCAGGGACCTTACCTGTAAATCATATCTCTTTTATATTTCTTATTAAGGGGACAAATGATCAGTCAGGTTATGCATACTTTCAAATCTTGAATGGAACTTTTCAGGATCTTGTAAGAGAAAAATAATACCAGCTACCCCAACTCACAACACTACCTTATGATTTAGGACAAGGGGAATGATTTTTTTCTGCATTGCAAACTTGGCTGTACAATCTTCCATAAGTTGCCTCACCTCTCTGTGCTTCCATTTCTCATCTGTAAAGTCAGGACAATAGCATTTTCCAGGTATACTGTGAGGAAAAAATACATTAAAGACTGGGAGATTGCCCCAGTAGTACAGTGGTAGGAACATAAAGGAGCCAAAATAGAGTTTTGCTATTGAAGGTTGTCATTAAAATACTGAGTAGTGCTCCTTATTGGAGCTGGCTGGAACACTTCCCATCAAACACATACCGATTTCATCATTCGCCTTTCATCAGAGCCAAAAGCTTTTTAAAAAATCTCTGTTTTGACAAAGTTTTTGAAGGAAAGGTTTCTTTGATGCGGGCTGGACACCTCAGCTATTTCCAGAGACAAGGGTCATGCTTTTTAAAGCATCTAAGAGGTTTGTCTTTGACCCTATGAAGAAGAAAAGGTTGAAACCTAAAAGGCTACTATGCTACACAATCATGATTGTCCAGCCGGTCCTGCCACTCCTGACTCAGAACACACTGGGGAGAAGAACTCCTGTGCTAAGCAAAGAAAGTGCCTCTTCCAGAAAGGCCATAGAAATGAAACTGTTGGGCAGGGTTTTCAGCAGCTGCCAACTAATCCATTCAGAGTCAGCCAAAATGCTGGGTCTGACCTACCAACTTGGGCATAAGAATGAGCTGCAACCTGATTATTCACAACTGATTATTTAAACCTGCATTACCAGGCCCATTTACAGCTTTCTTTTTCATTTTTTCCTCTAGTTCCACATCAAGGATATAGAATTACACTTACACAACATCAGGGCAGTTTGACCCAGGAGGAATCTGTAACATTTTTTTCAATTCCTGTGCGCACACTTTGAAGCAGTATCCCTCATGCCCAGTGGTTCAACAGTTCAAATAATGCCATTATTGCTACATTCATTTCTTTTTTTTTTAAGTAACTAGCAGTAACTTAAGTGTAACCTGATTTAAAGCTTATATATATTGATATCAGCTGCATTAGGGAACATATGTATGGATGTGATGGTTTCATTGTCTAGCCTTAATGCCTAAAAGGGATCACTGTAGAATATTTAAACAAAAAAACCCAAAACATGAAAACATCTCATGACTTTCCTATACCATGTATTTCTGATACCTTCAGGTTTCTGTCTAGCTGGATTGCTAACACTGGTTGGACTTACATAGGCAAAAAGCCTTCTGTGCACGCATAAGGGGGAAGGAGCGGGAGTGCGGGACTGAAGGGTTCAGGCTCCACCTAGTGGGAAGACACTCTCTTCCCTCGCAAAAGCCGCTCCCGGGTGGGGAGACTGTGCTCCCACCTACGATTAAGGGCTGACACACACCCCTGGAAAGAACAGCTGGGAGCACCGATGCCAGTTTAGATGCTGTGTTCCTCACAAGCGGACCCTGTGGCACGGCCCCTGAGCCCAGCATTCAGGTGATGCTCAGCATCTCACTCTTGCCCTGCGTCCCATCGCGCCACTCCGCCGCCACCTCGGGCCAGTGGGCTGGAGGGAAAGGGCGCAGTTTGACCGCAGACGGTTTACTGGGATGTGCGCCCCTCTCAAAAGACCGAAATGACTCTACTTTCAGAGCATTTCAGGGCAGAGTGATGCCTCATAAGCAAACGCGGACTTTCCCTCCAATGTTTAATCTCTGCCTTCTATCTCCCTGAGGCAGCAACTCAAAGAAAATGACCCTCAAAGGGTATGATTTTCTGCTTCACACAAAGCTTGTTATCCTGGGGCTGCTTTTTCTGTTTCCTCTCTTCTATTCTTTTTTTCTCCTCCCATCTCCAGAACAAAAAAGATCATACGTTTCATCAGGATCTGTCTTCACAGGAGATTCTTTTTTTTCTCCTTTTGACAATTTTACAACTTTCTTTTCATAAGAAGAAAAAGTATTTTTAAAAATATAATTGTATTCTGCTTTGAGTACTTTGATATAGTAACGACTGTCATGAAGTAGATATGCTGCTTGCTGGTTTATGAAAAAGACATTTAATCTAAAGTACCAATCATTTAGTCTCATGACTTTTCCCATCTGTTACAAGCTTCTTATTTTTGAAGGCGGGGGTGGGGGGGTAATTCTGGACATTTATTTTGTGGGGAATGTTACAGATTAATTATTTCTAGTGGAAAAAAATCTGTGTGAAGCTTGTTAAAAATAGCCCCTCCTGAATTAATTTTTCTTTTTGAGGAATTATAAAGTCCTTAATCTTCACCTCTCTAGAAAGCAAGGGATGTTAAGCTGCTTGAGAGGGTCCAGAGAAGGGCAACGAGGATGGTGAAGGGACTGGAGGGCAGGCCCTATGAGGAGCGACTACAGGAACTGGGACTGTTCAGTCTGGAGAAGAGGAGGCTCAGAGGGGACCTCATTGCTGTTTACAGCTACCTGCGGGGAGGTTGCAGCCAGATGGGTGTAGACCTCTTCTTCCAGNTATAATCTAAGGATAGAAGTGAGTCAAAGATTCAGGGAAATCTAACATCTTTTATTAGAATAAAATAGATAGAAAGAAGAGACTGAGCGTCAGGTACACACATCTAACACTTGAAGGATGCTCTGCAGATCCCATAGCAAGTCTTTTTTTGCAGTGAAAAAAATATGGATGCTCTTTAACTCCCATTGTATCTCTTCAAACAACTAACATATTTGCAAGTGCCATAATACATTTTATGTCTTTCCAGCTAAGAATAAACAGAAATAAGATACCNGTTATTCGGCAGAGACGCCTGCCTTTATCTCTAACCTTGAAGGCCATGGCAGCACGGAGAACTCAGGCCAGAGCTGAGCTGTTAACCCCCTCGCTACCAAAGCAGCAGAAAACCCCCTAAACCATAACAGATACCCAGATCCAAATACTGCAGATCTGTTTTCCACAGACCATTAAGTTATATTCTATTTTAAAAATTTAAGTTAATCCATGAAACTAAAATAAAGTAGACTTCATGCCCAGATCCTACCAAAATTAAAGAGCATATATGATGTTACAGAGGTTTAACAGTTCAGTCAAGTCTGTCAATATGTTCTCTGCTATCTCCCTGCACTGGTTGCATCACTTGTCTGTGCATTTGGGCCCCACTCTAGCTCTCTTGGAACCAAGAATAAATACTCTCAGTCTGCAGCTGAGTAAAGATTTATGTACAAATCCAGAAAAAGGGATCTGAAAAGGCAGGCAGATCTGAGATGTTTGGGCCTGGACACAAGGCTGTGCTACAGATGCTGGTTGCTGACATGGGCACAAACAGCTTCTTGGCTGTGTGGACCCAGCCTAGGGGAGATGCTCTTACCCTGCACAAGAGGGACACAAAATCAGACAACTCAACTGCTAGGATGCAGGCATGTATGAACCATCATCAATGACACTGTATGTGATGCTACATGCTGCTAATAGTCTCATAGAAGCACTCCAAGAAGTTTACTGCTTTCTCATCTTGTCTGCACGATCTGAGTTATGCTTTTCATATTCAGCATTCCCTTATGCTCATACTAGTGTGTTTCCTGCCCGTTGACTATTTGCATGCTGCACCTGCTTTTGCTAAGTAATTGAGAGTTATTTTCTTCTGTGGAACATCTTTGCTACTGTCTTAAGTAACATGGTTTTCATCTCCTCCATGTTTAAATATAAAAAGTTTGGGCTTCCAGTTAAAGGATTTTTGAGCCCTTTAAAACTTCCACTTCTCTCTAGTTTAAAAAATTGGTTCCCATTACATTTAGCTCCTGCCAAATTGGAGCATAATCATGGCCCATTTTTAGCAAGTAGAAAATAAAATTTCCAAAGTAATTCACACCTCTGCAGGGTAAAGGGGGCTAGAAAGATGATTTTTGCATGGAAATAAGCAGTAGAATTCTGTCCATCAAAGTAAAGCTTTGGTCAATTAGTGTGGTGAAGTATAGCTTGCCCAGAACTTGGAAAATAAACATTTCCTTCTGTGTTATCTCACAGAATTTGAAGGCAGTGAGAAAGAGAGGCCTCCCACACAATATGGGATTTCTCTATTCTGAAGGGAGACAATGAGTTTGTTTCATGGCTTCATCACATATTGTCTCTGCCACTCCTTCTTCCTTAGAGTGAAGACTCCTCACATTTTCCCCCTGCTCCAATGTGGGGTCCCTCCCACAGGAAACAGTCTTCCACAAACTTCTCCAATGTGAGTCCCTCCCAGGGGCTGCAGCTCTTCATGAACTGCTCCACCATGGGCCTTTTCTATGGTGTGCAGTCCTTCAGGAACAGATTGCTACAGCATGGGTTCCCCACATGGTCACAAGTCCTGTCAGCAGACCTGCTTCAGCATGGACTTCTCTCTCCACAGAGTCACCGATTCTGCCAGAAGCCTGTTCGAGAGCAGGTTTCCCTTTGGATTACAGCCTCCTTTGTTCATGTGTGGAGTTCTCCATGGGCTGCAGATGTCTGCCCCACTGTGGATCTCCATGGATTGCAGTGGGACAGTTTGCTCACCAAAGTCTTCATCAGGGGCTGCAAAGGAATCTCATCTCCAGTACCTGGAGCACCTCCGCTCCCTCCTTCTCCACTGACCTTAGAGTCTTCAGAGCTTTCTCACACTGTTGTCACTTCTCTCTCCTGTTACAGGTTGTTGTGCAGTTTTTCTGCCCTCCCCCTTCTTAAGCCTCTTATCCCAGAGGTGCTACCACCATTGCTGAGCAACTCAGCTTTGGCCAGATACCAGCAGGTTCATCCTGGACCTGGCTAACATTGGCTCTGCCAGATACAGTGGAAACTTCTGCCAGCGTCTCACTGGCCGCACTGCAGCCCCCCACCCACTACCAAAATCTTGCCAAGCAAATCCAATACAAGCAAATATAATAATGTTCTCCTTCAAATTTTGTATTTAATTATGTTTTGAAAACGTTCCAGATTTTCTGTGCTCATTTTCTTTATTTTTTTAGAGACCATTTCTCATTGAAAGAATAGGTGGAAAAAATGTCATCAGCTATTCAAATACATAAAGTATTTCAAATACATAAAGTTCCACACCTGTATAAATGTCTGGAAGACCTAAGGAAATATCTGTGGGTGGTTTTATTCTATATGTTTGTTTGAATCTCTTAATAAAGTAAATTTTCAAAAATATAAAGGTAGATGCAGAACATTATTACTGAACCTGTGCATACAGACATTACAGTAGAGGCATATTAAATAGGCTATACCACCTGAAGGGTTTGTGCATGTACAAGCAGGAATCAGGTGAGACAATGAAAATCTGCTGTAGTTAGGTGACCTTTTTCATGATGCACAGCATCTTGAAATTTAGTTTGAATAGGTGAAGCCAAAAAAATATTTCTAGCAATTCCTAAAACATACATCCTTTCAATATGTGATACTCCACATTGAAAGAAACAAACTACAGTTATACCTCCTCAAATCAGCAAGGTCATAATGGAGGGGTCGCAATACTGTATTTCACAAAGAGACAGTTCACCAAACGTTGTCAGTGGGTACTTCTGACTTTTAAGGCCATTGACATCTATATAAAAAAATCTAAAATATTTGAAGTTTTTCTTTATAAATCAGTGAGAACCTTTAAATGTTTTTCGTTATTTTTATCCAATAGCGATTGGTCTTCATATAGATAAAACCTAGTCAGTAGCCCATGAGGAGCTGAACTGGGATTTTCTGTGGCTGGGTTTCTGGTAGCAGGGGGGCTATGGGGGAGGCTTTTCTTCAAGAAGTTGCTGTAAGCCGCCCTCATAGCTGGCAGAGGTAATGCCAGCCAGCTGCTGGCTGGACCTGCTGCTGGCCAAGACCGGGCCAATGAGGAGAGATAGAGGCGTGTCTGTGATAACATATTTAAGAAGGAAAAAAAAAGTCAAAAAGAAGAAGACAATCATGGCCACCAGAGAAAAGCAGTGAGAAGATGTAACAGCAAATGCAGGCACCAAGACCGGGGCTGAAGGAGGGAGAGGAGGTGTTCCAGGTGTCTCCCTGCAGCCCGTGGTGATGACCATGGTGAAGCAGGCTGTCCCCCTGCAGCCCATGGAAAGCTGTCAGGGATGCAGAGATCCACTTCTAGCCCATGGAGGAGTCCCTGCTCGAGCAGGTGGATGCTGAAGGGACGCTGAAGCCCGTTGGAGCCCACATTGGAGCAGAGTCCCAGGAGAGACCTGTAGCCCGTGGAGAAGAGAGTCCACACTGTAGCAGAACTCTACCTGGTAGGATCTGTGCCTTGGGATGGGACTCACTCTGGAGCAGCCAGTGCTCAAGGACTGCACCCTGTGGAGTGACCCACGGGCAGCAGTGTTTGGAGGGACTGTTGTCCCTGGGATTGGACTGGTGCTGGAGAGGCTCATGAAAGACTTTCTCCTGTGGGAGGGACCCCATGGAATGCAGGGGAATGGCCTCCTCCACTGAGCAGCAGCAGAGAAACACCAGCTGCCTGGTTTTCCCCTACTCCTGTTCCCCCTGCTACGGAAGGAAGGGGGAATGTGGTATCTGATATAAAATCATGGGGGAATTTTGTTGTAATTGTGTTGAAGCATAGAGGGGTGGATTCTACATAAATTGTCCACTTGTTTTTGATGTATTTTGTGCTTATATTAAACTGCCTTATTCTAACCCACCCTTTGTATATCATCTTATTAATTTGGTACTGAGCGACCGTTCAGGCCCCTGGCATATAGCCAGAATAAAACCCATTACAGGACTGCAGGAGAACTTCTCTCAACCAGGCTCCCTGGTTTTCCAGTATCACAGGCCACAAGTTTTCTATGAAACAGTCTGCAACAAAATAGACATTTCCATTACATCATGCATGGAACGACTTTAATATTGCGCTAACATTTTATACAAGGAAATAGTGTAATACTGCCTTATAAAAATGACTTTCAAATGCTAAATGTCAGCATTTTTAAGGAACATAAGTACAGCTGTACCTGGTCAGAGACAAGGTCAGACTAATTTCACATTCTGTCTCCATGAATACCCAATTCCCTAAGTGCTTTATAAAAAGTGTAAGATGAGAGCAAACACATAGAGATGCTAACCTGCGTTACTTTCCCAGCCTCCAGTAATCTGCAACTCAGGAGCTTTTGGCACCAAACTTAATGAAAAAAATACCAGGAAAGCAATAATATGTCAAAGTAAGGCGTGCACAAGCCTAGTTGCTTTATATTTTCACATATATAGGTTGAAAACACATAGAAGTCTCTCAGTCTGATACTGAGACCATTCAAATATAAATTTATTTCAAACTTTTTTGTTGGTCTTACTAGCAGGTAAACCTCTTTTTAACCAGTCCAAGAAAATATGCCTCTTCATCTTCCTCATCAATTCTCATCACCGATTAAATTAAACCTTGAATGCTCCAGGATAAGTGGTTAAATAACAAGGAGAAACAATACAAAATGAAGGTTTGCTGGTAATATTCTGGGAATTTAGACTTAAAGCACTCTTGTCAGAGAGGGACAGTGTACCTTTCATATCTTCCGTGAAAATTGTTACAAATTACTGCTCAAGGTTAGGCATCTACAGCTAGGTGCACAAAAGAATGGGTGTATTACAACTTCTATCAGTACATTGCCATCAGAAGCCTCAGACATAAGGCTGGGCAATTCTATACAGTTCATGGTAGGGGAGAAAACCAGTCAGAAATCAGAAGCATATATAGGAAAAAGAAGCAATTTGGATATTTCTGCTCCAAACTGTCATCCTAAAAGCCCTCATTCAGTTGCAACTTAAATCTGGATATACCTAAAATCTATTCCTGACTTCATTTTGTACCTTAATGGAGTCCAGGCCCCTGTAGTGGTTCTGAATTTGTGTGCTGTATATTGCCAATTGTGTCATGTTTTGATACACGTGGTTATCTGGGGACTTATGACTAAGCTCCTATAAAATGAAGAAAAAAGACACGTTCCTGTGAGAGCTCTTATAAAGAGTGAGCTGGAAGGTGGTCTCACCTCCGGAAACTGTAGCTTCTTACAGATCAGGATCCATGAGAAAAATTCTTATCTGGACAGAACCTCTGATCCAGCCACTGCCCCAAACACATTTCTCAGATGTCAGTATCTGCAGGCAAGAGCCTTTCTCTAAAAATATCAGAAATGTTTCTGTCAGAAAGAAGCTGTGCCTCTTTTCTTGGATCTATACCCCATGGACCATCTATCAGAAACAGTCACTAGAGTATTGCATTCAAATCTCAGTCAGAGATGGTAATTTCTTTTCACCCAAAAAGACTGGCAGGATGCCCTTGAGGAGAGGTGGCAGATTTTAGTCCTTTGTCCCTTCTCACACTGGGGGGATTTGAATTTATGTGTAACATACCCACCACAGGGACCCAGGTACCAGGCAAAAAGATATTTTGGAAAAAAAATTCCTTCCTTTGAGGTGTTCAGCTTTGTATAAAGCACTTCAATGGCTATTGAAGCCCAGTTTGCTACCACCTCTGGCATTAGCTATTTCATGATATTAGGGATGTCCTTTGGTAGCAGCAGCAGTCTATGTAGGTTAAAGTCTGTTTATGACTGCTGACCATTCACAGGTAAAGAAGTCTGTCCTCTCTGTGTGGGTCTTTTCCATTTGTTTAAAGTACTTTTGTTCCCTTGCCTAGCTCTGAATAGCAAAATCATGCTGGGAAAAGTGTGATTGAGGTTTGTCTGAGGGTTGGATTGTTTCTTCTATTCTGCAAGCATGGCTTCAGAAAAGAAAGTATTTCCACCACAAGATTTGTGTGGAACAATATCAACAGTAGACAAGAGGAGATAACTTTGAGTACAAGCCTAGCTTATTCTTTTAGTAATTTGTATCTTGATACAGGTGAATCCCTGAGATGGATTTCTTTTTCTATTCCATGGCTTTTGATTTTTAAGAGATTGAGCAATGTATCTTCTTTCAGTTTTGCAAGGACTTTTGAAGTCCATAGATAGGTATTGCTATGGGAGCGTGACATGTTAATATGCTACAGTTCAGGCTGAAATATATGAACATAGTTTTAATGTTAAAAGTGGAGCTGGAGGAAAATTAGACAATAAGCTTGAACTGAGATGGCAGTATTAGTATTACGTACTGTTATAAAATAAAACATTATTTGCGTGCAAAATAAACTCAAATGTTAACTGTATGGTCGTGAAACATAAGCATTTATTGCTAGCAGTGAAAATATAGATAGTTCTTGAGGTTATAAAATAATTATCTGTTACACTGTAAAACACACTTTCCCCAAAAGGAAATTTTACAAATGTGAACCCCAAAGTCAAGTATGTTTATATTATTATTCTAATGTGCCTTTGTGTTCTGTTTTGTTTTGTTTCTTTCTTTCTTGTTGGGTTTCGGTTTTGTGGGTTTTTTTGGTTGGTTGGTTTTCATAATTCCCTACCTGGTCACTCTTCTTCTTATCTGCCTTCTGTTCTTCCATGACATCACTTTCAGACATGGAAGACTTGGCTCTAGAATTTCTCCTCAAACAAAGGAGAAAACTTAAAAGCACTCCCTCTAGGCTACTAACAGCATTGTACTGCCACACCATAGAGAGCAGGGATGATTTGGAGGTGAAGACACTTAGAGATATGCTTTTGCTCTACTGAGTCAAACATGACACAAGGAGTGGAACAGCTGATGTCGACCTGTCCCCATCTCCCTCCCTCACCACTGATGATTTTTTTTCAGGACTGTTCAGACAGTCCGGAACAGATTTTCAGTGTCTCATTTTCAAGTGCCTGGTTCCTTGAATAACATGTAGCCTGTTTTTTAGAGAGTTCATTGGGCAAGTTGAGGTGTTGGACTAGATGACCTTTAAAGGCCTCCTTGAACTCAAAATATTTCATAATTGTGTGATTCTAAGTAGGGCACTTTCAACAAGAGTCAGCTAGCCGGTGTCCTGGTGGAACTCAATGTGCTACAGTATGTCACGGCCAGCAGAAATTGCCAAGATTTTCAATTAACAGTTAATATTTTCTACCTTTAAGTATGTAACGTCAGATTGCAGCAAGGTACCTTTGTCCATCTAACATTTTGCGCATAGCTAACAGTGGTACATACCATATATTTTATCTTAAATTTAGATGATACATACCTAAGGGTATATAAGGGTATTTATACTACAGTTTTTTTCAATATATTTGGTTTTAATACAACTTAAAGTGGTGATACCTGTACTGGTACTGACTTCCCAAGAAGGTATCACAAACAGTCTGGCATTTTTCATGTCCACCACAGAGGCACATTCAGCATCCCAGGTTTACACAGAAAGCCTGCTCTGACTTGCATGCACACACACACAGAGATGTACACACTCACAAGTCATTCGTTCCCTTAAGTGACCTCATAACTTGCCCATATTGCATTGTCACAGATCACAATACATACATCGTAAGTCTGTTTATGGGTCCACTCCTTCTGTTTAGGGTATTTACATGGAAGGCACAGACTCTAGATCAAGACTTTCTTCCACTTAAATTCATCTTTCTCTCTATAAAAATCCATAAAATTACTTAATTTTCTTCGTGGTAAAAATTAAGGGGAAAATACTGTACTTACTTGGTCATGAGACCTGATATTAACTAGTCACATTTGTCATGAAAATAGAGGGAACAGGTTTACCATATTAGACAAGAGACTCACACAAAGGTAGAGTTGATATTCATGTAGTAAATTAGAGATCTATGTGATGAATTACATTTATCATGCACCTTTGACTGCCTCACCCATGCTCTGCCTACTAATCTATCTCTGTCAGGATTCATTCTAGCACTCTTAACCTCTGGACAGTTCTCAAGTGTCTGATATTTTTTAACATTCTGCTACAAAAAACCCACAAACAAACAAATAAACAAAGAAAAAGGAAGGAGACGGGGTGCAATATAACCCCCCTGTAATCCAGGAGGAGGTAGTCAGAGACTTGCTGAGTGGCTTGGATCCTCATAAGTCCATGGGACCAGACGGGATCCATCCGAGGGTGATGAAAGAACTAGCAGATGAACTCGCTAAGCCACTCTCCATAATTTTCCAACAGTCCTGGCTTACTGGTGTTGTGCCACAAGACTGGAAATCGGCCAATGTGACACCCATCCACAAGAAGGGTAGGAAAGATGATCCTAACAACTACAGACCAGTCAGCCTGACCTCAGTCCCATGCAAAGTCATGGAACAGATGGTCTTGTGTGCTACTACGCAGCAACTGCAAAACAACCATGACATTGGATCTAGTCAGCATGGATTTCGAAAAGGCATGTCCTGCCTGACTAACTTGATCTCCTTTTATGATCCAGTGACTCGACTGGTTGATGACAAAAAGGCTGTGGATGTTGTGTACTTGGACCTTAGCAAAGCCTTTGACACGGTTTCACACA
>WEKX01019969.1:37899-52341 GCA_013390025.1 Pitta sordida
GGGTTGTTCAGCCTGGAAAAGAGGAGGTTCAAAGACGACCTGATTGCTGTTTACAGCTACCTAAGAGGAGGTTGCCGCCAGGTGGGTGAGGATCTCTTCTCTCAGGCTGACGACACCAGAACGAGAGGACATGGCCTTAAGTTACGCCAGGGTAGGTTTAGACTGAATGTTAGGAAGAGGTTTTTCACAGAGAGAGTGATCGCTCATTGGAATGGTATGCCCAGGGAGGTGGTGGAGTCGCCGTCCCTGGAGGTGTTAAAGAAAAGATTCAATGAGGAGCTCGGTGACCTGGTCTAGTTGGTGGGGTGGTGGACTAGATGATCCTGGGTGTCCCTTCCAACTCGGAGTAACCTGTGAACCTGTAACCAAACAAAAACCCCAAAAAAAAAAAAAAAAAAAAAAAGACATTAAAAACCAGCAAAACCCCACAAACAAACAAACCAAAACCCAAAAAACATACAAAAAAACCCCAAACAAAAAAATCAACAAAATCACCACAACCCAAAAATCACTGAGCAAAGTTTTTTTGTTTACCTCAAAATGCACAAATTCCTCTCCAAATTATATTGCAGTAAAGAGGAAGATGGGCAATACCCAGTTCTGAAGCAGAGATGTTTGAGGTTCTCCTTATTCTTAAGAATTCAGAAGCATGTTCCTTTGAGAGGAAAAAAAAACTGATAAGCTTTTTCCATACTGACAGATATTAGACCGCAAGAGTGGAACAAAGTGATTTATAGACAAGTTGCTTAGGATCACTTAGAGGTTCAAAACTGTATCAGTAGTGATTCTGAGGCTTATGTAGTTATCTCATTAGAGCAGGTTAATTTAGCTTTAATATAGAAGAAAGTGCAGTAACAGTATTAATTAAAATAATCATAAAACCTCTTGAACCATTTCTGAAATACTTTTAATGTTAAATTTGTGTCATAGCTTAACTGCATATGTGTTATAGTTTTTATTGGAATTAGTTTGAGATGATCTTGTGATAAACTCTGGGAATACATCACAATTCATATATATCATACCCTAAAGGAGTCCAGACTCATGCCACTTGGCTGAAAATGTTGCTTTTATTTAAAAATGGGGAAACCACATCTATTTTCATCAGTTAAGAATCTACTTTCAAAATATTTGAACATATCCACTTTTTTTTACTTTGCTCGTCTTTCTTTTACTTTATTTTCTGAAAAGGTTTTATTGTATATATGATTGAGAAAGATAAGAAAGGGACACATCTTAATGAAGCCTTAAGACATTGGACTATCTATCTATTTAAGTGCATACTTTCAAAAGTGACTTTGATGAGTGGACTGCCAATGGGTTTTATTATTATATGTTTTAATAAAATCACAGTTTATCAGGGTTTTCAAGCTTTACTAAATTAATTTGGTGATGAACCTTTAATTTCAGTCATTTACAAATGTACACATTTGTACAAATGCTTACTTATGCACAGACATAGATAGATATACACATTTCTTCACAACATCCAAATAAAGACATCCAGTGCAGAAAATATTTAACTTAATGACTTAATTTGGGAAATGTTACAACCAACTATACACGGAGTTTTACAGTTGCAAAAATTTCAGTTATAAGTTCCTGATACTTGAGCTACCTGTATTATAGCAGGGGGTTTTTTAATATTTAAATTACCTAGTGCTTTAGATTAGGGTTTTAATTGCATTAAAAATTAATGCATTTTAATTAAAAATCACATGAAAATTATCCAATGGACAGTTTTAGCAAGAGTAATCATATGACAAAACCAGTCCAAGAAATGTTTGGCTTGACAGAATGGTCAGTTCACTATGAGTGTTCAGATATTCGTGTTGGCTGGTTAAGTGTATCAAGTAATTTTACGTTGGTTTGGGATGGCATGATTTTTTTTTTTGCTAATCAGCAGACTACATAAAGGAAGTCCAAAATGTAAAATTCAGAACAAGATCCAACACCAACTTCAAAAATATATTTGGTTATTAGACAGTAAATTTGCTTATCTTGAGTTTTTCACACTAGTCTTTTTCATTTGGTGGATATTTGCAGAAAGCAAATTAAGCATTATATCAAATGCTTGAAGTAAATTTGTTTAAAAATCTGAATAAAGATATGTAGTGTTTGCCTAGAGCTAAAAGTAATAGGGTTATGAACACGCCATAAATACTGTGCAAACCTTTGAATTCCATTGCTGAGACACATTATCAAAGGTCATGTTATCATACAATACATAAAACAAAATTGTATGATCATCTTTTATCCAAAAGTTTGGAAGAGTGTTAGAAATTACACATTTTGAAGTGATTCTAACAGAAGCATAACAATGTTTTGGAGATTATTTGAGTGTCATTAAAAAAATACTGAAGCAAAATTATTTTTCCACATTTCTAATGTATTTTTAAAGTTTTCATACTTCTGATAAAATTTGTGTTGCAGAAAGTGATGTGATCTCAGTGCATATTTTAAAGGTGGATATGCTATACAGTTATACTCATGCACAGGATGTTTTTCCTCAAACCATTTTTAGTTAACAAGGATTTTGTCACATACACATACTGCACACACATAAACCAATAACTTATGCCCTCAGGAAAGAGGAAAACATTTATTTGTTTTCTTTTTAAGGAACTTTCACATTTTGAGGGTTTTTTATGGGCCATTCTAGTACTTTCTTCTGAAATAAAACAAAGAGGAAAATACTGTGGATAATTATAATCATAATTTTAAGACTTTTTTAAGGCTCAACCAGCACATAATAATTCCAAGAAGAGGGAAAGCTTACTAGTCTGTCTCAAATATTATTTGAATATATGGTTATCATTGTGTTTAACTCTGAAACATCAGATTCTTACACATATGTTGGAGACACCATCAAAATATATCTTGGTTAAAATTCTCAAGATCAGAATTACCAGACGCACATCCATCAGTGTGTTTTGTGTCAAGAAAGGCATAAAAATTGTGGTAGGTTGGTTGGTTTTTTTTTTTCTGAGCAAGCCATTTTCACCCTTTGTGAGTGGCAATCCTGCAAGAAAAGAAACCACTAGATTGTTCCCTAACTGAAGCAAAGGTTCAATTTAGCTGCTTTCTTATTGCCAAGAGGGACCAGGGTATATCAGCTTTCATGTTTTGTAGGAAATGAAAAAGAATAGAACTAGATTACTTTCTTTTTTTCTTTTTGAAGGTCTGGTGTCAACCACAAAGAGCCTTTGGGTCAATCCCTGCCTTATACTCTTTGTGTATCAGGAGTTTTCCCTCCATCTATGTAAGGCTGGCTGCCGATGGCACCACTTTGCACTCCCTTCTTAAAGGTTGGCAGGGTGATGTATCAAATTGGCAAGCTTTTGTAGTACAGTTTTTGCATCTTGTAGTTCTGGCAAACCACATCCATAAAATAGTCAAAAAATCTCGGTCCCAGCTGGTGTGTGCAATGTTAACATTGGGAGTAATTTGTTTTCAGCATTTTTTATGTTGATAAGAGTTAAGAGAGAGAAAGAAGCATGTTTAGTTGAGTGGAAGATAACAAACATCCAGTGCCACATTCCCTCTGTGTGCTCTTTGTTATCATCAGGACTAGCGGCATTATGTACTGTACAGTGAAAGATAACCATAGAGTGAGAGATAGCTGGCTTTGTAGCTGTATTGATTAAACAGGACTGCAGGCTAATCTGAAAAAACGTTACAGGGATGGAAGCTGAGCCACTTGGACAATGTGAAAAATAAAGGCTACACTTGAAATGTTAATTTTTTTAATAAAATTGTGGGGCAGAAAACTGTTTCCTTAATTAATATTTCCTATTTTAAAAAATAAAAGAAATAAACCCATGCATAAAGAGTTATCACTCCACTAACAATTTGTAAAGGTAATAGCATTACATTTATCTAGACACTACAAGATGACACAATACAGGTTTGTAGCCTTCTTAAATAGAATTCACAGGTCTATAGTCTTGCTATGCACCATGATTGACAAGGGCATAACTCTTTAAATAAATGAGTATACCAACTACCTCAAGACTTTTCAGGGGCGTTTGTTTATTGCTTTGCTCAGCTCCAAGCATCTAGACTAGTATTTTTCACAGCATATATCTGTGTCAAGATGAATTTGCTTGTAGGTAACACATTTGTATAATTTGTTTTCCAAAGTCTTGTTCAGTCTGGGGCTAGGAAGGGAGAGATCCAGGCTGGAACACGATGGATGTGCTAGGTGTATGGCCGCAGCACATAGCTGCAGACAGTCAGGCCATCTCTGCAGGAGTAGCCTAGAATTATGAGGATACAAAGGTAATGTAAAGTCATTATTTTCCCTCTCGACTTTTGGCTTTGAGGTCTGTGCTGCATCTCCTACAGGCATAACAGAGACTCTCACCTGACGTGCTTAGCATTGGAGTGGAGGATTTCACTGAAAAAGCCTCTTTCAGTCCTTCTAATATCTCTGTTCTAATTTTGCAAAATTGTCCATGTTTCTTTGAGGTTTCATTCATAATCCTCTTCAGTGGGGTGTAATCTACTGTATTTCTGATCCATCCCTCCCTGCTAGGAACTTCCTCTGCTACCTGCTGTTTTGCAACATAGCAATTTACTATCGACAGCGTTGCTGCTAGTAGTTGGATATGACTCATTACAGTAATTTCAGCTCCTTCTTGCCAATATGTGTTGCCAAAGATGCATAGGCACATCTATCCAGACTTCATATTTGCCTTAGAAATGTGTGAAGGAGAAAGCAGAGGGCGGAGGTCACAGAAGGCACAGCACTTGTATTTCTGTGTTGGTGAATGTGTTAGTTTCAGCTCTCTGAGATGCCATATTTTAGATACTTACTGGAAGTTAAATGCATTGTTTTACCCTTTCTTTACCCTTTCCCATACAGAACAATGCCATTTAGAAGAAACTGATAGAGCAATTTAAATTCAATTTTGACAAATTGAATTTAATAAACAGTAACAGCTTAGTACAGATTTGACAAATCTGCTCATTCCTCCACAAGTTCACTCCCTCACTCCTGCCTTTTCCAAGTTCCTGAAACCTACAGTAGCCCCTTGATAATATTCAGCATTTAGACTTCGAGTTGTCCTTTGCCTTAGAGGAACAAAACTACTCCCAAGCAGATTCTGGGTTTACCCTGAACTGGTAAGTGACTCACAATAAATTAAAGGTCGTACAGATGATTTTTAGCTTGATCCTGCAGCCACTTAAGTCAGTGCCTGTCCCCTGCTCCTTTAGAAGGAGGCAGGATTGAGCCCAAAGCTTTATCTTACAGTTGCAGTTACAGCTCTGTGTCTCTTTTATGTTTCTTGGCATAGAAGCAAACCCACAATCTTTGTCCAAAACACCGCTAATTTGTTAGAGCCAGTAATACTGGTAAGTTCTCAGATGAGACTTGAATCCTTCAGTATATTATTTTTTTACAGATCCATTTGATTTTCATGTATTTTAAAGTGAAAATACAAAACCCATTTTTTCTCCAATTATCTTTTTCTGTCAATTCAATATTTAATTAACAGATGAGTCACTTCATCTGCTTTTTCAAAACTCACTGATTCAAAAGTTATTTTTAAGTAATAGAGTTATTTATTAAAGAAGCCATTCATACAGGTTGTTTCATTAAGATAGTAGTAATACCTACACTTAAGTTATTGGGTGCTCATATAGATTTGGTTCCATGAGAATAAACCACATGATATAAGTAAACAGTATGCCTTACTCAGTCGCTCCAGTCAGTGTCCACTATATCTGTTCCCCATGAACACAGGGGGGTGGTGAGACACCATGTGCAATAAGCACTCAAAGCTGCTGATCATTTTAGTCTGAGTGAGTAGCTGCAACAGGAAACATCTTTACTCAAGAGTTGGAGGTTTTCTTTACCCTGTGCCTGTGTATTGCCTTTCTGGTGTATGCATAAGACCAGAATATCCCAAGGACAACAGACTGCATTGTGCAATATTTTTCTCAATTGACTGATATTACTCCCCCATATTCTGCTACGTACACGTGCGTTCATAGCTATTCAAAGGTCTCCCAGAGTATAAGATTAATAAAAATAACCTTACAAAGAAATTACTCTCTTTTTATCCCTATTCTAAAGTCCTGGAGACTTGCTTCAGGCATGGGGCTATCATTGAGACCTGAGGTCCCTATGTCAACCAGAAAGCAAATGACCAACCTGAAATCAATTGGCCCATATCCAAATTTAATTAAACTTCTCCCTACAACTCTACAGGAAACTGATTTCCCTCATTATTGCTTATGTGCATAATATGTGAAATTAATTCTCCTTCACTAAGTTATCACTGCATTGAGCAGACAAACACAGATATAATGTTATTAAAAGTAATGAAATAGGTTCATCAGCAGTTAACGTTAACGTTTTGTGTCATTGCAATCTTCTGTGCAGTTTAGGATAGAATTATTCAGCTTTGCAGGTGCAAGATACAGGAAGTCAACAGCTCAAGAATTTGTAAAAGTTTTGGCATAAGGCACTAGTTACACGGGGGATTCTATAGATGAAAAAGGAAAGTAAAAAAATGGATTTCCCTTGCTTTCCCTCTCATCTTCCACAGAACAACAGAGAGGGACACAAGGAGAGAAGGAAAAAGGACTTCCTCTCTTCTGGAGGTGAAAGACTCCTGCAGTAGCCCCATAGGCCAGTAATCCTGTACTGACACTAGTAAGTGCCTTTGCTAGTAAGAAGTCACAGGTTTTCACTGAGTTTAAAATGCTCAAGAGCAAGGTTTGTCAGGAGTGATTTGTCTGAACCCTTCTTAAACTACCATCAACTCTGTTTTAATAAAGCATGTGTTAGCTGTAAGTTTTTTCTAATGACCACTACTAACAAGAACTATTCAGTAGGTATTGTGATGAATTAAATTTTATGGGTCCCTTCCAGCTCGGAGTGGCCTGCTAGACTGTGAGGGAACTAGGTTTGTGTTTACCGCTCTGGGATGTGCTTTTGGTCCCTGTACAGGTGTTAGATGGTGAGTTGGACTAGATGATCCTTGTGGGTCCCTTGCAACTCATAATATTCTGTGAATCTGTGAATCTGTGACTCTAATACAACAATGTAGGATAGAGGAGAAGAAGACTGGTGCAACAGCCAATGTTTAGAGAGGTGGGGACACAGAATGTGACAAAGAGAAGTAGGAATGGGATAGTAAGAGATGAGAAACCAGATACCTGAGAGTAAATAGGTCACCACCAGACTATTAAAGAATTGCAGATACAGAGCCGGGAAAAATGAGGTTTTGGAGTATCAAAGGATAGGAATTTAACATCCATAGAATGCACCATAAGTTCAGATGCAATATACAGCTGTAGACCAGGAAAAAGCAACATATAACAGCACATTAGAAAACATATAAAACAGCCTCTAGTTAATCCAACTAAATAAATACAGAAAGGAGAGGAGGAACCAAAAACCATTACAGTTATACCCTGTCATTTGCGAGGAATGGGTCATGGCAGGGGCCTCACGAAACATCAAACTTGCAAAGACACACAGGTCATTAATATGCATGCAGGCCACGCCCATTGCTCCACCCCCGGCACTCCGGAGCACTGCGGACACTTTTCCGCTCCTTCTCATAGTCTCTCTCAGCACATGGGAGCAAAGGGAACCATTTCTGAGTGGCTGCTGCGACCGTGTGAACTCGCAGCCCAAATCCTGTGCCACTGCTCCCCCCAAAGCCCCCTCCCGGCCCCGGTGCTCACGCTGGCCCCAGCGGCCCCGCACAAGCTGACGCATGCTCTCCCTGCCTCCATGGCAGGGAAGGGGTATCCCTGGGCTCTGGTCAGCACTCTTGGAGCCTGGAGAACTTTAACTTTGCAACACTGTGACACCATGTGCCACTTATGGCGGGGGGGTGGGCGTCAGTATCAGAGTTTCTTTCTCTTCAACATCCACCAGCCCTGGTAGAGGCAGCACTGCCCAGGCTTTGACTGGGCTTTGAATAACAAGGAATGGCATGTCTTGTGGTGGTGCTGCTCCAGGTCTCAGTGGAGCACACAGGAGACACACAGGACCGGGTCAAGGACCAGGGCACACTGCTGCAGGGCTCTAAATGCCATTGTGAGCTGGAGAAGCCATGAGCCCGCGCCGCGCGCCCTCCTCGCACCGCCCACAGGGAGCACCGACATCGCCCCTCAGTGAAGCAGAGGCACTGCGCATGCATGGGTGAGGAAACCTTGCAGATCCCTGAAACTGGATGGTGAGAAATTTTCCTCACAAATCCCCAGGGTCGTAATGGAGAGGTCGCAGTGCAGTGGGGATTTACTGTAATATCAACACCGTCATCATCCCAGAACCAGATTCAAGATGTTATTGCCTTGTACCCTGATATACACATCCCGGATGGACAGCAGAGGAGTGGTACAAGGTAGGAAATAGCACTGGGAAAGAGGGAAGTGTCACAGGGCAGAGACTGCCTCAGAACACCTGCCAAAATGTGTGGATGGTATCTGAACACATCTAACTCATTAGATGATTCTGGTAGGCAGTGTAAAACTAAAGGGTCACAGAGATGAACTGCAGCTACATGACCAACAAAGCTATTCACAGCTTATGCTGACCACCTACCTTAGAAAGCAATAAATATTTAGTAATGCCACACAGGGAATATATCCTCAAATGTGCTATGCTGTGCAGAAAACTGAGCCCAAGGTGGCTCCCAGGAAGCTTCTGGAAGCCAGGCCACCTGTCAAGTCTTGGACACAGTCACCAGCTGCAGTGTCCAGTGTGCTCAAGTCCACAGTGCAGACTGAGACTAGACCAGAGTGGCAGAGGCTTTAGCTGATGTGTGTCTGCAGAGGGTGTGTATAGTAAAATAGAGATCTTGGAACATAAACCACTAGCCACCTACTAGGTCCATCCCACTTGGTAAATAAATTTCAGATTTTATGTCAGCAAGTGGTGTGGTTTAAACTTTGAGGTTGTTAAGAAAACTTCACAGTGTAACCATTCATGAGACTCTCTGGCAGTCACACTCACAAAGCAGACTTCAACTTCTGGGATTGAAGCCCCTTCACTGGGGCTGGTTCCAGTACCCTGGACATGTGCCCTGCTTGACTCCTCACAAATCCCACTCACACAGTGAGACCAGGTTTCTCTGCTGCTTTGACCACAGATTTTCCATAGCATAGTCTCAGAAGTCTAGATCCATAAAGCAATTTATTCACAGGGCAGTAACACACAGAAACAGCTCAACCTGGTGCTTCTGAGGAGACCCACAACAAGGGAACCCCTAGACTTTTACCTCCTCCTAGTCCAAGTGTTCAAAAGTCTCACTCTTCCTCTGGAGTCCTCCACTCCTGCTATGTCTCCCAGTGTGTCCATATGCCTGGTGCCACTGGACTTCATGCGTTTTGTTATTCAAAAGGGCAGCAGTTCACAGTTCCAGCTGTGTCTCTGTGTCCATTCACTTGATTGGCAATTGTGCTCTTTGTTAAGCAAAGAGATGGCAGTTCACAACCTCTTGTCTTGGGTTTCCCACCCAGCTCACTCTATCTCAATCTGTAGTTTACAGGCTGAGCTACCTGCCTCAGATGTATTCCTCCACAAGGCCGCATTCAGTTTTTGATGACACTGTGTAGAACAATTTTAGCTTTTACTATTGAGACTTTTCTTATGTAGTAGTATTTTTTGCTTTTTACTTTTTTCTTTTTCTACAATAATCAGATCTGAAGTAATAATAATTATTTTATTATGATAAAATGTTATTCTTCCTAATAATAAAATCAAAATTTACATGTAAGATGTGATTTAATTTTGACCGTAAGAAATTTTGAGTACAAAACACTACTGTCTGAGCTTTGATTCTACACATTGACCCAACAGCCACAGGAAAGGATGCAAGATTTATCTAAGGTAAAAAGTTAGAGAAATAAGCCGCATATGATTGAATGGGAAAAAATGGCTAAAAGCCATCGTTATTAATCATCTCTTTTTAATGTATTAGTTAATTTACTTCCTGTTAATAAGACCTCAGGTAAAGAAAGAAAATTCCAAAGCAGATTGTTTTCATGAGATAAATTTAAAGGATAGCATTCCAAAGAAAGTAATAAGAAATAATTATTTCCAAGAAATAATTCTGCTGAAATATGAGCAAATTTTTGTAATATCACAGAATGAGGGTTTTTTTCTGATACCAATAACATAATAGTCTTTTTCCTGTTCACACAATTATGTGGTCATCTGGTGAACTATGCTTATACTCTCAGGGCTGTGTTGAGCACAAATGGAAGATAAATAAATTCATCTGCAAAGACCCCTTTGTAGTAACAGCAAGAGAACTCAACAGTCAAGCTTAAGAGCCTAGAAAATCAGCATGTCAATTCATATTCAGTTCTCAGACTCCTTAATTTGATATTTTAACGTGAAGAGTTAAAGGTCATTATAACAGCATAGACAAGACAGTCAGGGAGGTGTGAATCCACTTTGGTCACCATGATAAAGAGGGGGAAAAAAATCATTAACTGCTTATCAGCTGGAGACATGATAGGCATGATCAGATGCCTTTTTATTCCTTGGTCTACAGGCCATCTTGGACAACTCAGAACAAATGCTCCCAATACAACAAAACCAATCCAAAACAGATTTCCTCCTCCTGTGAAAGGGATATCTGCTATTTCCCTTTCTATCTTCCCTTTCTGTTGTTGTAAGCTGTTTATGGAAGTACACCTATCATTTCTGTTTTAGACGCTTAAATTAGGTTAATAGAAAAAGATAAATACTTCCAGAGTATAATCCATACCATAAATCATAGCATTTAAAAAATCATGGTACTTCCTGGTACAGTGATACTCTGCATAGTTGCAATTCGTAATTTATGGTATCCGATTAGTCGCTGCTGATTTTCCAGTGAGCTGTGGGACCTGGCACATGTGCAGAACACGCAGAACCTACCGCGAACCCAGTCTGCTCAAGATTATGTAAATTGGTCCCAGCCAGGAGCCACTGTGGCACAACCGGGATGTGTTTAGTGTAAATGTGTGTTTTTCAACAGCTGAAATTGTCCTCTGCCAGGCTACAAGACAGGGTGACAGGGCTGTCATTGTGTGTGTCTGAGCAGGAGCAGGAGGCACCTTTTCCCCCCCACCCCTGTGGTGTCCTTTGTGTGCCCACAGTCAGGCAGGTCCCTTGACCAGAGCCCAGCGGAGCCATGGGGCCACTCGGCTGCCACAGCCGGCGCTCGCCTCCCACCCTGGGGTCGCCACTTGCCGCCCACCGTGGGTCCGCCACTTACCGCCCACCACGGGGCCACCGCTCGCCTCCCACCCTGGCACTCACCCGCCCACTCACCCTGCTGCCAAATGCAGCAGCTGCCTGCCTCCCTCACCAGAGCACAGCCACGTCGGACAGCCCCCAGGTGACTGAGACAAGCCCCACTCTCAGGACCATCCTCCAGACCTTATTAGGGGAGGGGGTGTGGCTATGGGCATGGCATACTTGAATACTTAGTGGGTTCACTATCTTCATGGATTCCAAGACTCTCGTGAAGAGGGCCAGACTCAACGGCCTGTGAGTAACGGGGAATCAGTGTAATTGACAAAGCTATATCCCAGTCCTGAGACGTAAAATTCTTCTCCATATATCAGAAGCAGGCTGTAAGTATGGGTTTTAGTTCTGGAATGTGGAGCATGACAGCTACCTACTACTTCTTAAATTACTAAACTGAGAAAAAAAATAAGATGAATGTCAAACCCATGACAAGGTAGATATGTTCATGGCTGGACAGACTGAATGAATTAAACAATGTCTTGGGGAAGTTAATCATAGCAAAACTACAGCAGGTTTTTATGTGCTACATGACTACATTTCCCCTGTTGTTTCAGTTAAATTTTATCTTCACTTTCTCCTGTTAAAACATTACTGTGTAACATTGTTGTCCCAGAAAGAGTTGCTATTATCCCAAGGGAAACTGTATTTCACAAGAAGCCCAGCAATCTTTGCAAAGTCTCTAAGGAGACTAAGTTCTTAGTCTCCTTCTGAGTATGTATTTCAATAAAAATGCGAAGTATAGCAGTATGCAATACTGCCACTCTGCTATTCATAAAAAGGAAAAAGAAAGTAGGTCAGTATGTGAAGAACACAGGACATTGGAAATGTTCCCAAATGCATCTTCTGCTTAACCCAAATGAGGCCACAGAGAGTATTCCAATTGAAGTGCTCCTTTTTGTCTTTAAGGATGACAGACAGCACCAACTAAGAGGTGCAGAGACTAAAACTTTCATTTTGATTCATGTATTGAGTGGAAAGGTAAATAGATTTCCCAATAATCTTACTGACTGTAAGATATTAGAATTATTCTAGAAAAAATCTATGTTAATATGAATATGGGCATCTGTAGGCATTACATAATGCATATAAGCTTTCTAATGGATTGTTTGGTTTATTTGCTTTGATTTTTTTTTTTAACTGGCTGTAATAGTAATAATGATCTCAGTGCTGGGCTTTTCTTGGGAACTAATGGACAGCTGGGATTAATGACCTGAAATGTAGCCAGAGGCCATCAACTCATCCCAGCCAGCCATTAATCCTATGGAACTACCAGTGCCTCTACTGTTATTGCTTAATTTAGTCTCCCTAATTTTAGTGTAACTTTAAAAACCTTGCTACAGCCACTGAGCACCTTTGTATTTTATTAGCCCTACATTTCTACTGCTGAGCACAGGTTGTTTTCCTAGCTGCTGATCAACTCTAAACACTGAATAGACTTTATTAAAACTTGGTTATCAAGCTGCTGAGCATCTCTAGACATCTAAATATTTTATGTGTGTTTGCTTTGAGTGGCCCTGAGTAATTAATGCATTGTTTCATTATGAAGGCTTTTTACTAACCACTAAGTGACTCTAAACACCTAATATATTTCACAAGACGTTTGTATTCCAGCTATTGAGCAGCTTTAAATACTAAATTGGCATCATACCTTTAAAAAAGAAATCAGTGTTATACATTTCTCACAAGTAATTTCCTGTCTCTACCCTTCTAAACACTATTTTTGTATTTTATGAAGGTGTTTCTCAGCTGATACCTGCCTATTTATCTTGCTGGAATTCCAGTACTTTTTATTCAAGAGCTTAGAGTTTTACTTAACTTGTCTTTCCTCCATTTCCATCATCTCACGCAAAGAAAAGAAGACCCATGGGAGGCAATGTAGACCCCAATATCCTTTTGGCAGCAAATTAAGGGATTAGAAAATATTTGTGTTGTTCTGATTAGGACAATCATTCAGACTCTAGACTTAAAAGTAAATCATGGTGTATTTCCTGCATATCAACCAGCAGCAGCATGATAATCACAATGTCAATGATTCAGCAGGTGCTCTTAATCATACCTACAGATCTCCAGCCCAGTGCTGTCATTGCCAAGACTGGTCAACATTTACTCCTCAGGCATTTCAGTAGACAGACCTTTGAGCTGCTCTACTAGGTTTGTGTGCCTAGGTTTTTTAAGAGGGTTTGAAACCGTGACTTCAATGAGAAGCTGCTAAAAGCTTCCCTCATGTCCAAAAAAGCCAATACCAGCTGGCTCCAAGATGGACCTGCCACTGGCTAAGGCTGAGCCCATCAACAACAGTGGTAACATCTCTTGTGTAACAGTATAGAGTTATTGCAGATCAATCAGAGAAGAGAGTGATAATATGTGAGAGGAATAAGTCTGCAGACACCAGGGTCAGTGAAGAAGGAAGGGAAGGAGGGGCTTCAGGTGCTGAAGCTGCGACTCCCTTGTAGCTCCTGGTAAAGACCATGGTGAAGCAGGCTGTCCCTCAACAGCCCAGGGAGAACAATGGTGGAGCAGAGATCCACCTGCAGCCCATGGAGGACATTGCAGCAGGTGGTTGGCCAAAGGAGGCTGTGATTGTCTGGGAAGCCTGCACTGGAGTAGAATCCTCAACCCATGGAAACCCTCAACCCATGGGAAGAGGAGCCCACTCTAAAGTAGGTTTGCTGACAGAACTTGTGACCCCATGGGGGACACATGAATGAGCAGCCTGCTCCTGAAGGAACTGAAGTTGTCCGCAGGACAACTGGATCGGCAGGGGCATGGAAGGAGCTGGGGTGCAGGATAACCCCCTTGTAATCCAAGAGGAGGTAGTCAGAGACTTGCTGAGTGGCTTGGACCCTCATAAGTCTATGGGACCAGATGGAATCCATCCAAGGGTCATGAAAGAACTAGCAGATGAACTCGCCAAGCCACTCTCCATAATTTACCAACAGTCCTGGCTTACTGGTGTTGTGCCACAAGACTGGAAATTGGCCAATGTGACACCCATCCACAAGAAGGGTAGGAAAGATGATCCTAACAACTACAGACCAGTCAGCCTGACCTCAGTCCCATGCAAAGTCATGGAACAGATGGTCTTGTGTGCTATTACGCAGCAACTGCAAAACAACCATGACATTGGATCTAGTCAGCATGGATTTCGGAAAGGCAGGTCCTGCCTGACTAAC
>WEKX01019969.1:53287-69922 GCA_013390025.1 Pitta sordida
ACATAGTGCTGGGTGGGGAGGAGAGTAATCAGGAGTGAAGTTGATTGAGCCTGAGGAGAGAGGAGGAGTAGGGAAAGGTGTTTTTAAGTTTTGATTTTATTCCTCATTACCATACTCTGATTTAAATGATAATAAATTAAATTAATTTTCCCCATATCACGTCTTTTACCCATGACAGTAATTGATGAGTGATCTCTCTCTGTCCTTATCTTGACTTATGAGCCTTTCATTGTGTATTTTCTTTCCAGTTTCCAGCTGAGAAGTAGCATTCACGGGCATCTTTTCAGGAAAAAATAACCAAGGGCTGATACACCAAGGCATGAGTTAAGGAATGAGCTAATATGTTGAGCATAAGTAGAGATTATGCTATATACATGGAGATTATTACTTTGATAATGTCAATGTTTACAGTGCCATGCATAAAAAAATTGGACTTTGGATCCTCTGGTTTAGCAAACTTTAGACTCAGACTGATATCATCTGTGTACTGTAGTTTGTGTACGTGTGCAGGGGTGTGTATACAACAACAATCGAAAATATTGTAGTTTTAAATCTCTAATTGCTATTACTACCGCGAAGTTCTGTCAAAATCACCTGGTTCCCAGGAATCAGCTCTGGCATCACAGACTCTTACATTTTGGACCAAACCTATTTTGTGCTATTCCTCGAGGGAGTTTTTTGTCTAGCTTTTTTCCTTCCAGATGTTGAAAACCCACATAGTTCAAAGTTGGATCGGGATTTTCCTTTGGCATGAATATTTTATTTCGCATACACATGGGGTTCTCATGCAGTTAATATTTTAAGTATAGAAAGTCTAAAATAAACACAACAAAAATCAAAATTCAAGTTAAGAGCCTTAAAAATAAAAGGTGTAATAGAAATATAAATGGACCCTCAATTCTGTAAATACAGAAGAATAAATGTGTTGACTTTGGGTTGGGTTCAGTTCAGAAAGGATGAATGCTATATTTATTTCAGCATGAACTGCAAGCATTGGAGTTACTGCTAGTTATGAGTGAAGTCAATCCTATGATAATCAAAATAGAATGGATGACTATTATGGCATGAAAACAATATTTTATTCTCGTATTAAAAAACACCTTATTCTTGAAAAGGAAGTACACCTTTTTTCTCTTACTATGATTGCTGCTTCTAATTTTTATGTGTTTAGCTCTTCCAGTGTTATAATTCTCGGACCTTTACAACAGAGACGTGTTGTAACAAATAATAATATGTAATATATGTAATAAAAAAAGAATATATAATTTTACATTCACAAAGAGAGTTACACTACTTTTTCAGCAGTATCTGATAAAGTATCTTTCACTAGTATACTCTTATGTGTTGGTTTTTAGCAGAGGCTTCTATATGTAGTTCTGAAGTAGGTCAAAAGTCCCTTTGGGTGTGTGTATCCTAACAAATCAACAATAAAATTCTCACTGTGTTGCAGTTTCTAGGGAAGACTATAGATTTCACAAGTTCCTTGTGTCTGATGGCATTATGCATACTTAAGTGTATGACAGTTGCACTGATAAAACATATAAATAGCTCAAATTTGTCTGTCTCCTCTAGTAATTAAATTTCATAGGAGAGCACTGCAAAAAGGAGTATATACTTCGTATTGCACAACCAAGACAATAAAAAAATAAGCTTCTCATCAAAAATGCTTGTTGTTTGAAAACCAGTCATGTCTGCACAGGCTAAGAACCATTTGCCATCAGTGCATTGACATCTCTGTATGATGTCTTTATTTGTAATATTTAGTATTTAATAAGGACTAGGGGGATTTTTATGAGCTTGTAAGAAAAAAACACATTATCTGAAAGCTCAGATTTGAGTTCTGTTTTCTATCTGGATAGTAAATACATCAAATATTTTCCCAGTGATCTTCAACAAGTTGCTCAAATGCAAACAGTTCTATTGTATCTTTCACATGACCCAAAAGGATATGAAATAGAGTGTTTGTGACTATTACAGAATCACAGAATCACAGAATATTATGAGTTGGAAGGGACCCACAAGGATCATCTAGTCCAACTCACCACCTAACACCCGTACAGAGTCCGAGAGCACATCCCAGAGCGTAACACCACCTAGTTCCCTCACAGTCTAGCAGGCCACTCCGAGCCGGAAGGGACCCAGGGTCATCCAGCCCTACACCCCCCAGCTAGACCATGTCACTAAGCTCCTCATCCAGTCTTCTCTTGAACACCTCCAGGGACGGCGACTCCACCACCTCCCTGGGCAACCCATTCCAATACGCAATCACCTGAAGTTAAAGATTTCAAGAACCTTTTTCTGTCCATATACTATTATCCTTTCTACAAAGATATGTTTCACAGATAAGATCTGTCTTTTCACCTTCATCAGTATGTATAATTCTCAAAGCTTTTGTCAGTCTTGCATTTTTTACTTTTGCATACTTTGTACTTCTAATTTACTTTAATTCTTTTCTTTTGCTATCTTAAATTTTTTCTATCAAAAATATCAAATTACGCAGTATCTACTTCTTAGACTTCCTAGGATAACAGTGGTCTCAGTCAACCATTAATTTCTTAAAATCCTAGATGAACCTTTTGCAAATACTTTGCCTCTGGAACACATCTTCCCATTTGGCCCTGCATATGCTGCTCTTTGTTCAAATTGAACACAGGTAAGTCTTGTCTTAGGTCATAAATGGAAATTACTCCAGTACTGTCTTCATATTTTCCCAATACTAAATATAACAGTATGTATTACTCCACAATTTACTAGGACTGTTAACACCTCAGAGTCAAGCTACTTCAGAGTAGAAGATAGCTGGAAAGAAGACAACCCTGCGACCAGAAGCAGCACAAGCTCACACAGAAGATAGTCAGTATGGCTTTGAAAATTTTTAAAGCACCATTATTAGTTCCTAAGCCCAGAAAACTCTCAGAAATGTGCAAGCTATCAAGAAGACAAGTTGGTTAGCCTTTAGGTGTTAGCAACTCTGCCCTTTGTAATTTGACCATCAATGTCTAAGATCCACCCCTTCATAGAAACAATTACTGATCCAAATTCAGAACTGAGGAAAGCCATCACATTTTCTTCCTTTGTGGAAATAGTGCATCACACTTTTTTTAATTCCATGAACCTAAGTTCATCAGTTCACATGAAAAATAGACAGAATCTCTGACAGTTTAATGTGAACTTGCCTGCTAGACCACTTCAACTTGGTCTCTTAAACTAAGAATCATACCTAGGACACCCTACCCCTACCACCCCCAAGGTTTTCAGTGTTGCAAGCCAAACTCCATACATTTGTAAACAGACCCCTCCCCTTTTTATGATGTAATTTTTAATCAACAAGTTAAATGTCAGAACACTACCTCACTACTTATCATCACTTTTTTTAAATTGAAGATATTTTTTTCCCTGTTGAGATGTTCTCATAATAAAAATTATCACAATTAGCCATCCACTTTAGTACAGTGGTGAGTGTCCCCACCTGGCGTGTGGGAGACCCGGGTTCAATTCCCACCAGGGAGACAGTGTTAACAGTTGGACTCGATGATCCTTGTGGGTCCCTTCCAACTCAGAATATTCTGTGATTCTGTGAATCAAAAGTTTCACAGAGAAAGCCTCATGAGTAACCGCAGCGGTGCTGGCTCTGGCAGCCTTGCTTTAGAAGTCGGTACGGTACAAACATTTACGGGGCTTTGTGAATTGAGGCTTGGTTTAGGAGCAGAGGTCTTCTTTTCCTTCACTAAGAGCTCTTCATCCTCTGCCAATCTGGCACAAGTGTTGAGACTTTAGAATCCATAGATTTTTCCCCAGATATATATTAGATTGTGATAAGTCCTGTGATTTCCAATACTCTGCAGCTTCCTGACAATCTGTTCTGCTTTTCCACACCTGTATTTAGTAAGTCCTCTCTGTGTGGGGGGATTTAGAAACATCTTTTATACCAGACTTCATCAGAGTTGCCATGAGGATCACAGTCAAGAAAAGGAACTTGGAGAAAGCGTCAGGCATATAGCTGGTATATGGATGATTAGAATTTTTATGCCTGTTCTTTAAAACAGTTTTTGTAATTTGAAGCCAGCTTATTTTTACGGGCATGAGTCCTACCTGGTAATTAACCAGCAATCAGTCCTTGGTAAACACAAAATGACAAGGACTGCGATAATGTCATGTAATATCAAAATGTGAAAGGTATTCAGGATGTTTTATTGAACTTGCTCTCATAAACCCTGTTCGAAGCCAATGGAGAAACCACACTTGAGTTGCATTTTGACATGAAGAGTTTACAGCTGGCCTTTTCTTAGAAATGCTTACAGACTGGTTGCTCTGTGAATGAGTTTTCCTTCTCCTATGTCCCATTCATTTTGGAGAAAAAGGAGAAAGTTCTCTAATACGTAAAAATCACGACCTTTTTTTTTCTTTGAGAAAGTAAAGGAGTGTTGTGCACAGTGGTTTATTTACTCCATCGTTCTTCCTACTGATGCAGCTGACCTTCTGTAGCTCCTGCTTCCTGACTCATGCCAGAGACTGCGGTCCAGAGGGCACCATCTCTAACCAAGACCCTTAAGTTCTGCACTTAGCTCTTGCTTTATACTAGTTTTTAGCATGATAGAAGATTACTGTAATTTGAGATAGGGCTCTAAATAGCACATCTGGTTTGATCTGCATCTAGAAGGTACAACAGTTCACAGAATCACAGAATCACAGAAAATTATGAGTTGGAAGGGACCCACAGGGATCATCTAGTCCAACTCACCGTCTAATACCCAGTTCAGTAAGAAAAAGTTAAAGCTCTTATGATATAATTAAACACATCCGTGAAACGTATTGAGTAATATGTAAGTGTCAATAATATTGGGCTAGGACTCTCAGGAAATGAGGTAGCTAGTGAAGACAGCCTTGAATTCTGAAGAAGAAAAATATGTATGGCCAGAATGAGCATTTCTTATGTACACTTTAATTGAATCACAGAAGTGAATGCATATGCTAAACAAAGTGAAAACTCCAGCCCTTAAAGAGTTAATGTAAAGATTCACAAACAATAGACATGAAATCAAAAGAAAACTAACCAAAATTTTGCACAAATTGAATAAAAAAAGTATTAAAACCAAGAAATAATAAAAGAAAGTACTATGCTTCTCTGGTATGCAAATTTCTGCAGAAGAGCTTGCATGAAATCCTTTGGAATGTTGAGTGGCAGTCAGTATTAAAGTGCCGACCTTACGTTTCCTATAATCACATTAAGCTTTCTTGTCCTAGGTAATACATTGAAGTTCTGCTGTAAAGTCAGATTGTCAAAAGTAGAGGTGCCAAAATTCTGTTATGATGATATGACAAGGATATAGGGGAAGATATTAGAATGTATTTACAGAAATTACTGTTCTTAAAACTGAAAAATTATGTTTCAGGTACTCAAGGTGGAAATAAAGGCAAACATCCTATGAAGGAGTACTGAAAAGGTTATGGTCTTGACATTAACACAAACATGTTCTAGCACAAATCCTTTCAAAATATATGTGAGAGAATAGCTGAACAAGATGAAACAAACTAGAATGAGGAAATGTGCAAAGGGCTTTGATCATTGTAATCTCTTGATATTAAGAATTAAAGATCCTTCAATGCAGTTTTCTAGAGAACAGTGCATTAATTCTTTCTGTGCCTCAGTAACAAATGCAAACTTTTTAATTCTGTCTGAAGCTTTTAGTATTTATGTTTATGTAACCAATCCAGTATAATGGACTGAATCACACTTTGTGCTGTATTTAGTCATTACACTTTACCAATACCTCTTTAATAGAATCCCATAAACATTTCTTTGTTTATTATATTTTAAATAGTAGGATCCTGGATTAAATACATCTGCATGTTGACAGAACAATCCAAAACAGAGTATTCGGGAAGTCTGTGAAGTCACAGTTGTAGATTATGTTTATATTTGTAGCTTCACTTTGGTCTCTAATTGAACTCACATTTGGTTCTCACTACATTGTTCCTTATGAGAATTTAAACAGTTTGATTTGTTCACTATTTGAGCAAAAGAAGGCAAAGTATGACTGGGAACAATGTTATAGCAGCATTGACTAAGATCTCTCAATGCTTTAATGTGATGCCCAGAAGAACTTGCTTTGGGGAACATCAGAGAGAGAAATAAAAAATATGAGTGATTAAAGAACATTTCCTCTCTGGAAAGTTATTGTACAGACATGGAAGTGCTTTATCCAACAGATGTGTAAACTTTATGTCTTTTAAGTCATCGTATCTGCTTATCTGAAGAATGTGATTTGTTATATTTTATTCCCATGAAACAGCATAATCTGGGATATATATATATAAAGTTAGAAATAAATTAATCTTGATTTGCATAGGATTAAAATAATTTTTAAATGAGGAAGAACTCAGAAATATTCAGTACATACACATATTACATCCTAAGCATGTAAGCAGTCCCAGGGAAATCACTGTATAAGTATACATTAAGCAGTGACTAGAGAACCATTCAAGTATCATAAAAGAGGTTACTGGTCCTTGTTAAAGTAAGTTTTGGTATACAGAACTTTTATTCTTCATAATGTTAGCATTTAAAATAACAGTCTACAATGAAAAACATTTATACTGCAACTAGAAAAAGAGATAACTTTTTAATAAAATAAAACAGATAAATCTGAATAGAAAGAAATACAAAGACAACAAGAATAAAAATTGGTGACACCATTTTTTAGAGTACAAGCACATTTGGAGGAGATAAGATTTCCAAGAAGTATATTTTTCTGTTCATTAACATCAACATCTTTTACCTTCTCACTATTACATATATTGATGGACCAGCTACTTAACATTCACCTCACACATTACCAAAATTAGAAATGAAGGAGACTGAAAATGGCTAACACAACAAACTGAAAACATTGAATAGGTAGACTTTGCTACAATCCTTTCTAGAATATATGCAGAGGCAGTGCAGCCTATGTTTCATTTTTGTGATAATCCTTGTAAAAAAAAAATCTGCAAAATGTCAATCTATGAACACATTCCCACAACAAAAGCTTTTTATGAAAAAAATAATTAAGTAAAAATGTAATCAACATTTATAGGATTTACAGAAAATTTACAATTGAGTAGTTCTTTATCTATATACAAAATGACTGGAATGAGCTCTAAAAAATATAATAGACTAGAATTTATAATTTTCCTGTGCAGTACCTTCCAAAGAACTGTCAAAGCCTTCGGACAGAATTCTCTTCTTATTGGGAATACTGAACCCTTGGCTACTCATCCTAATTAAAATGTAATTAGGTAAGTGTAATTAGGTACTAATACCACTCAAAACACTTAGCCTGTTTTCCACAATTAAATCCACAGTTGAGCTCACTATGGCATAAAATTCTGAACTCAGATCTCCTGGCACTAATTGCCTCCTCACCCCAATTTAATCTGACATTAGTAGCCTAGAGCTACAAGAAGTGTTTAGGGTATGAACTATGAAAGAGATCTGGGAAGTATATCCATGACCTGTGTGGTAGATAGGCAACAAAGGGAATGTAAATACTGGCTGCTACAAGTAGTATTCACTCCATAGAAATAAATCTGGTAATATCAATGACAGATGTAGTAACACATTTAGTCCTTGAGGCTTCCTCTCATGTAGTTTTAGCCACCTGAAAGACAGGTATGTGCTTTAAGATAGTCTTTTTCACTGCCACTCTAGTCAACAAAAAGAGGGAGGAGATTAAATAGTCATTCATGTCACACCAGAGTAAAATTTAAAACGAATTGGAAGAACTGTTTTCTGTGATTGCCTCTTCCTCAAGACTATCACGAAAAGTTGGTAAAATGAATTGTGACTAGATGTCAAGCTTCTAAGATCAGTAAAGTGAGCTGAAACCTGCCTCTGCTGCAGAAAATGTCTCTAGCTACTACCTCACCATCAGCTTTTCATCTCTAAGGCGATAATTAGAAAATGCTGAGCAACTTAAATCAAATATAATGTGATATCTCTCAACTCATCAGAGTTTCATATTCTCTGAAGAGACCCTGGGAAGTCCATTCCACAACTGCAGAACTACTTCACTCTTCACAGGCCAATCACATTACAGTCTTACTTTAGGTGCAGTATGATATACCTGAAGTAAACTACATGGCTAAATGAGCATGTGCGCATGCGCACACACATATTAATGTCTGCTTGCAAACATCTGCAGAAAAAAAGTTCAAACCCCTTAGTCTGGCCCAAGCCTATGGCATACCAGGTAAGCAGCTCCAGCTGGCACCTGATTAATAGAATCAAACCCCGAGACTCCAAAGGATTTCGGGTCAGGTATGTTTATTAGCAACATGGCAAGGTGAGGGGATATTTTTCCTCCATACCTGCCTAACTGGCATTACAGTTGATCTTTGAATGCTACACAATCATACATATCCATTAAGGAAACACATATACATTAGGCATCTGAGGGTAGGGGTAGTTAATGTAAATTAGTTTCCAGAGTTTCATTAGTGTAAGTCTCCTCCCAATTTCTGCCCCGGTTCCACTTCTCTGGTGGTCATCTCAGGGATTTTTGGGGATCTTTGGGGACGAAGTAAGAAGTCTTCCTCAGATGTCCTTTAGAACTCAACTTGTTTTTCACAATGAATATTCCCCTTTCGCTTACTGCATAGTTTTGGCTGACTAGCAGGCAGCTTAGTTCCTGTTTCCCTTAGCTAAAATTACAGACAATCTTTATCTTAAGCCTTTATGCTGCTAAAGGAATACCTTATAAAACATAAAAGAGATAATTTCTTTAATCTCACAAACCAAAACCAGGTACAGGTAGAAAGAAGAGCCATGAGTTCCATGGTCAAAAATTCCCTTAGAGTAACTTGCTGCCTTTGCTGTTTTCTGAGTCTGTACAACTGTGAAGATTATGAATGCCTAGAGAATAGCACCTTAATGATAAACAGCCATTCTAGCTTAATATATGCAAAACTAAGGTGCTAGTGCCATTCAGATACGCTACAAACAGCTGCTTGGACAAATGAACTCATCTCCCAGCCAGAGCAAATGAAGTTTCTTTTATATTGTGTCATCAAGCTTCTCTGAAGCTTGCTGGATTTATTAGTAGTTGCCAGTTATTAATGTGTGGTTGGCAATGCAGGATCATGGTTTTCTTTTCCTGACTGCAAGCACCTTTTGCTATCCCTTAATCAACTCACACACTTCAGCCTGCATCTGTGAAACATTCAGAAGTTTGGCTCTTATTACTGACACTTAAAAGGGATCAGCACCCGCCTACCACAATTACATCATGATCTGCAATGATAAATTGACTTGTAACGGAAAATGCATATTAAAAACACAAAAAAGAACAGGACAATTCATGCTTGTCTCAGAAAAACTTCTTGCTCAAGATGTTGTAAAATGTCAGTCAATTACATAATGACCTATTACAGGAGATCTGACAAACGTAAACATGTTTATGCCTGTGTTTCTGCTTTCATATGTGTAATGTGTAAAGGTCAAGAGTTACAACTGAAAATTATTAGGTATCAAACAGAGATGTGGTTTCATGATAACTTTAGAAGAATCAAACAATAATCAAATAAATATATGTATCTTTGTACTTTTTGCCTTCTCCAGGAAGTTGAACAAAATGTTCACCTTAGCTGGCCTTACTTTTTATAATTTCTTGAGAATGCAATCATATACAAAAATACATTGACATCAAGTCTACTGCTCACTAATTGAATATAGAAATCATTAAAAATCTTGACATTAAAGATTTAAATTCACTTTTTGAATCCTAATGAGTACATTTTTAATCAGTATTGTGTACACTTCTCTTGAGGATCTACAGAGGATAGAGAGCATTTAAAAAATAATTGGTCTTAAACCCTGGTAGATTAATGTTTTGTCATAATTTACACAGTTTTATATTCCATTCTAAAGTTGTTTTCCCCTCTCTGAATCATGTATTGATGATTCAAATGTAACGTTCTAATTGTTATAATGATAACAATATAAGCAAATCACCATATTGTCTTTTTTCTTTTGCATAATCATTTTATTTCATGTACGAACATCCTTTTAGTTAAAATGACAAATTTTCAAGAAAAACAATATCTTAAAGCATATCCTGAAAGAATAGATAAATATGTTATTTTATGGCCAAGGGAAAAAATTATGAAAGTCTTTTACATTTTGTAGTATGTTATTTTAATATTTTATCTGAATGCAAATCTTTGTTTTTAAATATCTCAGAAAATCATCACCAAACAAATTTTAAAATGCCATCATTTTACGTTTCATTTAAGAACTATATCACAAAAAGTTATACAACATTTCTTATGAGTTTAAAAAAATACGTACCAAATTTCCATCAGTCATACCTAAGACCATCTTAGGTCTCCCTCTTTGAAGAAACACATTAAAGGGGGTCAGAGGTTTCACTTAGCAAGCAATATCAGTGGTGCCCTAGATTGACCTGGTATATAACTGTTTGCATATCATTGTAGTAAAAGCAACAACATGTTTAATCTCTGTGTGTTTATTTTGATCCATATATGGACCTTAAAGGTCAATGTGATTTACTCATATTTACTGTTGGTTATTAAAAATGCTGAATAAAGTGGTGGGAAGGTGTTAGAAAGCATTTGCAATTAAGAAAGAAACAGTCATAACAGTCTGCATGAAACTGCTTACTCACAATTTTATCACAAACGTGTTTGGTTTTTTTCCTCCATTTTCGCAAAGCTTTATACCTCACAGTATGAAAAAACATATCAAAGAAATTTTTTGCCTTCAGAAAATGGGTGGCAGGACTAATCTTTCCTGCCTGGATCATACATGATCATGGCTACTGCAAAATTTTGGGGCATTCAGTCTCTGTACGGGCGTTAGATGGTGAGTTGGACTAGATGATCCTTGTGGGTCCCTTCCAGCTCATAGTATTCTGTGATTCTGTGATTTTGTGAATAGCGGACACAAAGGATACAGTATTTTGCACTGTCCTGGCTTTGGTTTGGTTTGGGGTTTTTTCCACTGAGCACTTAAATGACATTTTTTAAATTACTAGACTCTTCCCAAAACTGAGGAGGAATATCCGAGTATTCTCTAAACACAAGCCCAGTGAAATCAGTTGAAAATTTTTTTACTCACTTCAAGAGATTTTGATTTTCTCTGTACAGTGAAAATTTTTCTGACTCTCACAAAACCGAATATTCATTCAGAGAGAAATTGCTCAGCCTTCAAATTTAAAGTTGATTTTACTTTACTATTCTGTCTTAGTTATTTTACTCTCTTAGGAATTCACAGAATTCAGAATTCACAGAATATTGTGAGCTGGAAGGGACCCATAAAGATCATCTAGTCCAACTCACCATCTGGAAATTAAAATAAGAGAAGACATGAGAGATAGAAGAGAGAAGTCAGAAAAGAAAGCATGAGGGAAAAAAATGAGAAGACAGAAAAAAAGAAACACAGAAAAGAACCAAAGATAGAGACCCAAAGGAGCAAGTGAATGTAGGACAAAGACAACAAGTCTTCAATTCGATATACACGAGTCTGTAGCTTTAAACACATGAATGAATAGGAATATAAATCAAAAACCTATTCAAATCTTTGAACTAGCTGGATCCCAATTGATGCATCTCACTGAATCAGTTCCTCTAACAGCAACAGATAAAGGGAACGACCAACCTGGGAAAAGATTTTTCCAGATTGCAAGTTTGTCCCAGTCCAAATACAGCACCCCATGTTCAGATAAAATTATTAAATGAAAATGTTGCAGATTTATAAAAGAGATGAATGCCTGACTATGGCAAAGCAGTGCTCAGAGAAAATGGCAAACATTTCCTTTTTTAAATCCAGAAGTTTCTCAAGAGCAATGGCAACAGCAATTATTTTTAGCGATTAGACTGGATCATTCACATTCATGTAAGCACTACATAAGTGGTCAAAAATTTTCAGCCAAATTCTGACAGAACTGAGAACTCTATGAAAATGTAATTTTTGCTGGATTTTATTAAATAATCTGCCAAGACTACCTGAACAAGGTCTTTCACTTGGAGCTTTGTGACTCAGCATCAAAACCAGTTGATTTGCTGAACCTGGTGAGAATGCTTCCTCACAGAAAATTTGGATATTTCACATCTGCTCCACGAACATAACCTTTTGCAACCAGAATATCTGTGTCATACCCCACAGCACTGATAGTAAAACTGTAACAATACCATCATCCCTAGGCTTACATTTTGTTTACAGCTAAGTGTAGTTAAGGAAGTTGTTCTTTATCATTTCCTGACTAATCTCCTGCATACAAACGCTCTGGTAAGCTGCTCAGAAACTTCCTCCTGGCTATCTCCTCAGCATAGCCCCAGGATAGCAAAACACTTAAGTTCAGCTTTAGGCATTATCAAGAGTGCTAAAGTATATGCTGAGGTGTTCTGCTAAATCGGGACTTGAAACTGGAGATTTTCATGCAGTCAAGAGATTTTCTGTCCTCTATCCGCATTGTTGAATGCCCATTTCTGCAAATTAGCTAAACTGACTTCACCACACGTTCAAGTTCTAGTTTTTCTGTTGCCTTACAGAAGGGATTTGTCTTGCAGGTGTATTTGATCATCTCTCTTGATATATATCTTATTTTGCTAAATACCATGAACTACCATACAGCCAGTCTGAGAAGTTGTATCTCTGCAGGATGCAACAGCATTGTAAAATGCTAGTTGCTATTTTTCACTTGTTCCTCTAAGGGACAAGCCCCTTTCGGCCAATAGAAAAGCTTTTGAAATACCTTGTTTTGCAGCAGCCCATTTAAAGCATATGCCCAAGCTACAGAGTTACTACAATCAGATGCAGCCCTCCTAGGTAGAACACAAGCCTCACAGGGACCTAGCTGGAAAATTCCTTGCTACCATCAAGTAAGCAATTCTTGCCTTTCATCATCATTTCCCCATGGGGAGAAACAGTCTGGACTATCTGACGGATGATTAGGTACCACAGGTCTAATGCCCCAGGTGCACACACAGGAGTTATTTAGCTGCAATCACAGATCTGGAGCAGCGACCAAGCAAGGAATGGAGCAAAAGCACTGTACTTTACATGTCACATTTCTATACTCTGATGCTTTTTTCAGGCCACATTACTGAATAAACCTAAACATTTGCCAATGGATCTTTATATACAAGGATAACTGCTTATTTTATCTATGAGCCTGTTGAACAGATTTACTTACTATTGGGACATACCTGTAACATACCTGAGAACAACTATTCGTGGAAATGTATATCTGATTTTGACTAAGAAATGTGTTTATTCTGTCCAGTTTATTTCCTTACTTGCCATGTCAACAGGAAATAGATGGACCCAATTATTAATACAGAACTGGAAGTTACACCAAGTCAGTTTCAACCAATTAATACAGTATTAATCTTCTCACTTCATGCACCTTCTTGCAGTTTGAACCCAAATTTTCTTGGAAAAAAAAAGGACAAGTGTGCAAAAGCAGGCATATATCTCTTACTAAGATTTTTCCTTACCTTAAGAAAATACACTTTCCTGTTTACAGAAACTACTTCTGTCCATCTATAAGCTTTCAGCAAGAGTTGATAAAACTGTGGTATAAAGTGATTAATGGAAGACAAATCAAAGAGTAATTAATCAAACCACAAAAGAAAGCAAAAATAAAAAATTATGCAGAAACTGACTATAAATATCTAAACTCCTTGTGATTTGCCACCAATGAAAACAAATCACAGAAAAATGCTTAAAAGTTCATATGAGCTCCAAATAATCTGTATGCATACTGTAATGCTCTTCAGTTTAGTTCATTTAAATCTGAAAATCCCTTCCCTGTTGATGTCAGCTAGTTAGCCAAGATGGTGCATTACTGTTATGATCACTGCAGTGCATATAATTCAGATTTATCTCTTTAGGGACTCAGCTCCACCCCCTGCTAGCTAATATGCTCACCATGTTTAATGATGCAAAAAATTTCCCTGAGTACAGGTTATTTATCTTTATCAGAGGCTGCTTTTGGCAGTTATCAGCCAGAATATTTGTTCCTAAATGGTTTGTACTCATCCATATTCCAGGGCAATTCTGATGCCCACATTATCACTGATGTTTGCAATAAAAGTGTTTCAGTTCTTCAGATACACCTTAGTAATACTGATTTATGAGTCTGGACTGGCTATATTTCTGATGCAGTGATATGAACCCTGAAATATCTATAACTGTCATGGAAATGAAATATCTATCCAAAATCTCAGAAACAAAGCCCACTTGTAGGGGTCTTGAAGAAATATGAGGAATGAAGATATTTCTTTTAATACATTTTGAGAGGAATGAGTCAGAGGTTTTTTTTAAACTGAATATCTGTAGAAAATAAAATAAAATTAAGAACAGACCAATGAAAAGAAGACAGATGAAAGTGGGTGGAAAAGGACCAGTGAGAAGGAGACAAGTCTCAACAGAGAGCTAGAGAGACAAAAAAAAAAAAAAAAGAAAGAAAGAAGAAAGAAAAGAAGGAACATTGGCTGCATGAGATTAATGAACACTTTCAACCTCTAAGATAGAAAATGATAGCTGGAAAAGTGTAAAACTAAAGTTTTATACTTGAAAGTTCCTGCCTGCACAGCAACATAACTAGCACCCACCCTAAATGTGAGAGGCAGATTCCCAAGTAGAGAAAGAACGTAAAACACTGAATGTGGTTCTTCAGCACAGACATGAGCACTATGCTACAGTTCAAAGAGGAGACTAGAGAGTCTGGCGAGTAAGAAAGACTAAAGAGATGAAGTAAATAAATTTCACTTTTTTAATAGTTTTGACTAGGATGACAATAAGGGCAGCAACTGTATGTCAGATTTGATGTGTGAAGTATAATAGGCTGGATTTGCTTTTCATGGCATGCAAACATCTGTGGCACAGAGATTCCCAAGCTTGCAGCAACTGAGCCCGTTCCAAAGCTGGAAACAAGAAAACCAGACACGTTCTCCCCAGGGTGGCATGCTGAGATAACAGAGCTTCACTGTTTCCCAGACCTGAGCTAATGCCTGAACTATGCTGAACAGCCACATCAGTTTGTTCAGTGCAAGTTCAGGTGCCTTTAACAAGACATACTTCAGAGAATAAGAAAAGTTCATTCCCCAGTTTAGATCCTCATCTGTGTCTGTAATGATACAATAACACCCAGCACTGTTGTTCTCTTCTTACTCTCTGCGTATCCATTTGGTAGGTGGAGTTATAGAATCATAAAATCATAAATGGTTTGTGTTGGAAGGAACATCTAAGATCATCTAATTCCAACTCCGCATAATTAGAGAAGTTTTTGTCCATAATTCAGGCAAAATTTGGTGTTGAAGGTGACACACAGAAGATTGCCTTGAACTCAGGAACATGTTTAAGTGTTGACTGAACAATTTTGATTCTGAAGCATCCATCTAGCAGATAGGTGTTCCCTAGAGCCAGCACATGCATGCTGCATCATGCACACAAGGATTTTGTAACCACTTTCTACAGTCATTATCCTTTGTGTAGGCTTAGTCACACGATGGCCACTCTTCTGACTCCAGTTCTGTCAGCAAACAAAGCTGTCATTCAGGAACTGATGGAGTGCAGACTCCAATAATATGAGGTTTAACAAGACTAAGTGCCGGGTTCTTCACTTTGGACATAACAACCCCATGCATCGCTATCAGCTGGGGGAGGAGTGGCTTGAGATTAGTAAAGTGGAGAGGGACTTAGGTGTACTGATCGATAAGAAACTCAATATGAGCCAGCAGTCTGCCCAGGTGGCTAAGAAGACAAATGGCATCCTGGCCTGTATCAGGAACAGCGTGGTCAGTCGGACTAGGGAGGTTGTCCTGCCCATGTACTCAGCGCTGGTCAGACCTCATCTTGAGTACTGTGTGCAGTTCTGGTCTCCCCAGTTCAAGANTCCAACTCATGGTATTCTGTGATTCTGTGAATATAGTCTTTATGGAAGTTAGAGCCATTTCAGATCTTCTGGCTGACTTGCTTATGTATTTGCCTCTCTTTCCCCTTGTTCTTCACACTTCTCTGTGTATCATGTGCTCAGGTCTGTGTGAGGGTAAGGATCTGTGTTCAAAATATTTTCTTTGCCATGCTGGAGTAGGAGGTGCCTGCTTTCTAAGAAGGCTGTTAACAAGAATCTATCTTTGCTTCACATATTCTGGAGTTAAACATACAGAATGCTGGAAATAAAGTGGATAACTAGAGAGATTCAACAGAAGAATAAACACCTTTATTCATTTCTGAAGAGATAAAATGTCTGGCCTATTTTTAATACACACACAGAATCACACACACAGAATATTCTGAGTTGGAAGGGACCCACAAGGATCATCGAGTCCAATACATCAGATTTGGATAAATTTCCTGAATCTTTATGGTGAAAATGAGCATATACTTTGTATATATGTAAAAGTATTGCAATGGACTTTCATTTAAATTCTTTGCACCATTGAAGATATTACAGGTTAAATTATTTATGACTTTTAAAGAAAAAAATATCCCAACATTATGTAAAATACAATTAATTTCCCTCAAAAGTCACTTGAGGGAATTCAATCCATCATCAGCAAGTTTGCACATGATACTAAGCGAAAACAGGATGTTGAACTGAAATATTGTAGACATACTTGAATTCGGGA